>VYXC01003154.1:56566-136951 GCA_013397175.1 Platysteira castanea | reverse complement strand
GACAGGGTGACTGTGGGGTAGTGAAACAGGACAGTGGTTTCCATAAGCAGCCTTGTAACTCTGGTCTCTGTGGGCTGCTCCTTTGGCTAAGCAGAGAAGGCAAAGGCCCGATTGCATTGTCAGACTGTCAGAGATTTCTAGACAATGGCTGTGGTGGCAGAGGGTATAAGAAGCTGGTTTTTTCTTGGACTGATCCAGCTGTGGTAGCTGCATTGTGACACACTGACTGTGCATCCAGCCATCCCACCCCTCTTCTCCTCATTTAGGCACTGAAGGGTTAGTTACAGTTGTCAGCTGTATCTTCCTCTTCTCCCCTTTCCCTTGCCACCTCCCTGTAACTCTGTAGGCAGCTCAGCCGGGCTTCATCCTCCATAGTGTCACCTGCTGCACACCGATAGTGACAGCAGCAGATACCACTGCAGGCACTGACATCCCTCTGTGTCAGGCAGAATCTCCTAATCAGAGCACACAGCCCTGTGCACTGCAGCCATCTAATTGTTTACCTCCCAATTTTTTTCTGCCCTAGGGAGACAGTGCTCCAAAGAGCAGACCATCAGCTGAAGCCCTCAAGACCTGGAAATTTGCCATTTGCATCCAGCCTGACTAGTGGTCCAGGGGCTGAGCCACAGTTGCTGAGAGAAGCAGGTTCTACATGTCTGAGCTCTTAACCTCCCTCCCCTTTGTTCTCTAGTTTGTGGTTATTCTCTGACATTGCCTTAAAGTGCAGCGCTTAGTCTGAAAGGCTGACATTAGGAACAGCAACAACAATACTTAGCAATAATCCATTGCGTTTCTAGAGTGTTTTCTGCCTACGGACTTCAAATGCCTTGAGAAAAACTTGTGTTGTTGGTGTCCTTATTGTACAGGTCAGACAGCTGCAAAAGAGATTAGATAATAGTTTCTCATCTCCTTTCTGTTCCCTTAAACTATTCTAAAAGCAAGAAAGCTCAGAAAAGACTGTGTGAGAGAGAGGGAGGGGTAGAGAGAGGAAGGAAGGAAGGAAGGAAGGAAGGAAGGAAGGAAGCTCAGCCTTGTCTTTAGGACTTCAGTCACAAAAGAAATGGAATGATATTGAGCTGAGCAAATAAAGATTTAAGTTAATGTTGATTTATATAGATCGATGGTATGAATTGTTGTCAAACTAACCCAATACATACTTTTTTTATGATGCTAGAACTTTGTCTGCTAGAAGTAATTACATTTGCATTGGCTTCTCTGAGGCATTTGATTTGATGGTATACAACCTTATAATTAAAAATGAAAACAAGAGAAAATCAGCACAATGGATGTTAAATGGAGTAAATGCTAGGTAATTATTTAAATATGTGAGTGAGAAGTCATCACTAAGCAAGTGGCATACACAGGATCCTGAGTGGATCTGTTCTCAGGGTTTAAAGTGCTTTTTATCAGTGCAACATTTAAACTCTTCTGAAGTGAACATTACCCCCTACTAATTACACCTGTGGCTGATCTAAAGATTAGAGAGCCGCTAATAATGAAAGAGACGGATAGGTGAGATTGGGCTGTCTTAACTTACTGGCAAATTAGCTGCAAGAAAAACATGCTATTTTTAATAGATGTGATTGTGATAACTTATATGTTATCACAGAAAAAAAAAAGGAAGGTAGACCACAATTATCAGATGGTACGAAGACAGTATGTAGCTGTCAGTTGGGACATGGAGAAGACTACCTTGAATAGTTAGGGCTGGACTGCCAAGTGACCTGAAAGAATAAAACTGGGGAAAGGTACCTAAATAAGTATACAGCCCATGAGGTTCCTAGAAAATCTGAAAATGATCCACATTTATTTTACAAGGGTATTTAAGAACTCATACATACACATTCCCAAACACAGATGGATATGAGAAAATCAACAAAGTAAGGAAATTAGGAAAGAGACAGGTCAAACACACATTTCAAAGCTTATTGTACACTCTATTTAAATTCTTAGCTAAGCTCCTGAAATCATTAAGATTTCTTACAACCCCCTAGATATCTTTGACAATCACTTTGACAATCAGACATTCCAGTTAATATCTCTTTGGTTCTTTTATCACTGTTGTTAGATCAGTTCATTTGCAAACTCCTTAAAAAAACTCTTGAGAAATCAAAACCAGACTAGAAAACGTGTCTCACAGTGAAAGACTCAAGGGCCTTAGTCAACTGAAGGAGACTTCAGTTGTGATTTGATCAGTCCATGTGTTATCAATGGAAATGTTGATCAACCAAGGCTGTTAATATAACTGTCTATAATACAGCAATGGAACATTCAGCTTATATCACTTCAAACTAGACAAGAGACAAAATTAGTTAATGGTGCAGGGCAAATGATGGAACATATTACCAAGGGTTAGGGTTAAATTTCCCAACTATAAGGATTTTTCAATCAGTATGGGATGGCTTTCTAAAACGTGTGTTCTCTGGTTGATCTGTGAGTCAGATCTTAAATAGCAGTTCATTTAATTGGAATTCTGTGAACTGAATATTAAAGGAATACCTTGTGTAATGACATTTGAATACCACAAAGGCTGCCTAGGCCTTGGTTGAGCAAGTGGCTTCTAAACCTGAGTGAACATAAGTGATGGTTGGTGCCTTCATGAGATACATCCAGATTCACAACAGGACAGGCAGAGCTGGAACCTTGGTATCCAGAACTGCAGTGTCTTTTGTTTGGTCCATTATATCCCAGCTGTACTTTTACTGTCAGTGTTTCCTAACCTAAGGACCTAAGGCAGCCCTATTTCAAATATCATTGCCAGCTACTGTAGTGGGAACTGAGCTGGGTATTGAAGCAACAAAAGGCAACTCCCATTTATGCCACATTTCTTCTTTTCTAATAAATGTTATGTCTCTTTATTGCACCTAGAATTTCAAACACCTGTCTCTCTCAGCCTTCCTAAGATTTTACCAAACTATGTATAAAAATAATAACCTCATAAAGCAAACACAAGGTGAAGTAGTAGTAAAGAATTACAAAAATGAATGTCATAAAAAGTTAAACTAATCCCCTGAGCAGAAGAGGACTTCATTTTTCAAAAGTATGTCTGACTACGCTAAAGAATTTGCAGTTTTAAATCCCTTCATGGCAGTCACTTTGCCAACAGACAATAAAGCTGCAATTTAAAACTGCATTAATCTTCTGCAAAAGGCAGCAGAGAGCTTTCAGTGTGCTTTTAAAATCATCTCTTTTCTTGTAGTACCAGCTACTCCATGGGGGGTGGAAAAAACCTGCAATTAAAACTTTCAGTTATCAGGATGAGGCCAATAAACCCTTTTTTCCTCCCTCCTACCCCATCCCATCTTTCCTTTTACCCTGGTCTCTGAAGGCATTCCCGCATATTTGTTCATCCTTCTTGTTACTTGAGCTATGTAATGCATCTGAATGTCTTCCAGACCCAACATGGCTCTCCCCAGTCATGTCCCAACTCAAGATGGGGGATGTCTGTCCATGTAATGGATGTATCTCCATTCAGTTTGTTTATGCCTTATCTTCTGTTTTCCTATGCCCTGAATAACCTGGTCTAGTGAAAGGTGTCCCCGCCCAAGGCATGGAGGTTGGAACTAGATGGATGATCTTTGAGGTCCCTTCCAACATAAGCCATCCTCTGATTCCACGATTCTATCTTTTTAGATGCTGAAGTCTATGAAAAAAGGGCTTATGTTGCTTTTGTGTATGAGCAAAAAGCTCCTTGTATCTCTCATCATATATGCTATCAGAAACTTGTAAATGTCCCAAAATTACCTGAATATAACAGTAAGGAGGTGTTTAAAAAGGATGAAGAGAAAAAAAGAAACAAAGCTAAAAAGGCGTAATATACCAGGGGAAATATTCAAGTTAGGAAAAACATCTTTGACTGGGTGCTATTAAGGTTAAGGAGCCTACATGTTCACCCCTGTGGTGTCCTACATGTGACTGAGGTGTAGGACTGTCACACTTACTGTTTAAAGATTCAGAAGACTATCTAGAAGTCTGTATCTTGTGCTTGTTGTTATCTCAGCTGCTGAGTGCCTTACAGGCTGTAATGTACCTGTCCTCACTCAGAGTAGCTCTGGAGTTAGACAGGACTCCTGCCATTCTTTTTCTTTTTTTTCCCCACAGCCAAATTCAGTCTCATAGAGTTAAAAAAAATAGTTTGAAGAGAAAGAGGAGTTCACCTCTTTCAGTAATTCTTTCAGTAAATCTTTCACTTCACCTTTCAGTAATTATGTTTTTGGTACCTTCTCCCTGTTACTTACTCTAGTCGCCATCATTTTTAACAGCCCCTTTGTCTGCAATACGAGGAAGAGGCCATCTTACCTGGGGTCAGGAAAAATCCTGCTTCACTAAGCTGAGTATTAGGATTGCATTAAAAAAAGCAAGATGATTCATCACATCAAGATGTCCGATTCTCTTAAGCCTCCTGGAGGTGGTGTCTGGCAAGGCAGCATTAATAGATCCTTAATGACAAGCCTCTCTCAAGTAAGATTTTTAATTTTTCTGGAAAAAAAGCAAGAGCAACAAACCCAGTGTTTTTCTAATATAATTATTACCTGATGATGCTCACCCTGTTTTCTTCCATGCATCGCTGGTTTCCCCTTATGTATGCATTGAGGACTTGTAAAGTAAGTCAGATGGAAAACTACAGAACAAAAAAAAGAGAGTATCCAAAATTTATCCCTGAAATTCAAAGAACTGTTGCCTCGTGATGTGCCATAGTAGGAGTGACCAAAAGGCAGGAACATTTGTTAAATATTCAGTATCATGATAAAGTTTTTGGAAAATAACCAGCTCAGATTCCTAGCTTTCAGAGGATGAGTGCCCAGCCACGTCAGCATAGCAGTGTCTTTGCAGAAGTCTCACTCTGTTCCCACTGAAATATGCTAAGTCATTAGTTTGTTGTGAAAATTTAGGCAATGATGATGACTGTTTCCTTTGGGTGTTTATAGTAAATTAGACCAGTAATGGCAACATATGGAGCCTTATAGATGGCAAAGAAAAGATGAAAAGACAATTTCTATTATTTGGTTTATCAAGCCATGAAGGAGATATGTCTGTGCCTGTTGCTTGGCAGGAAGGGAGGAAGACATGCTGATTCTGTAGTAAAAGGGGACTTTTACATTTTTGTATGTTAGGGCATTTGCTCTTTTAAAGGTAATTCACTAAAGTGATTTTAATTTTTTTTCCATGCATAAGGAAAAAAACCAGAGGGTTTATAGATTTTCTTCTTTAACATGATCTTTTACTACAACAGTCTTACTATTATGCTTTTTTAGTAGATTGGAGGCTAAGGGAGCTCATTTATACAGCTTATACAGACAGATCTGGACTTCCATCTGTGCTGATTGAAAAAGCAGAAATGTGGGACAGTTATGTGCTTTGGTATGAATTCCCTTGACTGTATTCATGGATCAATGAGCCCTGCAGACACACAGAGCTAAACGCTGAGATGATCTGGGCCAGGCTATCAAACTAAATTTCATCCAGAGGTGAGCTGAAAGGTGATGTGACCCTATGTGGATGCAACACTACCTAGGCAAGCATCTTCACTATGTACATCCTTTTCCATTATAAACATCTATTTCCAGTGCAGTCTCAAAAGCCTAGAAATCTGAAAAATGGAACTGGGCTAAACAGAATGGTACAGCCTCCTTTCAGTCAGATTGTTTAAAGCCCTGGTATATATATTCAATTTAATAAAAATTTCCTTGAAATATAAAACAGGCATTGAGAAAGAAATACATGATTCATACACTGCCTTTCTGAGGAGGGGAGAGGGGGGACTTGTACTTTCATAAGAGAAGATAACACATCAGTGTCTCAGTAGCCATCTAAAGCCAAATGAAGGTAGGAAAGAAAAGAGGGCAGAAGTAGAACTTATTTTTTCACCTCTAATAAATATCTTCTGTGCCAAATGTACTTGTTAGACATAGTCAGATGAAGTATGTTTTCCAATTACATTTGGAAAATCAAAATAAAGCTGTGAAGTTTTGCCTGGTTTGCAAAGGAAACAGCAAATCCCTGAATATTCCTTCACCCCTTAGGTTAGATTGACAGAGAAGGCTTAGGAACTGGAGCTGTATCTCAAGCTTTCAAAGTAGCCAGAGAGGAGAAACAAATAGTGTCTGATAAGGGTTTTCAAAAAAGCTGTTTAACATGCTTGCAGTTACACCATTGTAGAAATCTGGTGAGAAAGGCTGAACACACAGCAAGGTGGAGGAGCATCTGAATTTCCACATGTGCAATACTTGCCAAGAAAATCAGAAGTCTGATAAATAAAGTGCATATTTTAGTGCAATCCTATAAAGCAGTTATATGTTGTTTTTAATGGGTAGAAACATTCTGCAGGATTACTAAGATCCTTGCTTAAGGGTTAGTAATTCAGTATTATAAGACTATGGTTGTGATTTCTGAGGCTGAAAAAGCCTTTTGGTTTATAACAGGCAGGGAAGTACTGCTTATTCCCCAGAACAGCCTCTGGGCAAGGCTCTAAATGACCCAATAACATGTTTTATCTTTGCTTTAGTATTTGTGTAGCTTCAGCATAGTCTTACCTGAACAGCTGATTCATTTTACAACCCTCTCTGAGGTGGGGAAATAATATTTGTTCAGATATAGACATGGAGGTGAGACACAGATGCACCAGAAATCCAAAAAAAGAACTTCACTGTTACAGTCCCACAGACTACACTGCCTACAATATTGGTACCTGGAAGGGTCAAGTGCCTACCTTTACACTGGGAACCTGGGGAGAACTACAGACATCAGATGGGATAACCAAAACTTTCAGAATGCATCCATCAGATGTGAGGACATGAGACACTAAAGCTGGCCGCCAGAAAAGTGCTGAGCGGAAAGGCATACTTTAAACCCCATAACTACACAGGATTTAAAAAATTATTTCCTGTGGGGACATCACTTGTATTTTCTTTAAATGGTGTAGTCCTGCTCTAATTCAAAATATCCAAATGCTGCATCTGAGTTTGGTTCATCTCACTGTGTAAATGTCCTTCTTACCATGCTTCGGACTGTGCAGAGAACAATTTAAAATATAGTCGGATAGTGACGGTAAAGATTAGAGAGTAAAATATAGCTAAGACTTTGGAGAAATCAGCTTGCCATGGAGAAGTTCCAAGTCTTCTTCAAAGAGTACTTATTTTATCCAAAGATTACTTCATTAGGTATTGGAAGCAAAATCTGATTCTGTGCAGATTTGTCTGAAAACTTAGGCATTTCTCTGTCGTTGTCTCGTGGCAGTAGGGAAGAGAAGAGAGAGAGACAACAGACAAGATTCCAGTACCAGAGTGATTTATTTAATTATTTTACAACTCTTCTTATAGACTTTATGCGTCATGGTGTAATTGGTCAGAGGATCAGCCACCCCTTAGGGATCATTTGCTGAAGATCTACAACATCCAATTGTCAAAATATTTTTCTACTGCACTATAAACAATTCTTAGCAAGGTCACAGGTGTTCATAGCTTACAGAACTCTACTGATAGCTTCTGTGGGAAAGAGGAGTCTCTCACGGGATAGGAAAGAAGCAAGAAAAGTTCTTGCCAGCAGCATATTCTGTATCCACATTTCTGCACATAGGATGAAAGAGAAATACAAGCATCGGTCTTGCAGAAGTTCGCAGAACTGTAGTGCTGAATAAAAACATGGAAATCTTCATCCTAATGATGCTTTTATGGTCCTGGAAATCCAGATAAAGATAGGAACATAAACCATGCCTCCGAAAATTGAGGCCAGCACCATAGTGATGACTATATATTAAAGTTTTTCAGCTTAATCCTGGATGTGCCTAGGCACGTGTTTGGCCCTACACAGCATCTTAGCTACATGGCATCTTACTTACACATCGTTCCACTCTGCTGAGCTGGTGATTTTGGAATAAGTTTAGGAACAAGGCTATTAATATGTGTAAGTAGTAACAGGATTGGGCTGAGAACTGTCCAAGTAGAAACACAACTAATACTCTGAACTGCCAGATGGATGTGATATGCTTTTGGCAGACTTCTGCATTTCCTCCTCAAACAGGTCAAAACTGCTTATAAAACAGGGGTTTACTGCAGTATTCATTTATATGATTTGTTTTTCCTATGCTCAGAGTTTATAACTCATTTGCTTCATTTCCAGTCAGTATTTTCTTCCCCTAATTTTTTCCCAAGATGTTTATATATTTACATATATTCCTTTACATAAATAAATATAAATGTTCTATCCCAAATACTTATGTTTTCCCATGAACAGTTTATGCTCTTTCTCTTCTATCAAAATCTTTAGATAAAAATTAGAAGGATATTAAATCTTAGCTGATGTGATTTCATTCTGTCATGGAGATTGCATTCTGTCATATTACACTATGTTGAATATTATAGCTAAAGAATCACAAGGGCAGGTAAAGAGAATGTGTAGTATTTACTACATACTTACATTATAAATCTGGGAAGAAATATTAGACAGAGTAGATAAAAACAGGTCAAAGACAGATTTGTTCTTCCCGTTTTTTTTTTATTATTATTATTTCATATAGAGGAGGATCATGGCATGGGGCCATTCCTTGACTATAATTACCTTTTTCTGATCATAGATCTGGGGTGATCCCACATAATTCAGGGTACCTTCTCTGCTACTTCACATTATACCAGTAGTGCTGATGCAAATATAGGAATTTTTTGGATGTCATCTTCTCTCTTGCTGGTCACCCGAATAAATCCTATAGAATTTGCAGGAAATTACCATGATTTTGTTGGACTTTGCAGCTGTAAGTTATTATTCATCTGCAGACAACTCCACTGAAATTCTACAGGAAATAATGGTTTCACCATTTCGACTTTGGTTGTACTCATCTAAAAATGGATGGAGATACCAGCCAGATTTTGTCTCCGGTGATCAGCAGTAGCAGAACAATTCAAGGCCTTTAAGGAAGGATTTTAAAAACATGTTTTAGTAGATTTGGTTAGAGGAGAGAACTGTGAGCCAGGTATCTTTACTGCTGTCCTCAGTGTCAGCTGAAGTCAATAAAAAGCCTCCCATTAATCTCCCTGGGAAATGGATCTGGCCCTACATTTCTTCCTGTGCTCTTGGAAAGCTGTTTCTTGCACAGTGATTCCTGCCTTTCGAATTAGATGAAACGAAGGGAAGGGATGTCAAGGTACTTTCCCCCACTTTGGAATCTGCAGCAAGCTAAGCCCCTGCAAGTTTTGCTTCAATGCAAACACTTTTCTCTTTTCTCACTTTTCTCAACCTAATGCATTGATGAAAACAGCCATGTGAGCAACCAGACTTAATGCCATTCATACTGAATATCAGCTTTAAAAAAATTACCTGTAGAAGTTCCTTCCATTTGCATCTGGTTCTGCATTAAAGTAAAGAAAATGAGACTGACCCATGGAAGCAGCTGTAGTTTTTGGCAGTATTGTTTTTTATTAAAAAAGAGTTCCACATCCCTTCCACATTTTAAAGCACAGGATGACTTTGTTTCTTGCCTCTGCTCTTCAAGACACATTGATAGATTTAAAATATCTATGTATACTCAAAAAGATCAATTTTCTCCAATACATGAGAATTCAGCAATAATTAGATAACATGCTTGTTTCTCTTCAGAGAAATCTGTGAATATAGAGATGTGCTGGTGACTCCATTTCCTTTGCACTGGTGACCCCAGACAGAAACAGGATGCTGTGGAAAAACCTGAATTGCCATATTCTACCTCTTCTAAGGAGAAACATCAGTTTCCAAAACTGTCTTTATTAGGCAGCAAAAGCAGAACACGAGATGAAGTATGAAGCCCACAGTACTGCCATGTGAATAACCAATTTTTCAATTTTCTGGCAGTTCTGAATTTATTTAATGTTAACCTGTAAAGTAATTTGTCACACAGAGTACTCAGCTAGCTAAAAGCAAGAGGAAAAACAGTTCCAGTACTAAATAACTCATTTCTTCAAAACAAATGGTATTTCTTTGTATAGCTTAAATAAATATTTTAAAGCAATTTGAATTTTTAAAAGAAGTTAATTTTTGAAATTTTTAAAACAGAATGTTTTAGGGTTTTCCAGGCTAGTTAAGATTTTGAACCAATTGGTTTATACCATGTTTTTCCATCAAAATATAGGAAAACATATTGACATTCTACTGGGAAAAAATTCTTATACCATCCACAGAGTAATCAAGCAGTTTTAGTTACAGGACTGAATCTTCATCAGAGCTGATCACATAAGTGCCCCTCTCAAAACATCTGTGATTACAAAGCTCGTAATATATCCAGTGTCCTTTTCAATATTCCGTAATTTTGCCATTTAATATTCCCATAACTACGAGAATTGCAAACATCAGAATAGACCTGGTCTCCAGTGCAGGCTGTCTTTTTACATATGGGATCATATCTGTTTGAAAAAATGATTGGAAAGAAGAAGGAATCAGTGTCAAGAGATCTTCCAGCTTTGCGTGATTCACTAAGAGAACTAGATATTCCCACTGCAAATGGCTCAAAGGCTGTATATGGGAAATTGTGCTATTTCCAACTTTGCGGTGTTAAACAGAAAAGTAGCTTTGTGATTTGGCTTATTTGGTAATCCTTTCTTAATTATGGGAATATATATTAATCTAGAATGAAAGGCTGTACTCTTTTAACTTCCCATTTTTCTGTCTACACGTTCCTCTTTAGCCAACGAAACATGAAGAGTGGGATACATCTCACCTGATCTCACAAGACTCAAAAAGAAGAACCTATTCAAAGCCAGTCTCTGTGGGCTTTCTTTATAATTAATAGAAAGACATAGGTGCCTTCACAGAAGGATTCATTTCAGATGAATTGTTCTGATGCCTGCATTAGGATGAGATGAATAGCCTTCTGAAGGTGCCTGTATTTTTCCATTGATTTAAAAGGGATCCTAGTGTGACTTAGATGCCTGAGGTAAGTGAGATTAATCCTACCTTGAACCAAAAGGGACAATATGGTTTGGTTTCTATAAATGCACTTAGACTTAAACAAGACTAGGGAAATTTCCATTACAGATCAATAACTTCCGACACTACGTATTTTCTGAAGAATACATTTATAAACGTGCTTAAAGTATTTCTAACTATTATAGATGAGAAAATAAGAGAACAGAACCTCTCCCACCCTGTCCTCAACAGGATGCTTTTGAGCATCTACATTTACGTTTTGCTTGACTGACTGTGCCAGTTACTAGTACGCAGAAAAGCAGTGATGAGCTCAAGGGGAGGTAGGATCATCCAAGAAGAATGTCCCTAACTTCTATGAAAGGAAAAATTATGATTTTATTCATACACTTTTGTAGCCAGACTAGGATGCCAGGGTGAAGGAATTAATACCATTTTTGAAACACTATGCATGTATCCTGACCTGGGAAGTGCCTAACAATGGATGCAATTACCTTTTCTGTGATGTTTTATCATTAGTTTTCACTTAATTGTCACCTGAGTCACTTGACAAAGATTTATTTGATGTTTAATACCACAAGCCAAACTCTGAAATACTTGTGAATTAGAAAGAACTGTACCTTTCCAGGGACAAGAACAGCTGGATCTCAATGCCAAGGTTTAATCACACATAGATTCACAGTGTACTGCTATTTCTAAGAGATGGTGAAGTAGCTAAGTGTGTATTTCTGCGTGAGAATGGATAACAAAGAATGAATCCCTGAGCTGTGTTTTTTCAGAGACAGTGGGAGAGGGGAAACAGCATATATATGCTGCCAGAAGAGCTAAAATAAATGCAAACTGATAATTATACTCTACACAGATTGACATTTCTTATAGTCACAGTGTATATACTAGCAAAATATAGATGAAATGTTGTTGATGCGGTTGAGTTCTCCCTCATTGTTCCAGCCTCTCCCAGCAGTTGGGGTCAGCAGTAAGGACATGGAGCACATGAAGTATGGCTGGCCACAGCAAGACCCAGATGCTAAGCTAGGGATGATATCTTTTCAGTAGCTGCATCTGGCTCGTTGGCAGGCTCTACAGGCGGATCTGCTGGCAGGCCTGGATTTGCCTCTGGGTCTGTCATCTGTCATGTTGTTACGCCGTTGATGGGCTGTCTCTGCTGCCTTGCCCTCCCAGGCTGCATTTGCCTTTCAACCACTTTTGCTGCTGAGGATTATGTGCTGTTCCAATATTTGGGGACAAGGGGATGGCAGTACATCTCTAAGACGTGTAGTTCAGAGAGCAAGATCAGGACAGCATTCTCGGAGTCAGAAATACGCTCGGCACATGCTCATTAATGCATGTTTTAAAAAACAGCCCTGCAGGTTTGGAATTCACTTGCAGCCTATTTGTTACGCTTTGCTGCTAGTTAGTAATTCAGGGCTCCGGTGACTCATGCACCTTTGTTTTTAATTATGACACTTTCATTTCAGCATATACCTGATGATGACATATACAATTCTTGATTAGCAAAGCAGTAGCCTTAATGAGCGGGGGGTAGCTTAGTGAGCTGGCTGTAAAATAAATATGAAATGTATCACTGATTTCTCCATTCTCTGCTGCATGGTGCATAATAACTTGAAGAAAACCAGTTAAAATAAAATATTAATGGGCTAGCGGTACTGGGAAAACAGCTCACTGTTAACATGCTCAGTAGTGAGAGAAAATTACAGGTTTCATTGTGTATGCTGCACCATCTGCCTACACAGAGAGCCGAAGCCGTGGGCTCTCCCGGGGGAAATAGCTGTGGATAAGTTATTCAATTAGAACAGTATTATTGGCCAGCTACCTTGGAGAATTGGGTTGATGATGTTGTGATTATCCTGCTCCACATTCCTTCATGTCCCAGACAGGCTGCATCGCTTTGCAACTTCCTTAAGTGCTCACTCAACTGTACAGTAGGTGAGCAATTGAAACAGGGAATATCAGGGATGCCTGAAAGAAAATCAATTTTGAATGAACTTTCTCTGCCTAGCCACAGCCTACATATTCTGAGTCATATTGTATTTTTGTGGACTTCAGTGTAGTAAGTGACAGAACTGGCAGTGGGAGGAAAGAGAATTTCATTGTGTGCATTTGACCTGTGGCTGGGCAGCAGATTTCATACGGTAGGTTACAAAACAGTACAATGCTCCTTCAAGTGTGACATTCTTATTAGCGACACAGAAGCTTTCAGAGAGTACTGCCAGACATGTTTTAAGAAACTGCTCTGACCCTTTGTCAACAAAATTCCAAAATGTATTTTTCTCTTCTTTGAATCCTGGGTTTTTTTTATTCTTGTGCAAAACAGATCAGATCATGGCCTGATCTCTGTCTTGCAAATCCATTTTTTTGCTGACCTCCTGCTCAAATTAATGACATCTGAGAAGCAGCATATTCTCAAAATAGAACTCACTCTCACTGTGCTACATGCATAGGAACATAAAGAGAGCTGCTTTTAATTTTTTTTTCTAATAAGCAATGCTGCACCTTAAAAATTAGATTTCCTAAAAAAACATTATTATAAATTTTCATCCTTTTTCATCACCTAGTCTCATTTTAGTTGTCCCTGATCTACTTTCATCAACAATGGGATTTTGAGGCAGTCAGGACTTGATTTATCATTTGTTGTGATGTCTTGTATCACACAGGCTGTAGAAATTTTTAATAGCATTAAATGAATTGGTGCCGCTTTTAACTAAGCAGCAAAGGTTTATGATCTTACCATTAAGAATCAAAAAATCATTCTTTTAAAGAATTGTTTCTATGTTGAAAATTGCAGTCATATTTCTTTCCTGGTCTGTCACGCACTGATATAATCTGGAAAATTTAACAGGGAATGCTACAAGGGGAATTCTTGGGAGAGGCACATTTTTCAACTGTGCTTTAATCAGAGTTGAGCTCTCCTAGAAAGGTGACTTATGCCTGCTCTGAGTTTACATCACTATCAGTAATCTTCTCCTCGTTCTTCAAAGCTGGATGTCCTGTTAAACAAAGATGTACATCGTCCACAAGGCTCACGGGAGGGAGGCATTTGTGAGGTGACAAATGAGGTCATTGGCTTTGCAGCTGAAGAGTCCCCAGATGAGTTCAGAAAGGTGCAGTCTCTGAAAAGAGCAGTGATGCTGCATGACCGATAACACCAGGTTGGTTCATTTCCTTGCCATTTATTTTTCAGTGAATATAATGGGTGCAGGTTGGCAGCAGGGAGATACCCTGCCTGATCGCCTTGTCCTTGCTGCAGTGTCTTGCTCAGGGAGAGAGAAAACATAGTCAGCCATTCCAAATGCCCAGAGCAAGGCAGGCCTGGAAGGGAGGAAAGGGAGGACTCTCAAGCTGCGGGAGCTCTTTTGCTTTAGGAAAATTTGGATCACAATAGTGGCTTCTTTCTAAAGTGCCTTGAAGGGACACGACAAAACCCAGTGTCTAGGAATGAAGTAATAAACATTTATTCATATCTGCTTGCACCAACCATTTTGAACCATTTTCTGCAAATCCTCTTCATGCTGCACCTTACATGACTTATCTCCCAAATCCCATCGTCCCTTTTGTCTGAACATCTGGTACCTCCAGAGGGCATCTGCTGATTAGGGTGACTTGCACCAGTACATCTGTGTGACTTGTAGACAGTGGGACAGTGGCTTTGAGCTTCATGCTTGCAGGGCACCAACACATAGAGCATGAATATGGATGAAGTGCTGCTGCGCCATGTGTGCTCATGCTGCTAATGATAAATACGATAATAACAGTGGTCCTACACTCAGCGAGAAAATCCAGTTTCCCCCATGTGCGGCCTCACTGACTGAGTCTGCAAAGGACAGAACTCATCTATCAGCACCTTGTAGGGCCATAAAATACATTGACTTTTTAACTTCTTCCACTCCATAGAACCACATTTTTGCATGCAGACTATGACATGGAGATTAGCGTGGGACTCTTGGGATGTGCAAACCACTGACTGAATGGAGTACCATTTCCTTTTATACTACCAGTGGAGAAAATAGTGCAATCTGAACCCACACGCTCACCTACTGATGAAGGCTCACCTACTATGAGGCTGCTAGCTTGGTCTTCATTCAGAGCTTTCACATCCATTTTCACACCTGTGCTCTATTTAGGTGCAGCATTTGTGAGCTGCCTCAGCAGAGAAACCTGGAAGCACAGTGCTGGATCTGGCCAGAGGCTGTGGCTGGAGCAAATGGAGGGCTGCACACCATTGCTGTTCATGTAGTGCCTGTTAGTGTGACACTGTCATTCAGACACAGCGGGACCTCCCCGGACAAGCTGTCCCTCAGGAAGGTGGCTACTTTCCGCAGGCTGCCTGTGAAACCTGTGAGATGAGCAGACCCACAGGCACCCTGCTCTGCCACTTGCTCCTGGGGCCATCCTTCCCTTATACCAAGGGGTTGTGCTGTCCAGTCACAAGCAGTGACCACGTGACACAAAACACAACCAAACTCTTGGTGGTGGAGCTTGCATCTTTAGAGTTGATTGAAATTTTTCAGCCAACTTCAGTGGGTACAGGAACAAACCTTCTTTTGGAGTGTTACCTGATTGTGCTGTCTCCTGAGGATGGCCTCCAAGAAATATGGGGCTTTCCTTGGATCAGAAAAGGGAAAGACAAGTTGGGTCTGCAAGACAACTCACTGAAAAATGTGGGTTTGGATTTCAGTTTGCTGAATACTTGTTTAAGTTTCAAGTACTGAGCATGAGAATTGATTATCTTTACTGTCTAAAGAAGAGCTTAGGGATTCAGCAAGAGATCATGATGAGGGCATAAAAAATAAAGGAAGCATGAACTATGAGTCTTGGGTTCAGTGAAGTAAAGAAAATTCTTGGTTATAGAGATGTTTAATTATTTTTTGCTCTGGCTTTCCTCATCCATGCATGAAAAACTCTGAACTTCCCCATTAGCCTGGACTCCCTGAAGAGGCCTGACCCTAGGAGGACTTAGAGAAGGAAAACCATGTTCCTAGTACCAACACCCTGTGTAGCAGTGACAAGTAGCTGGTTGCACTGATTCCAGTTTTTTTCCATGGCACAGTCAGGCAAACCGAGCCAAACTGCTTGCATGGACCTGAACTTGACAGTGCTGGAGTGAGCTGTGTCAAAAAGCTGGAGCAAGTCACCTGTGTCTGAGGAAAAGGTAAGGCTTGAATGTCCTGAATGGATCTGCGGCTGACCTACTCCTCTCAAGCGACTCTGATTGTAAATGCTGGTCCAGGTGGGTAAAGCTCAGCCTGCCCCTTGCTGCACTTCTGCCTTTGTTCAAACTGACACCTAAGATGACCAAGCTCCCAAAACTTAAAGTACTAAGTCTCTATTTGAACACATATTACATTTTTTATCAGATTCTTTATGGTGGTCATTTCCAGGGTAGGAAAAATTCCAAACTAAGCTTGAGAGATTTTGGAGTGTTTTCATAGATTCACTCCCTGCAAGATTGCTTTGCACCTGAGAATAAAAAATAATGATACCAGCTAGTTTAAAAGAAGCAGTGTACAACAAAGGACACATTATTACTTAGACCACTGCAACCACTTACTTATGTTACAGTCAAAAAGGCATCTTCAAAGATACTGAAACAATTCTTTACAGGCTCTGGGAAGAAGCTAGATGTCCCTACTGGACAATATCTTCAGCAGCCTGTCATCTGGGATGTATATTTATTATTCTAACAGAAGCAGGCAAGGGGGTATGAAGTGCAAAGCAAATGGTACCTCTCAGAAGTATGTCTTTTATTTAATTGTTTTAAAACCCTATTTTAAAATGTTCTCTTCGTCTAAATGTTGTGCTTGGAGAGATTCCAGGGCTGTCTAATGTTAGTAGAGAACAAGGAGATTTTCTTGTACACATCTGCCTTTGAGAATTTTACAATAGTGGATATTTGTGTTGTTTCATTTTTGTACATACTTCCCCCTCAGGGAGAGTTCTGTATCTGGAAGCACATGTTAATTTAACCCTTGAGTAGAGCTGCAGCAAATATGGTTTGTGTTTGCCCCTTTGGGAAACCAGTGGTGACAGTGAAGAAACAAGCTGTCAAAGACTGAGAGTTTACTGTTGTTTCTGTCACCTGCTTATTTGAATTGTGAGCATTGGTGCATAGACAATTTACCAACAGAAGTAGGTCCTAATATATAAGTTTAAAAATCCACTTGCTATTGTGTGAGGTGTTGGAGAGATGGGTACCAACACTGCCACAGAAATGTAAGTTCATCTTGTCACAAATATCAGAAGTGTTCGGTTTTTGTAAGATCCTCCATTTTTAAAATAGACTCTAACAGTGACACAAAAGGAAGAAAAAGGGAGCATGCCAGAAGACTGTAGGGAAATTACACTGGTTTTCCAGGAAAAAGTACTGAATGGGTTAGTTTAAAGGGAGAAAAAGGAAAAAACAAGAATCACAGCACAAGCTTTTTTAATTTGTAGTGCAGGCTCAGCATGGGAGAGAAAGGGTAAGATTTGGCTGATGAAAAGCCTATTCTCTCATCACTTCCTACTAGCCAAATGTCTTCCTATTAGTTACAAACACAGCCAATTGTGTCAGCAATGGGAACCTTCAGTTAAAGAATAAACCCTTGATCTTTAAATGCCAGCAAGATTAATAGGGAGAGAACTAATGGTAGGTACACTTTTCATGGTTATTTTTGCTGAAACATGTTTCATGTGAGTGATAGTTTACAAAGCAGTCAGTAGGAAGGTATCTGCCAGCCTTCAGCCCAGTTCATACTTCTTCCCAATGTCCAGCTGACTCCACAAAACCCACAAACTGTACCAGGTGGTTCTCCCTCAGGATTAGGGACAGACTAATCCCTGAAAAAGAGAAGCCTGCTCTTGGATAAGATATTAAAAGAAAGACTCTTTAGAAAACTGTAAAACATTCCTATAACTCAGGCATCATTTGTGGCATTGAAGACCATGTCATTTGTGCTGGATAGATAATGGGAGGTTGTTATGATCTAGTTAACAGCTGGACTGGGGAATTGATCTAGTTAACACCTGGACTGGGGAATGTACACAGGGCACACTCTTTCATTTGAAAGCCTGGGTTCATCGAGCCTTTGTTTTGGACAAATGCCCTTCTACCCAAAACTGCCATATTCCTTACAGTCAGAAAGGAACAATTTGAAGATGCAGCACATACAACATGTTCAATGTCCAACTTTGCTCTGGCTCTGTCTTCTACCTCAGACAGACATGCCCCAAGCAGGTGTGCTGTGCAACATCATTCCATCATAATGTTGGTAGTGTGGCAATGTAACCAGATCTGGCATGCACAACTATTTTAAAAGCTCAAGGCAGTGTCTTCAAAAACAATCCACATGCAGCAGGAGGTGATTTCTTTGCACCCATTTCCAAGCCCACTTCAGCTGACCCTTCATCCCAAACCCATTCTCTCTTCTTTTCTCAGCATGGTCAGGCTACCAACACTTACAGGTGTTGGTAACATCCTTGCTATCTTATCAGCATCTTCCTGTTCAAAGCTTTTCTACTAAAGGGTTCACATTCCCAAGCAGCTTTCCATGCTGTTTTCATAGGTGATGACATGAGCCAGCGCTCAGAGAATCACCTGTTCCTTAGGCTTCCTACGTAGTTTCGAATATTAAAAAAATAACCTTTCTAAAGGGAAATGATTGGTTGCCAAAACCAACCAGCACCAGCTCTGAGTTTTGAGCTTTTTCTCAATCAGCCCCTCTGTGGGCCACCAATGTAAACAAAATGTTTTGCAAAGAAAATTTTTCACTTAGAGCAGAAAGCAGGACTGTATCCATACATGATAAAAATTTTTCACATCTGAGAAGAAAGAATGCATGACAACAAATTAACTGCAGTTGTTTTTCACACCAGAGTCATTTGTTCTGTTTGAAAAATGAGAAATAGTTACTGTCTGTATCAGAAAAATAAGATGTTTCCCATTTTAAGTCACCTCGAAAGTTTATTCTTGCTGTTCCAAGAATTTAGTGTCAGTATGAAGATATAGCATATCTACCTTAAATATTTGAGTAACATTGGTTTTTATTATGCCAAAACAAGGAAAATAGGGTGATACTTAGCATCTGGATCGAAGTTGTTGCAGTGACAAGAAATTTCATTTCCACGCTAGTCAATTTATCTAAGCTAATTTAGGAGATTATAGAATTGCAATTGCTAGGATCATATTTTCTTAATCAGCTTTGCAGTTTTCTGAAATAAAAGTTCTGTACATTTCTTCATTAAATCTACTGTAGCAGTTTTTGTGGTGGTCACTTAAAATAAAAACTGCAAGGGAAGATTAGGGAGCAGGAAAATATATGTGCTTATCTGTTCTTAAAGCTGGCAAGCAGAAGTCGAGTTTGCACTTAGTTTGTGGATTTATTGCCTTGAGAGCATAAGCTCACCTATGGAGCACAACCTGTGATTAATTACATACTAATAAAACATTCCCCAGAATATTTAGATGGTTTTTTCGTGCTATTTGACATGTTTTTTAATTTTAGTGCCTACTGACTCACCTTAAGAACTAAAGCAGAACTGTACAAATTATCTTCTGAAGGACAGATGTGAAAAATCCCACAAACTTTATTGGACCAGCATGGCATCCCTTGGGAGTTCCTCACCCATCTTGGTCTTGGATGATTTCTGGTCTTTTGTAAGCAGAGGTGTGCACCCCCTGCTAGATGTAGGGCTTCTGCATCTAACTACAGGCCATATGTACACAAAGACAGAGAGAAAAAATGAATCCAATTTGGAGAAATTAGTTCAAATAGTGCCTACATATTGGGGATCTCTAAGGTCGAGAGTACCAAGTGTGCACTTGGTCCAAATTCCCAAAGAAACACACACACAGAGATCACGATATTCATAAATTTAAAGTCTTACACGTAACAGAAAATAAAATCAATACCTTGACCATCAAGTGAACAAGCACACATATTTTGATAGAAGTTTCCTTAAAAACAGTTGCCAGTAAAACAGGACCTCTACCGCAAGCAGAGGTAAATCCATCAAGTCTTTTGCTAATTAGTAATAATATGTTCCTTCCAATAGAGGGTCTGTTCCCCATCAGTTCCTCTGACAAAGGGGTCCCCCAGCATCTGGAAGATGATCCAATTACAGTTTAAAGAAACCTACAGAAAGGATGACTGACCGAAGATAGAAGTCTCTGAGAGTGGGGAAGGGGAACTGAAGGTGGGTACTTTCTCATATGAGTAAAGTGAGGACAGTTATACCTGTCTTGAAGTTTTGTAGGGACTAGAGTCAGGTCCTTGGTGTCAGGTTTGGACCTGCTTTCTTTCCTTCATTCTTTTCTTCTATTTCTCCCTCTCTCTTTCCCTATGTACAGGTCCCATCTTTACATGAAAATAAACCCTTGCATTTGTTCTTTTTACATTAACACATGTTAACAAAAAGAGTCCCTTAAATTAAAAGCTCTGTTTGAGCTGAGACAATGAAAGATTGCTGTCAGATGCCTTCTGCTGGGAAGTAAAAGGGAAATTGCAGGGAGCCTTTACCTTGGGAATACCACCCAGAGCAAGATCACAAAGAACTAACAGCTCTTCCTAGTTCTCTCCACGTACTGGGAGTTGTCAACATAACCAGGGGATTTCATTATCATGCTGTAACAATGCCTGAAAAGAGAATAACGTGATGATGCATTCCCATGTTGCCCCATGCTTGCCACAGGTGTTGGGATCCCTGAGCTGTCGTGGGAATGCCCAACAGGTGAGGAAGCATTTGAAGTCAACTAACTGCTGAACAAGCCTATGTGCTGCTATTTTTTGCTAATAGGTTCTCCCTGAGTCCTTTGAGGCATGGCTGGGCAAATCTTAACCCTTGCAGCTTCAGATCTTCAGACCTCCTGCTTCAGCCAGCAGGGCTGTGAGTCATTGGATTGCCTGGAAACAAGCAGGGGGCTTTACACTACAAGCCCATGGCATAAGAACTTTAAGGTCTGGGCAGCTGGCCAAAACTTGAGGTCTTGTAAAACTTGTTTCCATAAAAGAACGAGATTGATTACGGGGTTAAGATTTCCTTGATGAAACTATAAATCTGTAAGGGATATATACACAGTCTTGTTTCCTTGACTACAAGAGGAATCAAATAAGAAATTAATTCTTCACTCCCAATTCTAGATCTATATTGGCTAAACACACAACTGAAAACTATTGTTTTTTGCTTTTCACTCTGCATTTTCTCTGTCAATCTACCATGATATCTGATGATTTCTTTCAGCTTTCTTAGTGTTTTTCTGTATTTCTCGAGAAAAGCTCTTCAAACAATGCCTTTCATTCTCCTGACCAATTTAACTGTAAAAATAAAGCAGAAGTCTGGAAATACTTTTGTTTCTTCTCCTCTCTCTGTCATTCTTCTGTCCTATACATTGTTTTAAAGAATTTAATCCAGGACTTCCCTATGATCCTGTTTCCATGCAGAGAGAATTATCACTTCTATGAACAGTAGGACTGATCAGCTTTGCTATTTAGCATCAACATCAAACTATTAAAAGAGGGTTTCTTAACATGAACATTCTTGCCAGGAATAGTATCTCACAGCTCCCCACAACCCCTAACAATATTATCCGCAGTGCTCCTCATACCATTGTGCATTTCCACTTCAGTTCTACTTCAGTACACCAACTAGCTGGGACAAAATTTCACCTTAGTTTGCTTTCTTACCACACAGTTGGAAAAGCAAACGGCTTTGCTGCTAAAGGTGGCTTGCACTTATCTGCAGTACTCACTATTGGACACAGCTTAAAAAATTGCCACACCATTATGGGGAGGTTTCTCATCCTGATGATTTTGCACATCAGTGCTGGCATGGCCATAATATTTGGCCCTCATCATTCAAAGCAGAAACTTCATTCTGACAGAGTTTGAGATAATAATTTTAAAAAAGCTTTATTGAGACTGTTCCACTATATCCTGCCCCATCCCTGGAAGGGATTCAAGGCCAGGCTGAGTGGGGCTTTGAGCAACCTGGTCTGGTGAAAGGTGCCCCTGCCCATCATGGGGCAGAACAGTGGAACTAGGTGATCTTTAAGGTTCTTTCCAACACAAACCATTGAATGATTCTATTATTATATGGAACAAAATATCCTTAAATATAAATGATGACACAACTTTAGATGTTCATATCTTATGTGAGGCAAAGATATCACTCAAGGAAAAAACCCCTTTAATTATCCATTGAGATTGTATAATATTACACAGTAGAAGCTTTCCTACTTCAGCTGCCTTCTCTGACACACACTTTATAAGGTCTTCTTCCCTGCCAGCTCATCCTTAGGCACATGGAGACAGCAGGCTCCTGTGCCTTTAAATTTCCTCCTAGAGGAATGCCCAGCTTTCTTGGATTCCTCTGCCTTTTGGGAGTGTCTCCAAAGAGACTCCCTCAATCAGGCCCCAAAATAGGGTTTAGAAAGAAATGGGAGAAAGGAGGAGAAAAGAGAGAAAGAAGAAAGGGAATGGAAAAAGAAGGACATGTAGAAGGAAGCAGGCGGGTTACAGCAGGGCTGTCAGGGATGTGGCAGTGCAGCCTGGGCAGGGGTGAGTGCCAGGGCATGTGCTGGGGGCTCAGTTGGACAAGGGCTGGGGCTCTCAGGGTCTGAGGGTGAGCTCTTAAGATCTTTTCCAGCCTTTTCGGTAATTATAACTAGAATGATGATGATGAAAACTACAATGAAATTCTCTAAATAACAGTGCAAAACAGCAAGGTTCCAGCTATGTAACCTTGGTTATGTGCAGGTTGCCACACTACGCCTCCCCCATTATGGCCTAAATGTCCCATTGCTCAAGCAGCCTCAACAGCAGATTCCTTTGCAGTCTCCAAAAAACTTTCTTAGCCGACTTGCATTTTTTAATGGCACTCTGCATTATATTTAATATCAATTGTAACCACTTTGTCAGCTTTATGCTCGATGACCTTCTGTAATCTCTCACAATAAAAAAAAAAGCAGAGAAAATAAGAATTTTTAAATTAACAAAAGAAATGTTCCTCTTTCCCCAAAGTTTATTTGTGATGTTAATGCAAGTTTTACTAAATACACGAAGTAGTTTACAATGCAACACATGTTTAAACATGAATAAGAAAATCGGGAAGGAGGGACAGGAGCTGCACTCATTTCCAGTGAAAATGCTACAACGCAAATGTGTACCTGTTGGTGAGTTGGGAAAACAATCTTAAGAATTAAAAATGCTTCATCTCTTCACCGATTTTTGCACTTTTTCATTTTTTTCCAAGTCCTTGGCAGAGGATCAGGGAATCCAGAGCAGCCTCTTGCTGATCTCACACAGCTATTTCATGTTGAAAGAGCTGATCTAACAACCCTCAGGTGCATA
Source organism: Platysteira castanea (assembly GCA_013397175.1). Taxonomy (NCBI): domain Eukaryota; kingdom Metazoa; phylum Chordata; class Aves; order Passeriformes; genus Platysteira; species Platysteira castanea. The sequence continues at coordinate 113,720 of VYXC01003154.1, read as the reverse complement.
GCTATGGTTGGGAAAATTGTGATTATTGTTCTGAGGACTTGCCACGGGGAAGCTGACCATGGATTCCTAATGTGTACCAGATGGGACCACGGCTCTTACTTTTTACAGAGAAGTATTTAGATGCACTCTGAGAATAACTGTGATAGTCTGCAGATTAGTGGTAATGTGAATTTTATGTGAATTAAAACTCTTTACCACTGCCAGGGAAAACAAATGGAAATGCCATGAGTTTCTAGAACCACACCTAACAGATTTTTAAATGTTTGATAAAATGTGAATTTAACCTTGTGAGTTTTTCTTCTTTAGTTCATTGCATATGTAAAGCCCCAGATTAGTGGTTCAGACACTGAGTTGTAAAGGATTCATCTCAGCTTCCCTCATATTCTGTCTGCAATCAAGATGCTCACTTTCAATCCTCTCATCTCGCTCTACAGTCAATGGAGAGAAGCAGACATCCATTTGATGCTTCTCTGAAGGTGGTCTCTGTAGGTGCCAAATTCTCTCCGTTGTCCCTGAGGACAGTCCAGGACAGCTAGGCAGATGTACGTGCCGAAATCCAGAGAGGTCTTACCCCATATCCTCTGTTTGCTGTTACAGGTGGAGCTGAAGAATGAACGTGAGGGTCATTCCTCCTCTGGCTTCTCTGCTGAGCATGTGGACGGGTTTTGAGATAGCGGTGTTTGGCAAATGGGCTCCGGAAGAAAATTATGAATTTTGTGAAATCAGGTCACTACCAATTAGCAATAATCACTCCTGATCAGAAGCTATGGAGGTAGGCACCAAACCAAGACAGCACTTAAACATGTACTTAACTTTAAACATGCAATTAGAAGTACTGACAAGTTAAGCACTTGCTCAAGTGCTCTGCTGGATCTAAGCCCTCTTCTTTTAACCAATATTCACCTTTGTCTTGCCAGTAGAGCTCTGACAGGAATGAATTGCACAGTTGGGATGTTCTACAAAAGAAAAGCATGTCTTCTGTGACATGCACAATGATGCCATTTGGGTTTCAATGGGAAACTCTATGTTTAAAATAATAGGAACGAAGGAAAGATCAGAGAAAATTTCCCTTTCAACTTTGTTCTGAAAAGCCATGAGTCAATATTTTTATTAAAACAAGCTGTGTTTCCTTCATTCTTTCCCCCTTAACTTGCAAAATTGCTACAATTCTATTTGGCATACAGAATGCTAGAGAAAAGTGCTAAATTGGAAATGAAAGGAAATATTTTTCCTTGTCAACTTTACTGATTGAATAATAGAATTTACAGCAGGAAGTCATAGAAATTGTTCCAATAAAGAAATCACCTGACAAAAAGGTTTTTACTCCAGGAAAACTGATTTCTGATGGATGCAACCCATCCAAATATTTTGTAATATATTTTTTAAAGATTTTGCTAGATATTTCGTACTGTTTCTTCCTCTTCTTTATTTATAGAGTTGTACACATTGCATTTGGTCTAAGATTGCACCACACAGTGTTCAAATTGCTGCTTAATATGCACAAATTCAGGAAATCCATATTTATTGTTCCTACATTAACTGAATCTCCTATTGGAGATATATCTCCAAACTCTGAACTTAGTTTTTCAATTATTTACCTCAATCTATTGAAAGCTAAAAGATCAGACAGTTGCTGAAGATGTTCTTGGCTTGATCTAAAATACTAGTGATGTCAAAATGCTCCCATTGCAGTTCCAGTATTTCTGCAATGTCCAGATAGGAAAGGACCCAGGCAATAACTGGAATGTTCTTATCTGACCTAAAAATCTACCTGAGCTTAAAATTCCTATCTCTTATAAAACAGCAAAAACTCTGGTGGAAATGAGAGTTTTACAATAAGACCTAAGATTAACTCAGGCAATTCTAAACAGGGAAGGACATTAAGGTGGCTGTGTACAATTTCCAAAATTAAAGAGATGATGTGGAAAACACTACACAAGTAGCCATTTTTCTTGTCATGTAAGAGGTCAGTTTCAACACAACTGCTGACTAAACCTGTGTCACAGCATAATATGACATCCTTACGCATGTGAGAAACCAAGTTACCGCTAATATGAGAATTTTGAGAGAATTTCCTGACTTGTTTATCAAAAAAACCCTCAACCACTGTAGGGCAAAGTCAGGAGAAGTATAGAGTGTTGAAATTATTATCAGAATGCACATAAAGGAATTAATTGCCTGCCCTGATAACTTTAGGCAGCTGCAGCTTTAGCAGAAACAGCTTTCTGCATGGTGTGGAGTCCCTGGGTGTAGGGATGTGTAGGGGTTTTTCCCATGGCTGTATGGAACTCTGGCAGCTTTGTAGGGAGTCCAGGCCTCCACCTGGGTTCAGGATACCACAGAACTCTGTTCTTAGAAGTAAATGTGTTGCATTCATTTTTACAGAGGACCTTGTCCAACTCCTACCTCTCAGATTTATATCTCTCTTGAGCGTTCAACCATTTTAGTGAGATTTTTATACAAATACACTGAAAATAGCCCATTCAAACTCCTTCTGTTGACCACTTCTGCTACACAGTTGTTATTCCTTTTGTTGACACTTTCTTCCTGAGGAATTTGTGAAACAAGATTCAGATGTTAATGTCAGGTACTTTTCTTACTTCTCTTTATAGACTAAGACTCTGTTTCTAAGGTCTCCTCAGCTGTAAATACCTCCAGAGTACTGCCTCACTTGTAATTTATTAATTAATAATGTCTGGATGCAATCCTGTGCTCTAGGATAACCCTGCTTGAGCAGGGAGCTTGGACCAGATGATCCATTCTGTGATTCTTCTCATTCAAATTCGTGTTGTTCTCAGGATGAGCCCATCGTATTAAAACACCATCTTTACTTCAGTGGCTCAAAATGTAACAACATAACTCAGCAGACACCTAATACTTCTCAAAGTAATTTGGAAAACCAGGGACTATTTGATTTCTCTGCTCTCTACTGCTCCCAAACACCATTTAAATATCAATTTTCATGTTTAATAAAATAATAGGTAAATTTCTTTTAAATAATAATTACTCAGCTTAATACTTAATACTGAAGGATTCATTATTTTCAAGTTCAAAAAGGGGTAGCTGTCAGAATCCACTGTTACATATATTGCAGGTTTAAAATATAGATTTAAAAGGTGTTAATTACGGACCACATTTGGAAAAACTGCTACTTGGGGTTTTTTAAGTACCTCCCTTTTTGGGAAACTACCAAACTTGGTTTGGACCCTACCAAGTATTATAGTGTCCATTTTTTTAAGAGCAATTTGTTGCCCAGCTCCAGAACCTGCTCTGACTGGCAGGGAGGGTATTCAAAGAGGAAGGCTTCAAAGTGTCCGGGAAGTAGGACTTCTGGTCTGCTAAGAGAAGTCTTTAAATTGCAGAGATTTCCCAGAGCACTGGCACCACAAAAATATTTATTTCCTACAAGACACTGGATTTTGGAAAAGGATAGTGGGGGAATAAACTGGGTACTTAAAGCATTTTTCAGATACTTTTGGAAAAAATATAGCACCATAATTAATATTTGAATGCAGTGTATTTTTGCCAAAAGTTATATTCATTGTTACTTAAAACTTATGGGTGGTGATTCCACCTTTTTTGCTGATGAAAATTTTGGGGGGAGAAAGCTATCATTATCTGATGCTGAAAAAAAAAAGTACCCTTTCACCACTTTAAATGGTGTGAGTTTTGGTGAAATTTAATCTTGATATTTCCAAGGTACTTCAATAAATCATGGCTGTGTAAATTAGTAGCACACATCTGCATCAAAATTACTTCCTGTTTCTATTTAACTATGTCCAAAGTATTTTGATCTGTACCTAGCTACACTTCCTTGTATTTAAAGAAATATAATTCTCAGGCCTCTCTTCAAACTTGAAAGAGTATTAACTTCCAATTTAGATAATTATGGATCAAAATTCAGAAATTCTACTGCCAGAGAATTCCTACTCTTAAAGGAACTATTGGTCTATTATAAATGCTAGCAGGAACAAGCAGCATAGAGCAGTGTTGATAATTGCTGGAATGTGGTTTTCTTTAGTCTAAGTTATTCTTGTCCTACTCTCCCTCTTGTTCCCTATCTGATGTAACAGAGACTTTCCTCATACACATCCTGGAAAAAATTACAGGCCTTATACACTCTTAGTTTTCCTCAATGCAAAAGTTCTGTAAGTTTCAGTTTCACAGCGCTGTACCAAGATTCAGGATCCTGGCTCCTCAGGATCCCTAGGGTTCCTGAATGGTGCAAGCATTCTGCACCCTGGGAAACCTCTACGAAGAACTGCCAAGACAATTGTCAGGCTTATGTATCTATCCCATGACAACTTTTTTTCTCAAAGGGTAGTGCAGCAGAATGCCTTGATAGGAGACCAAGGTGGGGCACTACAGATGCCAGGAATTATTTATTATAGCATCTTTTACTGTTCAAATTCATAGAATCATAGAATCATAGAATGTTTAGGGTTGGAAGGGACCATGTAATCTATTTACAACCCCCTGACATAGCCGAGGACACCCTTCACTAGAACAGGTTGCTCAAAACCCCTCAAACAATGGCCTTGAACACTGCAAGGGATGGGACACCACAGCCTCTCTGGGCAGCCTGTTCCAGTACACAATTTGTTATTGTGAATAGCAAAGGGAATGAGCTATGCAGGCCATTGCTGGTGCCAGTGGGTGCTGCTGGCCCTGGCCAGTTGTGGAGGCTCTTGGCGTCTTGAGTTCATCAGTTCTTGTGGGTTCAACAGGATGATCAGTCTCTGGAGCTCCAGTTTTGTGAGACTTTCACATTCTACCTCTCAGCACAAGTTTTGCCTACCCTTTAGCCTGCTTTGTGGGAACTCTTTGTCCATCCACACCAATAGTTATGTACACAGTCCATTCACACAAATTCACACCAAAGGGGTTTTTACCACTAGGTCACCTGCTAAGTGAAGGTAGCAATGTAAGCTGAGTCATACAATACACCAAATGAGAAATTAATAAGAAATTAATGTATTTAACCCTGTTTTCTCTTAGGTTAAAAAAAAAAATCTCATTGCAAAATTTACTAATCTTCATTATCTGACCTACAGAGTTTGCTATCCCCATTGTTCTTTTCAAACATACACTTAAACTGTATGTACTGTCTGTGATTTGATTCTGCAAAGCTTAGTGCTGAGGTCAGGGGGAATAGTTGCCTATTATATAGCTGTTCCTCTGAGCAGAATTTACAGGACTGGACACTATTTTTTGAAATGCATACCATGAAATATATGGATACAAAACCCAGGCACATTAATATACAATTATGTTGTAATTGTGCAACCAAAACTCCATGTTAATATAGATTTCCTGCATCTAGTGTGTGATACATTTGAGAAAACATATAGCACATAATCCTTTTCACATGGTTTTAGAAATGAAAAGGTGTCCTCTATGAGCCTATGTCACTGAGTAAGGGACTGTTTTCTCATTTCTCTGGGTGCTGGAACCCCATGATGAGCAGATTTGCATAACAATTAACCTCTAAAAATAATTTATAACCTCCCAGATGAGAAATCAGCTCTAGGGTAGTTAAAAGGGGACACATTCTTTATTAACATGACTGTTTGTACAAAGGAGACATCAAAGCAGTGTAAACAGCCCCTCATACTTCCTATGCACTATAGAGAGTGCACAGTGGTGCTTTCCTTCCATTTTTACTGCAGAACTGTAGGGAAGGAAGGAGGAGAGAGAGAGAGGGAGAGAGAGGGAGAGAGGCTTCCTTTATTAAAAGAAACTCATCTAGCCTAATAAAGTATTTAAAAGATTAAACACTCTTTGTGCCCATACAAAAGTGCAAGAATCCCCTTATTTCTTACAGCTGTCCAGGCTGACAGTGGAGATGTTCTGTTTTCACTTACTGTCTCCCTGGCTCTGGGGTGTGGACAAGGAAAACGCAAGGGCAGGGAGAAGCCATGAATAGGACAGCTTGTAATTTAGAAGAGCTTGTGGTTTCACACAGCCAGGACTAGTCCAAGTATAACACACTGCATCTGAAGTTAAATCCTCTCCCCTACAGAGGGAAACCAGTTTACTTTGACCATTTATTCTGTCTTGTACTCTACTGTAGGTCTTCCACTCAAGCATTTCTCTTTGTTACTCAGAAGTCAACATTCAGTGTCCCTTGAAGCCTGAAGCCTTTCAGCTTTATTGGAGTGTGTGCTCACTTACGTGTTTTGATAGATATCAATAGACCCTGCTTTGCAAAGCCTGACCCAAACAACTCACACACTGATGAAATTATTCTACCCAGAGATACTCCCACTGCTGTTTCCCTCTGCTGTGACCATCTATCTCTGTTACTCAGCTTGGTGTGAGCAGACACAGCTCTGTTTTCAGGATCTCAGTGCTTGCCTGCTGTACAACTTGCCACAGAGCACTCCAAGTAGAAATAGCAAATGGAGCTGCTGCTGAGGCACAAATGCACATCACAAACCAACAAAAGTTCATCTTATCTTCTGTTTCCCAAACACTGCAAAATTTTTGGCATTGGAAGTAGAGACATTAAATCATAACAGTAAATTACAAGAATAAAGAGCACTGGCAAATCAGTTGCCCATTATTTTCAGCCTCAGTTTTAGGAAATACTGGAAATCTCACAAGAAAACCTGCCATGGGATTTCATTCCCCAGTTTTACAATCCCAAGTGGTTAGATAAGCTTTGACCAATCAGCCAACATGTGACTTATTTAAACTAGGTTAAAACATTCACAATGCTGGATTTTATCCATTGGCAGGATGTGAGTAATGGGAAGGGTTTCATCCAGCATTTGGTCTGTTCAGCCAGCCTGTGTGCTGTGCTTAGGAAAGGGATTACTGGAGTCCCCAAGTGCTTACTGAAGTGTTTTGTACTATTTTGAGAACATATTCAGTTTGGTATTTATGCTTTTACCTATCTGTGTTAGTTTTTTTATATAGTGTGTATATATATTATATACATAAATACTGATACGTCCAACCTTCTTTTTGAAAGTATGGCCTTTCGAACGCCACTTAATGTCTTTGATGATAGCTCAAAACATAGAAAAGTATAATCATATAGAATGGTTTTGGTTGGAAGGGATCTTTAAATACTGCCTAGCCCAGCTGCTATGGGCAGGGTCACCTTCCACTAGGCCGGGTTGCTCAGTGCTCCGTCCAGCCTGGCCTTGAACACTTCCAGGGCTGGGGCATCCACAGCTTCTCTCTCACCACTCTTTTACAATGGAAAAAACATTCTTAGGTCCAATCAAAATCTTAGGTCCAATCTAAACCCTCTTTCAGTTTAAGACCATTGTCTTTTGTACAGTCACTATAGCCTTTAGTAAAAGGTCTCTCTCTGTCTTTTATTCTGAAAGGCTGCAATAAGGTCTCCACAAAGCCTTCTCTTCTCCATGCCAAACAACTCCAGCTCTCTGAGGCTGTTCACTCGATTTAAACATCTGAAATGCAGTGCCATGGTTTATAAACGTATATGTATTACTCTTCTTGTTTGGGAGGTATTTGACAAAATCAGATAACTTTTAAAGTAGAAAAGGTTAGTTATGAGTCAAATTAAAACCAAATCTGTTATTCATGGCATCCTTGTCTTGGTCTTATAACATAGATATGTTCACCCATCTCAGTATTTCAGCTTCTGTAGAACAAGAAAACACACAGGTATTTTCCATTCCATGTTTCATATTTAACTTCTAAGTCAACCTTGTAAAATAAATAAATTTTAATTAGATGAATAATACCACAGTCCCAAGACTGCTCGCTCTTTTCATGTGACAAGAAAAGCCCTTTCCATTGCATTCTAATTCAGCACTCTATTTTCTGCTGACTTTGAATGTTTTCTTGAAATTCTTACTAGACTTACTTCTGGTTTGGCTGAGGAAGAAAGAAATCCCTCTGTGCTCTCTCACTGTTTCAATCATCACCCTATATCTATCTACATTGTTATGAAGGTTTATCACCAAAAGATAGTGCACTGGCCAAGATCTGCATCAGGCCACTTTTCTTCTATCAAGGAGACTGAAAGAAACCTTTTCTGGCCGTTATTTCCATCTTTAGTTTTTCATTACCTACTGCAGTAATTTAGCTGAACAGTGCTAAGTTTACCAGTTTTGCTGTTTGGGAGAGATTTGTCTGGGTAGCAAAGGCCTTGAGAAAGGATATTTCTGCTGTGTGTCAGAACTACACATAGAAATAGACACTTCTCAGGGAAAATGTGGAGTCACCATCCTTGGAAGTGTTCAAAAAATGTGTGGGTGTGGCACTTGAGGGCATGGTTTAAGGTTGAACATGGTGGTGGAGCTGGGATCACACCTGAACTTGATGATTTGAAAGGTCTTTTCCAACCTTAGCGATTCTATGATTCTAAGAAAAAAAATCACCACAGAACCACATGGATGGAATTTGCATCTCCCTCTGCTTACACACACTGGGTGCTACTGGTTTTCAGAGACAGCTGCCCCAAATCCTAGGCCAGAGTAAGCTAATTGCTCAGGTTTTATGAGGGAGATGGGAGTTGCTATTTTCAGTGAATATGTGGCAATATATATGAACTTGAAGCATTTGAAATATTCTTAGAGACCCTGACAAACAGTTTCTCATCTCCGAGACAACTGTATAAAGGTGGCGGCCTGAGAAGAAGACAGTGGGAGGTTAGGCTTCTTCTGGCCATGTAGCTAGATCTCCTACCAAGTGACCTAGCACTTCCAAGTGTAAACCTCCCATTCAAAGTCACAGAATGCAGTTCTGGCTTTGAATCATCCAGAGCTCACAGAATTTGTGTTTGCATCAAACAGTTTTTGTCAGAAATGCTATTTTGGCTTATACTGTTTTAAACTTGGAAAAAACAGAGAGAAATGTACACTTGATATTAATTAGGCCAGTGTCAAACTGTTATTTCTAATTTCCTATTAGGCATATATAATTATGCTGTTCTCTATCTCAGTGACTCGATCTTTTTTACTACTGCTTGAATCCTGATTGATACTGGCTCTGAAATCTCAGCTGCACTGCAGCAATGAGGAGTTGTGCCAGTGCTTCAACTCTTGCCAAAGTACTACGCATTGAATGTTGTTCTTCTTACTTATCTTTACAGTGGCCCAGTTGAAAATCTCCTTATTTCATCAGAATTCTTCAGCATCTGTGTAGCACTTAGAGTATTAGATTTCTGGTTTCTTTCTACAAAACATTAGTCTTTCTAATCGCACAAATAAGTTTTTCACTATGAAAAGAACTGAGAAATTGAAATGGGTGAACTGAAATTTTAAATAATTGATAATACAGTTGTGATGAAGGGACATCTGACTGGGAAACCAGAATACAAGATTGCAGAGTACCCTGTTCACCCCCTCTTTTTCAGATTCAAACCACACTCTAATACTTGAAGACAATGAAAATAATTAAATCTCACACTTCAAATCTTAACCATTTGTCAGCAGAGATAGAAAAGTATCCCTAATCATCATCACTACCCAATTTGAGGGCTTTTCTCTCCTCTGTAGCACTGAGGCTTGGATCTGGATCAAAGCAAAAGTACTGAACCAGAGCTAAAATGCTCCTAAGCACCTGGAAAATGTCTTGGTCAGTGGCCTAAGACTCATCACTGATTCTCGGTAAGGAGGGGACCTTGTACCAGCTAAAACTCAACTGGGTTTGTTTTATGAAATTTGGGTGAGCCTCAATATATTTCAGTCAGAAAGAGATTGTCACAATCCATGGACTGGTCTCCATTAACCTCTGTTTCTAAGATATCTATGAGGCAAATGTTATGCTTCCCTTTCATTCCTTTCACCAATTTTTCTGAAGCAATGACCACCAAGTTTTAAAAACATAATCTCTGCCCCATGTTCTGAAAGTCGGTTCAAAATGAGAAAATGTGTTTCATTTCGAAGGGATTGAATAATGCTAGGTATAAACTGGAAGATTCATAAAGTTTAGGCTGATCACAAAAGGGCACTCATTCTCCAGTCCTTTTAATCTTTTTACTTAGTGTGTCTAATTAATTTAAAAGATTAATTCCTTCCTAACAGCCTTCATTTGAGAAAATTGTTGCTTTTACAACCCTATGTTCCATTTATTCTCACCTCTCCCCAATTCCTTGGTGCCCATTAGGTCTTACTGGACTCTCAGTGCAAGAAAGGAATGAGAGAAAAATGATTAATTAAAAGAGAGAAAGATAAGGAAAATTAATTCAAAGCTGGTAACACAATAAAACCTCTCATCACACTATCTATTAAAATCTAGATTAGGACATCAACCCTATAATTTTTAATCACAGCATACTGGGGTTGCTGATGACTTCAAATTTGGCGTGCAGACTGCTGTTTTGCTTAATCCAGGATGCATGAAATATTTAAAAAGAAACAAGCTAAGGACAAGTCATAGAGTTTCCTTATGGGAAGAAAGTACTTCTTTAGAGAATGCCTTATAAAACCTAACAAAACAAGCAAAAAAAAAATATTTGTAACATCCTGATGACTTCTTAGCATTGAAAAATTGACTGTCATTCTCTATGTGAAACACTGTACGGGTTTATGCTTAATGCACATGACCAACACTTTAAACATTTATTAGACCATCCTGGCCACAGGATTAGACTTGTCTGCCATCAACTAATATGAGAAAAGAGGGACTGAAAAGTTTTTAAGTTTTGCTTGTGGTCTTACTGACTGAAGTGTAGATTCTGAGGAAACATGATTTTAGGATCTCTCTTACCAGCAAGAGCATCCATCAAATGCAGAACAGCTGTGAGCTTAATCATTCGTGCTACGAACAAGGTAACAGTGCTCTAACCTTGTGACACAGTAAAAGACAGATCTGAATTTGATCTCTAATTTTTAGGTCAGCAGAGGCTGTGAGCAGTGAAATGGTTAATTCCTCCTTGTGTACTATTTACTATTGTAATACCACCGTCAAAAGAAATTTCAACTTTAAGCCAGCATTAACAAAACAGAGGCCTAGAAATTGTTATAATGAGGTTTGTATCTTGGTTTCTACTGCCATACAGATTGTAATTGTTAATAGCGATCTGAAATTGATTTTATTAAGAACATTTCTATGCTCTTCCTCAAGAGTGTTGTTAGAGAGGTTTCAGGTCAGCCACCCTGGAAGAGAAACCATAAACTTTGCTCAAGCACTCAAAATGAAATGTTTGTGTTAACTCAGCTAATAAACAGCTGAAGCGAGAGTCTTTAAACCACTCTTCCTTTTTAGCGTGGGCAGAAGGAAGAGTAATGACACACACTTGAAGAAATGTAGCTCAGGAGACTTGAAATCATGTACATTTAGTGCTGATGACCTTGCTTGGATCACTGGGCAGCCATAACACCGGCTGGATGCTGCCAATCCGGGGCCTCTTGAAGTGACAGATAGATTGTAACTAAACACAGACCCAAAAGCCCGAGAACTTTGTAGGAAATCCTCCCTAGGCAGTGACGACTGGAGGAGTATTTTGGAAGGCGTTTAATCTGTCCCCTGTGTGTGAGCGCAGCTTTCCCTGCAGCAGGAAAGGTGCGAATGCTCAGGTGAGAGCAGACACCTGAGCCCCAGACAGACTCGCTGCCTCAGGCCCTGCTCAGGTGCCCTTGCCACAGCCAGGGAATCCATAGCCAGAGCAAATAGGGTGCTCCCATCTTTGCCCTGCTGTGGCACATCTCTGCTGGCATCCACACAGAGTGCGTGGCTTTCCAACCACACCACCCCGAGATCGTTCTGAGGCCTCCTCCAGCCTCCCACAGCGCCGGGCGTGTGGAGCTGCACCAGGAACCCTTGGGCAGCTGCTAGGAGGAGGCAGTGCGCTCCCCCATCTGCTTCCCTGTAAACCCTCGGAAAAACAGCAAGATCTGGCCCTGGATAGCGCTGGCTGCCTTGTGTGCTGGATCAGGCTGGAGAGTAAGGCAAGAGCAGCTGGGTAAACTGTGGCTTTGTAAGTAGCAATAGTTCCCTCCTCCCTCGCACGCTTCCACAGGGGTTTCAAAAGGAAGCGTGTGTAGTACCAGCTCATGCAGCAGTACTGGTATATGCCCAGCTGAAGCACTGAGCCAATGGAAAAATTACATGCTGCTACTCAATCTTTATAGGAAGATTGGTGCATGTAAAGCAGCTGGGTCATGTGGCAAAATGTGCTGTAGCTTGAATTTGGATTGTTGGCTTTTTACTCTGCAGCTATGTAGATCTCCCAGACTCTTCCCAAATAACAGTCCAAATGTCTACCCAAAGTACACACTATTTATTGTTATTTAGTAGAAGGGATCAGCCATCTGCTATTGTAAAGAAAAAAATCACAGTTTTTCAGTGGTTTTTTTGCAGGAGACTTAAAATCTTCGAGAGGTTTTCAGGGCTTTACTCCTCATACCCTTTCACAAAGGGAAAAGCAAGAGCAAGTTAATTCTTCTGAGCTCAGCCAGTCAGATATTGAAAGGAAGTTATCAAGCACCTGGCTGCAGCAGGAGCAGGCTTTTCTGAACACCAAGCTGAGCCAAATCAGACTCCTTCTGCAAAAGCTGTCCTCCCAGTGCTGCTGTCATGGAACAAACAGTGCTGTGTTTAACATCAGGGATATGTTGAAGAAAATCACGCATTTTACTACTGAAAATACCGCATTTTTGGAAGCTTCATAAAATCATGAAGATTAATGAGATTGCATTACATTTCACAAAGCTCTAGTCTGTGGGAATGTCTAGACTTCTAAGTAGGATTTGTCTTATTAACCTCCTTTTTCTATGGGAGAGCATATAAATCATGGTGTGCATTCACCTGATGTAGAGGTTTTCATATTGTTCCACAGACCACTATGGAAATGAAAATCCCTTAACATCAAAGGTAGTGTCCTTAGTATTCAGGTTTCCCAATCCTCTACTGCTTAAAGATAAGATGCTATTGGGGAATAAAGTGGGAGCTGGGTACCCACGAGAGTGCAGAAGACATTTTTCTGTTACCACACTAAACTGATAGACCATGTTTCCTGCTCTTGGTGATGTCAGGAAACTCTGATTGCTTTAGGTCCTAAAGTTGCTGTACTTCCCTTACAGCAAAGACAGGATAAGGTCTCTGCAGTAAAAAATCGACAGCATCCACTAAATTCTTATCAGGCAAAACCCTCTGACTTCGGAATCAGCAAGTCCATTCACACCATGAATAATTTTGATCTCTTATGGTGTACTGAGTAGCAAGCCCAGCTTCATGTGAGAAAACTACCACAGTTTTTGTTTGGGTGCAAGTACCTGCTGTGACCATGATAAAATCAAAATTTAAGTCCTACAGCTTCAGAGGCAATGGAATCTGTACTCAGAGTGGGAGGGAAGCAAGTCTGAACTACTAGCACACTGGAGGAATGCTTTCACAAATTTGAGATCCCTGGAGTACTCAATAAGCAAAGTAGCCATGAATACAGCACAAGGAGATTTTAAGCTGACTTTAACTAATTTTCTTTTGAAACCTGCACTTGGAAAGGATGTTTTTTTAATGTTTCATTGATTTATTGATTGATTATACCACCAAAAAAAAAAAAAATAGGGTATAACAACTCAATCCTAAATTGTTGCAGCAGCCCTGTAAAAAGGGAGTAGGCTTAAAACAATGACATAGCAGTAGCTGGATTCTGTACGTACCATTTAATTGCATGAAGCATCCTTACTTCTCAGCCTCTTTTGAGAGATTTTGACCTCCCTGTTTCCTGCCTGTATTATACTGTCTTCTAGAGCACAGTTTAAAATTTAATGCATTAATAAATGCCATCAAGAAAAATATCCAGATAATTCACATTAGATGCCATGAATAATTATAAAATCAATCATCAAAATGATCTTCCCTAAAATTATGCATTTTTCCTTTTCATTGCATCATTAATTTTGAGGTGTAATCCTGTATACTCTGGCTTTCCAACACTCCTGCTGATGTCAAGCAAACCCTCATTAAACTCAGATGTTCTTCCCTGCTGGTTCAAAATCCAGCTTCAGAGCCTATTTTATCATCCCCTCAGACTTTCTGTTTCTTAAGAAGGTCTGAGGAAACCTAGTGTACTACATCTAACACCCCAAAAAAATCTTGCAGACATTTTATGTACAGAAAACTCAACTGGCTGATTTCGGAAAATGCCTCTTCACAAGCAGTTCTGGGGTGACAGGGAGTGGATGTGGGGCTTTTTTCACCAATATTGCCTTCTGCTATCAGTAGAAGTACATGGTGAAGTGATAGCCTTTTGTGCGGAAGCAAACTCTGAATTAGGTGAATATTTTTCAGACCTTTCTTCACCATGTTATTGCATGGTAACACATGTGTCTCCGTTCAAGGATCTTCACATTCAGCAAGTGTGTCTGGGAAAACACAATAAAGACGCTCTCTCACCTGCTAGGTTCAGCAGAAAGGAGGGAAAAGAACACTTTGTTTACATATGTCACATTCTTATACAATTCTCAACTCCACAAGGGATTGGAGAACATGTCACTTCCTCCTCAATCCCACTGGAGAAAAAAGATGCTCATCAAAGTTCTCTTATCACAAAAGGAATGAAAAACAGAAAATACCGTTAAGTAAACACTGGCTATTATTTACATGAAACTGTGTGAGAAAGAATTCCGACTCCAAGGTTAAAACAGAAGGCTTTAGCAAAAACCAGGGCAACAAGCAAGGATCTTCATATTCAGCAAGGATCAACACAGCATGTGTCATGCTAATATTTGAATTCCCAATAACATCCTCATTTAAAATGACTAGTTTGAGGCCTTTTATTCAGGGGGAAAGGGAGAGGAATAGTTAATGAAACTCCTTTATTTTCTGCAGTGCTCTTTCCCTCTCTGACAGAATGGAAAGCTGGTGCCATCCCAGGTTTCTCCTGGCAGTAAATAGACCTGTAGGTCCCATTGTCCACTAGATTAAAGGCTCTTCCACAGTTTGTGCCCATTGACTATTTTTCCTGCCCCTTAGTAGCCTCTGCGCAGCATCAAACCATCCATTGCTTTAAAGTTGAAAGAAGAGGTGCTGGCAAATCAAACAAATGCCATATAAGTTCATTTTTTTAGGTAGATGGGTGTTTCATTTATTTTTGTCAATAAGAATTTCCCAAGAATTCTTTTTAATTACTGTATAGGCAGATCAGAGGCTTCTAATCCTATTGTGATTTAGTGCCCGTGCTGCCCTCACCCATCCTGTCTCTGAAGCATTATTAGCAGCGTTACCCTTCCTTACAAATAACTCATGTCATGTTTTGTTTACCACTGCAGAGGGAAACATCAGCAGCTTTTTGGACTTGCTTTATATTCCAGATGACTTCATCTAACTTGAGAGCTGCGCTGGAGCCTTCACATATGAGCATCCATGCCAGAAAGCCAGAGGACTGTCTCAATGAAATTAAGGAAAAAAGGATACAACTCCCCGTACTCTCATATTGAATGCCTGTGTGACTTTATGTGATATTTGCATTATCATAGAAATCCTCACTCCTATCCATAAAAATTATTCTGACCAACAGTGGTGAATTAAAATGAAAGCCTATGCAGGAATAACAGTGTTGCTTTTTGTACAGAAAGAGTCCAACAAAAAAGTCCATTCTTCATTTGCTTATGGGAGGGTCTTATAAATAATGTGAGTTTAGTCATTGATTTAAGAGAGAAGTATTTCTCCCTATTAATATAAAAATGTCATTTTCCAGGTTTTGATATATGATGGTTGGTATACTCCAGCCAGAAAGACCGAGGCCATATTTCTTTAGTAGTTTTCTAGATATGATTTCAATGATTGAACTGAGAACTCAAGTACTGAATCCCTTTTTCTGGCATATATGCAAGTGTTTTTGACTTCTCAGGGTGGTTCTGCACCTGTATGTCTCAAAAAAAAAGGGCTGTTTAATAAAATTCATATCTTCTGAAACGCAGGAAATACACATCATAAAAATAGTTTCTAGTCATTCTTGTTCTCTGTTGCAGAACTATTAATTCTTCCATACTGATGCTGATTTTACCAGCTTACTATGCCACATTAAGTGTTTGGTTCCTGCTTGCTCTGCCTGCCTTGCAGCTGGACAGATTCACTGCTCTTACCTGCCCCTCCATCTGTCTGGACATTTACACCTGTTAATCACAACAGTCCTGTGCTCTTTATCCTCCATGAATAAATGGAGGAATGCACCTGGCAGAGCTGTCAGACTGCTACACTCACACACATATTCTGTGAAAATTTCCACTATAAAATACCCTTTCATGGTTTTTTAATGCTTCTAGGGCACGGCACAGGTAGCCAGAGATCTTCATGACTGGCCAGTGTAAGATCCTTTGTGGGCGTATTCCTTATATTAGCTCTTTTCTCTCATTTTCTTCAGCTGCTACTCTTGTAATTACAATAAAATGAACACCAGTATGTTTTCCTTTTTTTTTTCTTTTTAGCAATACCTGGATTTATTTTATTAAACAGTTCTCTTGATATCCTTAAAAGATATTCTGCAAAACCGAAGGTCCCCCTCCCCGTATGCATATAATCAACACAATATATTGTCTAGAAGTTATGTTTACCCTTGATCCTTTTACAACTGAAGCATATTTTCTCCTAGATTCAGAGGATAATAAAAATGGTAATTTAAAATCATTCTGTATTGAAGATGAACCCTTTTTCAGTGTTTCCTGTCCGTATTATCTGCATCCTTCTGCTCAATCATAAAAGAATGGGTTTCAAAGAGATACCAGGCAACAGCCCTGGTAGAAATTCCTCTGTCAAGACAATGTCAAGCTGATGTTTTTATAACTACAACTCAATTCCCTCAATTTTGTGGCAAGCTAATAACACTGATATACCCTTAAATTATTGTATAGCAGGCAGTAATTTCCATGCTATGGAATATTTGTTTCTACCCACCTCCAAATAATAAAAATGAGAGCCTCCTCTCGATTCCTTGTGCCTAGTGTTTTTGAGGATGAAGAATTCTCATCTTTCCATTTTGGCCTATTTCCCCTGTTGCCCTGGAATTCTGTAAGCCTTCTGTTTTTAACCTTGGAGTCAGATTCTTTCTCACAGTTTTATGTGAATAGTAGCCGATGTTTACTTAACGGTGTTTTCTGTTTTTCATTCCTTTTGTGATATGACCACTTTGATGAACACCTTTCTTCTCCAGTGGGATTGAGAAGGAAGTGACATGCTCCCCAATCCCTTGTGGAGTTGGGATGCGTATAAAAATAAGATAATGTCAACAAATCGATGTCATATCCTCCTTTCTGCTGAACCTGGCAGGTGTTAAGAGCCTCTTTATTGTGTCTCATCGGACATATTCCCCCTCCCAGAATAGGCCAGGAAATTAATATTGTGCTAGGCTTATGATTCCTGTCTTTCTCTATTGGCAGTGCTTTCTTGTCAGTTGTCACTTGTGTCAGAGTCGGATCCTACCGTGTTTTCCCAGTGGGGGATATGCCGATACATCTGAAAGGAGTTCTGGTTATAGGTCTGGGAAAAATCAGATCCAGGCTGCCTTTGAAGCACAGAGGACACCAGTTATCTAAACCAAGCTGAGACCCAGATTACATCTACACCAGTCCAAAGGTGCATATTGACAAAAAGGTAATGAATGTACACCAGTTGCCTCACTGAAAAATCTCAGGGGAAGCAGAGGCTTCCAGCTTCCATTGCAGCGTAATGAGCTGTGGGAAGGCTCACAGCACTGACCTCAGCTAGACCTGCCGTGTGAGAGGCGTCTGGGCCTTGCCTGATGGTAACCAGATTGTTAGCTGCTGCACTGAAAACCTCTGGAAGCAGGGAAAGCACTCTAAAACTCTGCTGGAAGATAGTATCTGTCCCTGTAAAAGCCAGGTTTCTGCAGAACACTGTAGCACCGCGTGTGGCTGCATTTCTTTTGTAACACATTCACAGTCTTTTCTCCTTTAATAAGACTGGTCTTTCCTGCCTCTGAACTTTGGTTGGGTATCCATACAGCTGACACAGATGCTACTTTTTATCCTGTACTTGGGATCTGTATCACATCTACTTCCCCTGATCTGAAGGCACTTTTCTGGAGGAAAAATAGCATGGTAAAGAATTCATATTCGTATTTAAAGCGACTTCCTGTGTTGTGGTCCCAGACTTCAGAGAAACAGAGGTAAAAGCAGCCTAAGCAACTAGTGGTTCTGGTAAGATTATTTATGTTTATCATCTGCTTTTCTTGTAGACACCCTTTGTGTGTGTACACGCTTAAGTATATGCAGCCATATACATACAAGTATGTGCCAATCTGATATTTTAGACTAATTTGAGGGGACCAGGACAGGTTTCTAAAGGAGACCCCACAACTGCTCTCCTCAGGGAGCTGGAACAGTTTCCTTCTTTCAGTGTTCTATAATGTGCACTGCTTCATAACCATACTTGAAATTCATTACCACCTCTTCTTGAAGGTACTTCCATCACGTAGAGATACCTCTAGTTCAAAAGATATTCAGGGGTAGTTCTTAAACCTCAAATTCACATGAGACAAGCTCTTAGCAGAGTCTCCTCTTGTGTAATTCATATAGCACAGGAGATATAACAGCCAGCTGTGCGCTGCTGCATTTTCAAGTAGTTGCTTAACCCTATGAAAAATCACATCCTGCTCTTTTTTCCTACTTCGTCAATTTTTTTTCTGACATTCCTTAAGGACTGTTTTTTTAAAACAAAGAAAGAAAAAAATGGGTAGACAAAAACTCTGCCTGTATTATACCCACCACACCCAGCTGCTCTTTTTACAAAGCAACAACTTGAAGAGACTGTTCTATTCTTCATTAAGAAACCTACCAAATAAATATTTTAAGTCATTTCAGCTAATTTAATGGGAAAACTCTGAATTCTGAGCATATTTTTACCAAGATTTCCTCCTGCGATGACAGTCTGAACTCGTTTTCTCTCCCTCCTTCCCTTGTTACCATTTTCTCTCCCTCCTTCCCCATGTTACCTCCCTTAGGGAGGCTGAATGCTGCTGATTGTGCAAATTCAAGCCCATCAGCACTTGTCATCTCTCATGGAATTTACCCTTTGACATTCAGCTTCTACATCCCACTTGGAGGCAGAAGTTTTATCTTTGCAAAGCACAGAAGTTGTTTCCTTGGAAGAAGCAAGAAATATGTTTGAGTTTTTTATAGAAATTTTTATTTTTATGTTCTCACAAACTGAATGGCCAATGACAGAATTTTGTCCAGTTTTCCTTGCCCCAGAATTCAGACTTTCAATTCAAACTTTCGAGACCTTGCCTTTGAACTCCAAAGATCAGGCAGTCATCTCTACTTCCTTGTTTAACGAGTATTGTGACAATATTATCTTGCAAGAGTAGCTACTCTCCTGCTTTTAAAAACAGTCTTGTACACATACACTTTAAAAAATAGACTAAGAGAAAAGATAGAAACTTCCAAGGACTTTTCATTCTTGTTCTGACATGAGGAACTCTTAGGTAGGGGCAAGTCTGTCCTCAGTTACACATGTTAAGCCTCACTGAAATCAGTCGGCTTGAGCTAATGTAGCTGATTACAGTTTGGCTCATAATTTGTCTCCTGTTAACTCACAACACCACTTCCCACAGGTGGAACAAGACGAGCTCTGCTGTCTGCAGTGTTCCATTTATAGAAATAGTAACATGCCCATTACTTCTCTGCAGATCATGATGTTGGCTGCTTTGTCTGACAAGGAACATATATCTCAAGATACCAAAATTAGCAGAAATCTCCTTCCTCCTTGCAAATGCGATTGTTTAGCAATACTGTCTACTAATGGATATGAGTAAATGAATTTTGGACCTCACTTGCATTTTTTATTTCATTCAGCAAACAGCGGGAAACACACTATAAATCTGTGTTAAGAGGTTAGCTTTGTTACACCTTGTTTTCTGTATCAGCTCTGTATTGCCTTCTAACTACAGTTTCACTTTACAGTTTATTATCTGTTGGAGTTAATTCTTCGAGGGTATATTTGGGTCATATTATTAGTACAATAGATTTATCCATGAACATGTAAGAGGACTTCTTTTAGCATTCACTTATAGCTAGGCACTTCCTGAATTGTTACACAATCTGGATAAAACTTTTCAGATCCTGATAGGAAAAGTCAGTTATGTCCTCCACAAGAAAAATGCTAAATTCTTAGCATCTCTCTTTCTCATTGTTACGTTAAAGAGCAGAACTATGAAGGGGAAAGCAAAGCAATAAGGTGAGATTTTTTTTGTTCTTCTGATGCCAGTCTGGGTATATAGAGTATGACAGTATTAAATTCAAGTTGTGCCAGACACTGGAGTCTTAAAAACCATAACTGTTGGTGATTCTAGAGATTAGTGGAGAGGTTCACAGTATGCCCAGCTTTGGGTTGCCTTTAGCTTTGTTACCCTTCTTATATCAGCATTGCTAAGGATTGCTTAGCCCAATGAATTTAAATAATGGGGCATCCCTGATGCTTAGACCTTTGTAGCCTGGTTTTCTAGTAAAATAAGGCCTCTGCATTCCAGAGAGAGAGAAAGAGAGAGACCATAGGTTCCTGTAGTCCTGAACCAGAGGTTCCTGACTCCTGAACCTGTGAGATACGTCTGTCTTTGTGTGATGGTTGTGGTGAGCTGGGCAGGAGTGAGCTGAGGCCTCAGTTCCTCAGCCGGGTCTCATGAGGCGCAGAGTCACGGCAAACCAGACCTCATTAGTCTATTAGCCACCAACCTATGTGGGATTTGGCACACACCCCATGGACTGGATAATCAAACCTTTCCAGAGCTATCTCTTCAGTCTCTGTCCCATTACCCGTGGTGCTCTGGCACAAGCACACACTGGCAGCAAGGGAGTTCAGTGGGGGTGGGTTGTAGGAATGCTATGTTTACTCTAGGATTGCGGGGCGGGGGTTTTCCTCATTTTTCCAGATTTTTGTTCAGTCACTGTGATTATCCAAACTGCCTTGAAGTTTTTCTTGGAAAATTGCAACTGTAATTGCCATGCTGTGCACAGCTTTTTGATCACTGTGTTCTTGAGCATAACTCAGAAGATAGATTACAGAGAGACTAAGCATTTTTTATGCTTACAACTCAAAGTGGTGCTAATAAATTACCATAAAATACTAATCTTGCATCTATAATTTTTCATGGCAGATCCTTATGAAACCATTATGTAATTAATTTATTTTTCAGCCATGTGAAAGTCCAGGTGAGGAAACTCGATGATGAAATATGAGACCAGCTAAAATTGTAACCAACCAAATCTTTTACAGATAAGTGCATAAGTTTTTTTACTCCTATAGTTTCCATGTTGTTCTACCATTGTAGATGAGTTTTCCAAATATGAAAAAGGGGTCAAAAAATTATGCTGAACTTCAAGCACTTCAGAAGCATTCTGGCAGAGTAGATCAGCAAGCAGAAAAACATATATAATAGTATAATATAATAAAGAATAATAATATCATGAAGAATTTCTTATTTTAGAAGTAGTAATAATCATTAAAATCTATACTTTTCTTCATTTACCGTGTTTCTATGAATGTAGTGCAAAGCTTTGCATCAGCACTATCAGACATCCAAATCAGGATTTATGGAACTTAATTTTACCCACATAAATCCCAAGTACCCAGCCAAGGCATTCTGTCTGCTTTTCACCTTATAGCAAATGTAAAAAGGAGATAAATCAATGGCATTCTAGTGCCATCTCTCTCTTCCCCGTGACTGTTGAAGGAATATGGGTGTTTGGACTACAGCATGCAAATGCAGATGCCAGTGGGCATAGTAAGTGGGCATGAGGAGCTAGGACACGCAGAGATATGTTTGGGGTTTTTTTAATATGCATTTAAAGCTGCCTAGATACATATCAAATACCTTAAGTTCGGCCCAGGTATTGCCTGGATCTTTTTTTTTGCATTTGTTTTGTTCCCCTTAAAATTAGAAGAACCACCAGTCTTGGAAGAGAATTGTTTTGTTATGGTCTCTGTGGGACCTACATGTTCACTTAGAGGCATAAATTTTACTGGAGAAGAATATAAAAAGGCGATAAAATACTGTGCATGATTAAAAGTTCATGGCAACTTTTAATAATATTTGCTTCACCTTTTTTTTTTTTGCCATAAATAGCTTTGAAGGTCCTGCAGTTTCTAGTAGGATTACTTTGATAAAAATCATTTGAACAGACGTTTTCCTTCTTAATTTGACCCTGAACCATCTAAATAGATGAAGAAAAATACACTCACCTTTGGAGAGGTAGAAATAGGAATAACTTTCATTGGCAGAGCACAGTCCTCCTGCTCTTCCATAGGATAAACTCATGCTGTAATACCAGTGCTTGTTTAGGGATTTCAGCAATAGGCAAGTAAAATTACTTGTTGGATGGGGTTCTGAGTGACCTGGTCTAGTGCAATGTGTCCTGATCCACAACAGAGGGGTTGGGACTAAATGGTCTTTAAGGTCCCTTCCAATCCAAACAATTTTATGATTCTATGATATAATTCTGTGATGTGTCCTTAGTGTTATCCAGCATGAGGTGAAGCCTTTCCAACTCCACTCTCAGCAGGCAAAGAAGAAGTCCTGCATGACCAATTGAGGAACCAAAAATCAGTTCGGAAACCTCAAGAGCTGGACTGATGTGAATTGCTCATCTTCTGTTTCTGTCATGTCTAAACACTGACTTGTAACAGAACATTGAAAAAGATATTTTCATGACCATTTATACCCATTTGCCATTATGTTCACTCATGAAACTTACTGAAATCAACTAAGGAACTTTAGATGTGTCCTGTCTTGAAATCTGTGTCAGCTGCAAATAATGTCTCCACCACTACTTGGAGGATCCTTGCTGTTCTCAGAATTAGGAATTACCTTGCTGGAGTCCCCAGTGCTTTCTCTGGCCCTTCCATCTCTTCCCAGATGTTACAGCCGTCATTACCGTCTGTGTCACTTTTCTCCCTGCACTGCACTAGCCTGTTCTTATGTCAGTGGCAATATTTCTCCATTATTCATGTGGCACTGAGGTTAGAATTCTTTTCCTTTTTCCTCATTCACTCTTTTGTAGCATGCAGTTCACCTTCTAGTGCCACCTTTGCTTATTATATATGCATATATTTGCATATACATTGTTGCTGATGCATGACCTGGCTGGCTACAAGAGTCATTTTTCTGCTGATACTTTAACTCAAATCTACCCATGGGTGGTGGATAATTTTAATTGCTACCAGCAGGAAGCTGGGCGTATTCTGATTCAGACACCTCTGTCAAGAAATGAGCGGTCATTTGTGACATACTGGAAAATAAAAGTAGCTAAGGGCATTATCTGACTTGAACTGAACTGACAGGTTTTTACAGTTATGTCTGGAGTCCAACACCCCATGTTTATAAAAAAAATACATAGAATATTTGTATTGTGTGAGAAGGGAAAAAGTAAGGAAAGTCACCCTATAGAATAAAATACAGCACGACCTCCAAATCTTATGTGCAAAGGGATACAAAACCCACACTCTGCCTATGCTTTAGAGACATATGGTATTTTAAACCCTGAGTAACACCTCTGTTCCCCTTACACATTACTGCATTTGCAGGCTTGTAGCAAGTGGCTTGGGATATGAACTTCTTTGTCTTTCACAATAATATTTAGCTTTCTTAAAATGCCCATTTCCAACATAAATTAAGATAATTTATCAGTCTTTCAGAGTACTGGAAACAATGGACCATTACAATTTAGAAGCTAATTAGAATGAATAAAGATTATGGAATCTAGCCATAGCTAGGTCATTATACACATTCCTCACTGGTGTATACATGCCAGCTAATATCAGTAAGTGCTTTCACTTCTGAAGAGCTCTTCACCAAACCTCAGGTGTCAAGAGTGGTGAGGTAAACTCATCAGTGAAGGATCTGGTGATTTGCCTAAGGTCAGGCAGTAAAGTGCTGTCAAAGGAAGGATATTAGATAAACCTCATGGTGAGACACAACTTGACAAACAAGCAGCTCAAACACGTGCTGTAAGCTTGTTCAAAATACTGTCTGCAAAACAAGCACACTGCTGTGTCACTTTATGTTGTTGTTGTTACAGGAAGTATTAAGGAAAGACAAGGAGATCTACAGGAGATCTATCCCAGACAGACCAATGTGCTATGAATAGGCTTATCATCTCACACATGCAGAAATAGGCACTGGACTATGCCTGGAGGAGTTATTAAAAAGCCACTCTAACAAGTGTATACTACCTAAACGGACCCAGGATAGCTCTGTGCACTTGCTGGTAAACTAATGTCCCAGTGATCTCTGATGTAGTGGTACTGTTTCAGTGAAACTGTATAACTGCATTAATGCAGTGTAGTATCCCCAAAAAATAGGTCTGCTTTTCATCAGGGCTTCTTAGCTTGGGTCCGCCCCTAGTCTGAACAAGTACTACATGGGCCCCAGTGCTAAGCATTTGCCACTCATATTTCCCCCACAAGCCCAGTTTTTCCTGGGCCATCAAGACCGGCCTAGCAGGTGTGTTATGTCAATATGTTGCACAAGCCAGCTATTCTGCCTCTGAAGCATCCTGTCTGAATATATGTGCATTGTTAGGTCCTAACCCTGGCTCTCCTGACAGTTTCGGATGCTGACAGTTTCATGAAATCTTTCCTTCGACCAGTGGCAGTGTAAACAAAACAAATCCAAATCCTGGTTGTATTGCAACCTACAGTGATGTCGCAGAAGGACGATATTTTCTATACTTAATAAAAACATCCTTTCAATAGGCTTTTGTACGTCTTAAATGGATAACTACCAGAAGTATACAGAGTGTGATATGTGTCAAAATCCTCACAGGATGATATTTCTTCTCGTCAGAATGGCAAGAACATCGATATAGAGAAATCTTTAGAACCAAGTGAGGCACTGTTTGCTCAGCTAAAAACCTGCTTTCATCTCTCATAAGCACTCAATGAAAAAATATTCTACTGACATATCAAAGTTTAAATGGGTTGCCAAAGGAAAATAAGGGTAGGAAGCTAGGGTGTTTGTCAGAGATAGGTAGAATGAGATCAAGATACTCTGCCAGCAGCTGACAAGGCAAAAGATTGTAGGTCAGCACTAATAGTATGTGATTTAGCTCTAAGAAGCCGCTTGTCATATAGCTGCAGCCTGAATGCTGTCTCTTAACTGCTCATTCTTTGCAACAGGCCCACTTTAGCCTTGGTGATTCCAGCGGATGCTCATGCATCAGGTCTGTTAACTGAACTACTGACAAAGCCTCTAACCTCTACCCAGTAAATCATCCAGTTAGCTGAAGCACAATCAGGTTGCTGTTAGCAGGGTTTCATTTTCCATTTTGTTATTTACTGGTACAGCTGGAGGGGATTTTTCATGCCATTACACTGCAATCTTTGCTAAAGTTAGCTGAGTTGATCTGGCAAAGAAGGGCACTGCCATTGCTTGCCCTGCTAGACCCTTACATGGACATACAATGGTCCCCCTGCTTAGCTGACCTAATACAACAATGCTGTATCTAGTTCCCCAGGGGAATATTTGTCAGCAGCTATTCACACGTACTCATACTGTGAAATCCTAAATACAAACAAGGAGAGTTTTTTATGCTGCCTGCTCAATTACTATTTACTTTTTTGTTCTCAGCACTTCCCATCATTCATGAAGCAGGCAAGTATTTGCAGAAAATTTCTCAAAAGATATGAGTGGATTACTAAATTTTTTTCCTGGCATTTTTCCAGTGTTCTGCCTTGTTTTAATCAAAATGGGTGGAACACATATTGCACTTGCTTGCACTGCACCAAATCACTTTAATAAACTCACTGCAAAATTCAGTCAAATGTTGCAAAACTTAGTACTGACAATCTGTCAACACTAAGGCATTTTGCTCAACAGGATGTGTTACTAAGTAGTCTGCCCTTTCAGTTTAATTTCTGAATTCCTGAAGAAAAAAAAATTCCCCTTGCTATTCTCCTGAGAATCCTCACATATGTCAGTCTTACCAAAACTAAGTTGCAGTGTTATCAAGTCTATGTTTTCCAAGTTTCCTCAAGGATCAGAAGAGTTGCAGACCCATTCTGTTCCTTTATAGTACCATTTTTTTCTTAGGACGGAGGCCTACCATTCAGCCAAAAAAGAAGAAGGTATCTTCTGAAATAAAAACCTATGAAATGGGGAAGATATTTCAGAGAAGGGCAGTCCTTACACTTAAATACTAAATATAAAACCTGGTTATCAGCTAAAAGGTCTTTACCTGAAGCTGTGTGGATGCAATAGGACAAATGTGTGTGAACACACATAGAGCAACTGTGATGAGTTCCCTCTGTCATGCTGACATCATCTTTGTGCTGATTCTCAATGCCAGTTTATTTTAACATGTTCATTGCCATCCATATTTTTAAAATGCTCAAAGTTTTTCCCATGAGTGTTCAATGCAAGCTTAGTTTCAACTACAGCTCAATAAACTGGGAAGAGAACTGCTGGGGCCTGGATGTGAGCCTGGGGAGCAGCAGTTGTATAGTGGTAGTCTCTCATCTTGTTGTACACAGTTGATCAACGCCACTCTGGTCACGTCTGCTGGGCTGCATGCAGAAGGTGTACCTGATCATCTGGGTAAGACATAGTTACAATCTTTCCACAAACACTAGGTGAGAAGAAAAAGATGTCAAATTTGCCATGTAAACTATGAGGTGTAAAATATTAAATCAGCTTAACTTAATACGTATGTACCATATATAAACAATTGCTGTCATGCAAGCTACAGGTGGATCCTGGCACTCAGGCAGACTCCCATAGAAGTGGATGAGGCTATATATGAGGATGCACCGTGTAGAGTAAGATATTTTCTATCATCCTCAATATCAGCATGGTGACTAGCAAGGTATTAGGAGGATAGAGCATTAAAAGAAAACTTTGCTGCAAATTATCATAGGTCTTTCAGAAGTCTACTGGTCTACTGAAATTAATA
This sequence comes from Platysteira castanea, assembly GCA_013397175.1. Lineage (NCBI taxonomy): Eukaryota > Metazoa > Chordata > Aves > Passeriformes > Platysteira > Platysteira castanea. Next base: position 86,892 of record VYXC01003154.1, on the reverse strand, counting down.
TTATTGCTCATTTCTCCAAAGCAGGAATATTCACTTCCTCATACCCTCCTCTAAGCACAATAGCCCACCCGGCAAATTACTTCAAATAATGTTTTTCCTAGGAGGTTACTCAGTGCAAACACCCCAGAACTCTGTTTCTGTTTCATACAGACTCGCACAGTTCAGCAGCTCTTATAAATTACAGGATCTAATCATGCTCATTAAAACTACTTGAGGACCTAAAAAGGGGGCATCAACTAGACCTCCAGTGACACCTGTTGCTGCAAAAGGCAAGGGTCCACTTCATACCCACTCACATCTCACAGCCCTGTTTGCATCAAATCTCCTGATTATGTAAGAGATACACACCTGAGGGAGGCCACTGGCCTGTCGAGCGAAATGGCTGTGGAAAATGCAGTGTTTGCAGAAAACAAGACAAGAGCCATTTATTTCTCTTTTAGAGTCAGTGGGAGTCTCACATCTAAAATCTCCAGCAGTGAGGAAAATGTGACTTGCATAGAGACAGTTGCCATATGGTTACTTCTGAATTTACCTGCTGTTACAGTACGCTTGTGGCTGCCCTCTCAGCTGTGCATTTGAACATCTTTCCCATGGATGTAAGAGCAAGGGCTGAGGCCATCCTAGGTGTCACATTCACGTGTGACTGGCGTGGCTGGTGGCCATCCTGGTATCACATTCACACAGCTGGAACTGCTTAGACCATGGTTATATCTTCAACGTTCACTGTTATGTTTGTGGGTCTGTTCCTTTAGGGTTTCCCCTGCGTCAGGTCTCCACAATCCTGACAGGATGGATGCCATCCTCCAGCCCTGAGTATGGTACTGCTGACTGGCTCCTCCACAGATGAACCCCCTAACTGTGCCTGACTCCCAAGTTCCAGGGTGCTCAAGGAAACATGGTCTCCAAACACTTGCAAGTTGAGCTGAGCCTTGCCGCTTCTTAAACACATAGGCACTAAACATGTCCCTATCCACAGTTTTCTAGAGGTCTTACTCCCACTGCACCAAGAGTGCTCTTTTGGGTCTCAGTCTCCCAGGGTCTTTTTCTCCTGAGTCTCCAAACTTGTCTTCAAAACTGCAAAACTCCTTAGGTCAGCTATTTCATCTAACTTTACCTCTCCTTAAATGTAAATCCAAGCTTCACATTTCCCTGTGAAAGCATAACCACCTAATTCTTTCTCTGCCTCAGAGCTGACATTGTGTCTTTCCAGGTTTATATTTCACCTAACTCACATATGGCTTCATTTTGCTGTGTCTGGGAATTTGCCGCTCCCAAGCCACCACACCCTGCAGAAAGGCTTTTCAAGAAATCTTTTTGTAGGCTTCAGCTTGCCAGATCTGTTTTCCTTCAGTTACTAAGGTTTTAAAATTGATTTTTCACCCAAAAGTTGTCAAAGAACAATGAATTCATATCCTTTAAGAGAGTTCATTATATTTTTTTTTTTTTTGGCACTGATTTGTAGTATCAGCCAAAACCCTGGATTATAAAAAGACAGATCTGCCAAATCATCACACAGGGAGAACTGTGAGAATCATTCCAGGCACTTGGGGCTTTCTTCAGAACCAGCTTCTGAATTTCTGTGGTATTAAGATCTTAGAAAGCTCAGAGCAAGAAAAGCGCCCTCCTTAACTCTGATGGGGCATGTGAAGCATTTGGCTACAGGCTACACACTACTTTCATAAGCAGTTTAAAAGACAGCTTAGGCAATGAATCAATGTTTTGGGCGCTCGCGTAATTTTCTGCCTCATTATCAGTGTCTGTTCTCTGCTAAAGACAATGCAGTTCAGAGTTTTTGCTTTTGTGTAACAAATTACATTATATTAAACAAAAAGATGATTTATGCAATGACAAAGATTTTAAAAAACAATCAAAAGAGAGTTGTTCATTTGAGTAAAAATCTCTCATAATTTGTGTTTATTTCATTTTATTTTCCAGCAGCATATAGCATGGCTCAGATACAAGACCCTGAGCTCCATTTTGGATCTGCCTTTCAGGCTCTGTTAGACATAAAGGAAACTAATTACAGTAGAGGACATTGCAGGGACTAGAAAAGGGATCGATATATGTATTCCCCTAAGAGTGTTCAGCCATTAAACCAAAGCAGGAATTTTCCGAGAACTAATAAAGGCTTTCTGGTTTTACCCAATTCTTCTAATTTTCCTGACTTTCCTCCCTGCTGGCTAGCACAAAGCTTTTTCATCATCATGTTCAAAACTCCTAATACGAAAGGCACAATTTAGCTTCCATTTTGTTTTATTCAAGGTATTGTTTCTATGTCTGGTAGACCTTGGCTTTTTCCAAACAGAAAGAGTCTTATTTCATTAGTTGTCTGAAGTGCATTCACAACTTATTAATCATAGTAAGAAGCACAGGCCACTCAAACTGCTTTTAAATACAAATACCTAAATATAAAGCTTGAGTCCTGAGTAGCCTCACTGTGGCTACCAATTAATTTTTCCAATTAAACTTGGAGCTCCTGGTCACTTGCCGTGTTTTGGAAATTTGCAGACCTCAGGCGAAGAGTTAGTTACAAAATAAGCACATCTAGAGCAACAATTCTTTAACAGATTATATATATAAAAGGCCGTGTTTGAGTCTGTGAATCAAACATAACCAGTTTCTCCCCAGCTATTTGGATGTTTAATCTGTGAGTTTCTATCATGCTACACATGCCAAATAAAGCCCCCTAAAATATTTAATTCAAATCCAGACGTATCTGTTGTGGCTGCGAGCCCAGTTGTGCTAACATTAGGTTTAGCCATGATTAGACACTGATTTACGCATTCTAATGCCTTCCTTTTCCAATAGCATCATGAACCAAGTGACTTGGGAGGAGTTTTCAGAGGGAAAATTGCACTGGGAATTTCAGTTATTACTGAAAATATAATGAAGCAACGATGTCCTCTCTCAGCTCTGAGGCTACAACAGGCTCATTAAAACTAAAAGATAACTTAGCATTTAATGACATTTTGAAACTCTTACAGTTAATCTTTAGTAGAAACACACTCATGGAAATAGTAATGTATTTCTGTCAGGCAGTCTGCTGAATGTTGCCTGCACACAGCAGCTTCCCTAGTTTGGGTAGGAAACCTTTTACAGTATTGCTCTATTTTTGAAGAGTTGTGTTCATGGAAAATTTATGTCTCCAGCATTCTGTATCGCTGGTGCAATCATTTTTCCACCTTTTTTGTTTATCCCAGCATTATTTATTCTATCAAATCAAATTATGATTAAAGCAATATATTTTGAAATAAATACCCCTCGCTGTGTACTAGTGTTTTATATCTACACAGCTGTGTAGGGCCCTGGTGGCCTGGTAGTTCAAGCAACTTCCTCTGTATCAAGAAAGTGGGAGCCTGAGCTTTGAGCTGAGTGCTGGGGGTGGCTTGCAGTCAACTGAGATAAAGAGAGGTTATCTGGACTTTGGAACTGGAAAGCTACAGGTGGCCAAGTGCAGTGCCAGGCATAAAATTTAGCACCATCTAAGACGAACTGGCCTTTGGCTTTGGAAAGGTCTCATTAAATCACTGGAGGTCATGTGAAGAAGGCTGAATGTGTTGGGCTCATGCTACTAGTGGTGCTGGAGTAGCTCTGGGGTCTCTCCAGCCACTTCAGGAGGCTGCTCCCTCTGCACCAAGCTTTCCCACTTGTGTGGAGACTGGGGCTGGAGAGTGGTGATCATGGTCCCAAGAGCAGAGATCTCACTGAAATGCACAAGTGTAGGCAGGCACAGTTTTGGAGCACCAGAAAATGAGAGAAGATGTTGAGAAACCGCAAACAGTTTTAAAACTCTCAGCATGTCTCTGTATCTAAACAATACTTCATGCAGAAACTGCTCAAAAGTTACATGTTTATGAAGTGTCGCTGCCGTGTTGAGCAGACCAGGCCACCAGCTTGCTAGAAATATTCTAAAAGATGAGTTGAAACAGGATGGCTTAGAGTTGCAGTCTGCTGGAAATAGTCATAGTAAGTATTGTTTTATCTAATAATTACACTCTCATGTGTGCTAAGATAAAACTACTCAGCTCTCATGCTTCATAAAAATCAACTTTGCTGCTGGGATCAAGGAATAATTTTTTAAAATAATAAAACAGACCTATATAGTTGGTCAAATAAATTATAGGTGTTTTGTCTTTCTTTAGGCTCCACTCACTCACACCGAGGCAGGATATGAGCTTTGACAACCTTTAATAGTAAAGAAACCTCTTGGATGTTGATATCTGTATTCTAGCACATGAGTAAAGCAAAAAGGCGTTTAAATCAAAATCATAAATTTCCACAACATTCCCCAGAGCTAAGTGTCTTATATATGTGTGTTTGCTTTGTTTAATCTCTATCATAATCAAAGATTTATTGGTATCAATGGGAGTAAGAAGATATTTTTAGCACTGGGGGATGTACTAGAGGATCTGGTAAGACCACTGGGATGATGAGGGTCTCAAGACAATGTTTCAGGGTTAAGTGAATATTGGTATCCCTTGTTATTTATTTCCCATTAAAGTGAGATGGAAGTGAGCTAACAACACCTAATTTTGCAATATACCTATTTTTTTTCTTCAAGACCAACATTCGTCAAAAAATCCCTACAAATATGCTATGAAATTTTGGTTTCTTTTACGCTGAGAATACAAAACCATAAAGGTGAAATGCAAAGACTTATCATGGACTGGAAATTTAAAAAAAAAAAAAAAATTAAGTTGTTGAAAACCTCCACCAAAACAGGACTGCCTGTGAGAAAGAGATAGAGAAATTTAAAATATAAACAATTTTACACAGTTTTAAATTATATATTTGTAAAATACATATTTAATAAAGTCTTAAATATTAGTTTAAGATCTAAACAATAATGTTAAATTCAAACTACAGCAATTTATTTTAATCAGAAAGGCATCCAGAAAGGGGCTGAAAGTAAAAAAAAAAAAAATCCAAACCATTGGTTTCTCTGGCGAAAACACAAAAGATTTTCTTATAAAATGTAAAACTTTGGTGGGGAGAAAGTTGAGAGGCTTTGAATTAGGCTTAAGGGGCAGCAAAGATCTTGTTGTCATTATTATTATTTTTTTTTAGCTAAGAGTAGATGGAGATACAGGAATGGGAAGGAGTGAAGTCATTACTCAGTAATGTTCTCATCTTGTGTTCTGTATTTTGTTCAGGTCAACCAACGCCTGGAAGTACATGGCAGAAACCCAGGAGCTCACAGGTGGAGGATGAGGGACATGAGGGTGACCACCAATCCAAGCTATGGGATAAGAAACCACTTTCAAGAAACACTCCAAAGACTCGGACCATTCCTTGAGGGGAAAGACAAACGGCCAGGAAAAAGCCAGCCTTATAGGAGGGGACACATGTAAGTGACACAGGGACTGTGTCTACAGTAGTCAGCAGAGCACAATACAATGCTTACAAAACTACAAAAGGATAAAGGGAAAGCCAGTAAAATCAAAACAGAGGAACATTTAGTGGACATGCTTTAAGCTAAATATTGTTTTCCTGCTGTGAGGAGCCAATTAGCACAACATGTATTTGAATCTGAAGCACAGAGTGTGCTCTTATGGCTAATTAAAACATTCTGAGCTCTAAGTTCAAAATTTTAGGTATCAGTCTCTCATGCAGATATTGAAGTGGCAAGAGAAACCTACTTAGCCTCTGGGCATATAGTTAAATAGCTGTTTGATGGCTGTTGTTTGAAAATTCCCTTGTAAAATCCAGTACTGATAGGTGGGACAGTGCACGCTGAGTTTGCTGGGTTAGTGGCCTGATCTGGCACTGTGGTTTCCACAGCCCTCAGCCCCACAAAGGCACAGCAATTGCTGGAGTAGCTGCACCAGTGCCAGGGGCTTGGTGAAAATATGATGAAGAGCTAAATTCAAAGTACAAGGAATTAGGTCACCGTAATCCACTTGTTTTAGAGGCCATAAAGAATAATTTAAAACATAAAAGAAGTTTTTGGAATGAACACAATTGCCAACATATCCCTACCTGAAATATGAACAACAACCTGTAATCTTGATTCTATTCAAAAGTGAAACCCTAGTGCACTTGTTCAATTAAAAACAAATATTGCAGTACCATCAGCAAATCCTTGCTTCATCCTCTGTATGTAGTTGCTTAAACATTCTTCATCTACATTTTACTCAGGGTAGTCAATAAAGTATATTCTGCTTATGGAGTCACTTTTTTCCACCATAGAGTCAGCAAATTATTAAAAATGGTGTGGCAACACATGCACACATGAATAATTGTATTTAACATTGTCTACTACCCTAGCTAATAATTTCAATGGACCCAATTCTCATCTACTGTAAATTTGTAGTCTCACAAAAAGTCACAGTGTAAGTATATAAGGAGATGAGAATAAAACAATTTTGTATGCGGAGATCGGGAAATGCACCTATGTTGCAGAAATACATGTGTCTAGGAAAAATAAGCAGTATCAAACATGCAGAGAGAGTTGTTTAATTCGTGAACTGTTGAGAGTTTAATAACAAACAGTATATTTTTGTCATAACTCAAGTTTTATTGCAACTCTTTTGAACTCTAGACAGCTGTAATTTCCTTTTGTCTATCAGCCAAAAGAAGTTTTACCTCAGTTTGGTATTTCACAAGGAATAAAAGAAAGAATGACTCAGATAATTGTATTTGAAGCTGCTGGATAAGGCTATTTTCACTCCCTAGAGGTTGTGTTTTTATGCCAAGCTTGAAGTTTGAACTACAAAATAAAAAGTGTGCTAAATACTGATTTTATTAGCCCTTTAAGCATTTTGCTTTGAAATAATGGGAGGAAAGATCATAATATTTTTATATGTGTAATAAATCAGTCTTAGAAAGAGAGATTCAATGCAATGCAATTATTTAATATTAGTAGTTCTCTTGGCCTTCTTGGAACTTGTCTCCATGGGAATAGTTTGTGTTGCTGCAATCCTATGTACCGTCAGATCACAGAAGTTCGTATTACTCCCATCAACAGTTTTAGAAAAGTCAGCAGACTGCAGAGGCAGAACCAAAGAGCTGAGAGTCTCTGAATTTCAGAGATCTTCATATCAGAACCATCTTCCCACCTTATGATAACTGTTGCAAATGCCACGAACCACAGGCAGCCCATTCATATGCACACCCCAGTAGGAGCAGCACCAAGAACAGGGAACGTAAATGAAGGTGAGAGCTCCCTAAATCTTTTATAAACCCTTTTATATACAAAGATTTTGCCCTGCAATCTGAAGAGGACCAAGGCTCCTGGGCAGTTCTTGCTTAACTGAGCTTGTTTGTCCATGCCTTTTGGGTACTGAAGATCAGGAAGAGCCTTTCAGTGCACGGAATTGTTTGAGAATACAGTAGGCTGCCAGTAGAAGTAGGTGCAGCAACAAGCAGCAGAGCCTGGACGTGATAAGCATCTAGGGACTCTCACAATGCTGGCTGTATCTCCTGAAAGGGAAGGGATGAATCAGATGGATTGCTCTCCCCATCCAAAAATCCCATTCATCACACCTCAGCCAGCATGGCACCCTTCCTAAAAACTTCTCCTCCCTACTCACGTCCATATGCTTCTTTAAAGCCCAATAGTATCAACAGGGCTAATTACCCCAGTGAAGCAAAACACCTGCACACTGTGTCTTTAGAGTGTGGAAAACTACATTCTTCAGCTGAAGAGGGTTATGCAGAAAATAAATACGCTGTGCAATAGGTAAGTTTATATCTGTCACACACCTGCATACCTGGACATCCACACACAATTTATTTCTACGCAGGGTCAATTCTAACCCTTTGGTTGACTGCATTTGTATTGACTGCATGTCTGCTGATGAGATTCTTGCAAAGCATGTCACTACATTTTTGGGGGGTAGTTTATGTGACAGGTTGTCTTCCAAATGAAATTCTAGCAGTGTTGTGTCTGCTCAGCTGCTCACAATCTTTGCAGGTGCAGAGGTAGCTGTGGCTCCTTTGGCTCATCTCCACCAGCCTTTTTGTTCTTACTTACCAAAGAGTGGCACATCTCATTTCAAAAAGTCTGCTTAGCACACATCTTCCCTGCAGAATTAGCTCAAGTTATCTGCATGCAGGTTAATCCCTTGAGTCAAACTGGCCAAGTTATTAAAAAACACAGAACAGGGAGTTGTTGGAACCTGACTACGTGCTGGCACAACCTCACCCTGCATTCATAGTCCCTGAGCAGCCAGCCAAGTTCAGACTCGACTGCAAACAAGGGATCTGGAAGTCGAGTGGGGAAGAGCTCAGGGAAATGTAAAAACTGTGCAATGGCCACTGCTGCAAGATCATTTATTATTTGGGACCCCAAACATTTAGTATTTGATCAAATAAGCAACAAGCTTTAAGAATACATCTAATTAAATTATCTTTTTCCCTCCACTGTTGAGATGAGAGTTTTTAAGGGAGTTCAGATGTAGAATTAAATAGTCACACTTTTTCACACACCTCTAACTTTCCCAGTCCTTGGCTGCCCCTCTGGGGAACAGCAGTTTCCTGCAATCTGCCTTTGATCCAATGTCCGAGATCTGAAAGAGCTTAGCCCAATTTGTCTCCCACCATTAGTTTGTTTTTCTTATGCTTTAAGAGTAGTTGATAGGGAATTTTCTATGAACTCTTGCTGCTAAAACTGCTGCAGTAATAATAAGATGTAAGACAGCCAAATAATGCATCAGAGACTCATGAAGCTTTCCTCTAAAAATATTGGAATGCAATATGTGGAAAGTATTACAAATCAAATTGATTTTTCATAGAAAAGCTTAGTGAGTCAATAACCTACTCAAAAACAAGATGGGATGAAAATTCTGAAACTGCCCCTAGAAAATCCAGAATTTTTCTTGAGTAGGTAGTTGGTACTGCAATAATGCATCTGTTGGGTAGATGCAGCTGTCACTGTTAAAAAATGCAGCCTAAGATGATCATGCAGGAACCATTAATTTTTGATGGGCAGGTTTTGTCTATCCTTGGGCATGTTTGGTAGCTCTCAAGAGTGCTTCACCTCTCAGACTGATCCAGAGGTCACAACTCCAGAAAAGCTCAATTTATCATATACTTTCTTGATGATATCAGGTAGTTGAAGGGAAACATCAACAATGCCATGGAAAGGAAAGAAACTAAAAATCAAATTCCACACCTTAGACCCTGGGACAGAAGGAACTTAACTAACCATGTAAGTAACTTAGATAAATGTACAGATGATTTTAAATTCATTTTGACTTGTTCCTTGGTATAGATATTGCTGATTTTAAACAATAATTTGTTTTAAGAAGGTTACATGAAGTTGTATTTTCTACTGGTTAGAGTCATCAAAGAACTCACCTGGACATATTTTTTAATTATATTTTCTGCACAATGACTGGGAGCCCAAAGCCCAGGCTAAAGCAGAAAAATCTGCTATTTAACCTCAGTGCATTAAAGACTTTTGCTATAGGAGATCCCACAACAATTAAAGAAAGACTAAAAAATCTAACTAAATGTGCAACAGTGAGAGTGGTTTAAGGTGAATTTTTCTCAGCAACAGAAACAATTTTAAAAGGCCTCTGAATCAAGTCATTTGTCTGATTCTAAGGGAACACTTCAAGCTGGTGTATCCTTCTGTAAAGAAAACAAAAGGAAATGAAGCAAAGGTTGAGAAAGGGGGTAAAGCTATATTTTACTTTTCATTTGTTCAGGTGAGATTAAGATTCTATTTGTAATTCAGTGGCTGTCAGGACTCCCCATTCTATAATTCACAGCCTTATTTTATCATTTTCTTCATGCATGCGTCCAGTGGAGAAGATGGCATATTTCAATCAATCATTCCCACTTTTTGGGAGATGCCATGTCATTCATCTGAAACACTACCTTCTTTGAACCTGAGTACTTTCCATGAGTTTCAGGACCCTAGTTCACCAATCACTGAATTTTATGTTTGGCATCTGCTGGTTCATATAAGCTTACAAGGTCTGTAATGCAGAAAACCCTTCTGAGAAAACATGGGCCAATAACTACAGGAAGGAGGGGGGAAAATCCAGACTGGTAAAACTAAAATATTTCAGGATTTAGAAATCCTAGTGTAAAAAGCTTCCACAGGGTCTGATACCAGCATGTCTTCTAATATTTACCAGGGAAAGTGTATATGATGATGCTGAGAGCAAGTAAACAGCCAATAAAGGGATTTGCTGTTTACCATTTTTAGCAACTCTTGGGAAAACTTCAAAGATTTCTGTAGCATAAAAACCTGCTGTTTGTACATTAGACATGTACACTGAATGTACAAGAGAGATCATTCCATCCATGAAAACTTTCTCTGTGCTTAGCAGTTACATTGCTGCACTGCTTTTGCAGGGAAGTTCTGCCCCCCGTGCTCTGCCCACTCCCGCTCGCTCTCCCCTTGCACCCAGCCTACCCTACAGGTGTCTCAGAGATCTGTGCAGATTTGCCCTAGGTTTGCACAGGGTTTCTTTCCAACGTACTGCTAAGGGAATGACTGGAAAAGCTGTCAATAACAGTATCTTTGAAAGAGAAGATTTCATGCAATTGAACTCTCAGCTCCTTAGATGCATTTTCTCAATTCCTTTTGTCCTCTTTAATTTGCTTTCCTAAACCAGTCTTGTTAGCATCAATCGCACTAGAGCATGATAATACGAAATATCATCTGCCAGTAGAATCTCAATTTAAGAGGCTCAATAAAAGATATATTTATTTCAGCATTTTACATTCTTGGGCTTCCATTTTTATTGGGAAGTATTAAAGTAGTAGCTCCAGAAGTCCCTCTTTGATAAATGCTCTAAAATTTTAAATTTCTATCTAGAGACCTGCTAGAGCAATCAGGCAGCTGAATCTGTGACAGTAAAATTGTTCAGATAACTAGTGCAGATAGGAGAACTTTGAAAGAGCATTTGATTTTTTTCAGTGACTTTTTTTTACATACAAGTATCTGATGAATCACATTGCTGTTAACAAAATTACATTCTAGCCTTGTTGTAGCCATGGTTAGCCATAAAGTGAAAAGAGATGGAGAAGACCTCTGCATTTCCTTTTGTCCAAATTTCAATAGTCAGTGGGAGCAATCTGCAGGGAAAAAACCAAAAGCCTAACATTAAATCAGTCTTTGAAATGGGTGTAAATAGAAGTATTTTGTTTGAAAAAAACGGAAGTGTTTATTGCTCAGCAGCAATGAGATTAGTTACAAGATGCATGAAGTCTTTGGGAGATTAGATACAAGATGCCAACTTCTTTGGTTTATAGCAGGAAAGATTCAGTTTGTTTGAAGTGTATTACTAGATTAGGTCATTCCTGAGTTTGATATGAGTCACAAGAAGACTTACAGGTACATCATGACTTATAGCCATGGAATTTAAAGCTATTGGTTTCTTAAGGATTTTTTATCAGACGTGGTTTGCATGTTTCTCAGAGGCTGCAAAACATTAGAAAAAGCAAAGTATACCAAAACACTTCCCTTTTTCCTAAGGTTGGGAGGGCATGGAGAAGGCACTGTAACTGTAGGATGAATTGGAACAGCTGCCTAATGCCTGCAATTGCAGAAAGATGTTACCTTCATAGCAGGAACAGATGTTGGTGTCTCCAGTGTGATCATGGTCTCCATTCCTAAAGCAGAGTTGAATTGTTGCACTCTCCAAGGATTACGAGTTACGACAGACACTTTCAAAAGAGGTCAGGGAATAAGTGCTAAACACTGGCAGGACAAAATCACTTCTGAATTTAGTCAAGAATCTTATTTGCATTTCCCTTGTCTTTTTTTTGAAATACACCCTCTTCTAAAAGAAGTATGAAGTGATGAAAAATTTACCATGTTCCAAATCTGAAAGCTCCTACATGCATCAGTGACTTCTAGTAGGACAACCACTGGCATATGATGGGCAAGATAAGGTTTTGGAATGCATCTTGAATGCAGCAAGAACTTATTGTTTACATATGGGTGATGGATATGGTATTCTTTGCTGTCTCATCACTGGTATACCCCTTAAACTATGCTGAAACTTTTTATCTATTGTGAATAAACTTACAAACTGATGTCAAATGGAAGTGAAGTCTATGTATAACTATTATTTATTCATTAGTCTTCTATGGATTTAATACCCAGAGACAGCAGATACTTTACACAGCAAGACAAATGCCTCTCAAGACAGTGGCAAATAGGTAGCAAAGAGAGAGAAAGGCAGGAATATTATATTCCTGCATTCTACTTACTATGCATAATAGGTTTATATATTTTATTGCAAAACTAAAGCATAATGGGTTGGTGCACGACAGTTGGGTGCTAAAATGAAAATACAGCTTAATTATATACAAGGTTTCAAACAATTTGTTAAGGTGGGGCAGCACAAGCTGACACAGGAGCCACAGTAGCTCTGCAGCAGTGTTATATTGGCAACAAGGGCTAACAGTGCATTCCAGCCTCTCCGTGCTTTTCTCTGCATTTCTGAAGGTTCTCCCATCAGATGCTTTATAGCTCCAACCATGTTTCTAACATGTGATGCCTCCAGGTAAATAAGTGGGGTCCTCAGAATATCTCTCTTGCAGTTCCTCATAAAAATTTAAACCCAGGTAAACTTTTTCTCATATAATAAGTCAGTCTTTTTAAAACAAAGGTTTAAAAGCTTGATATAATGTACAAAACATGTGACAAAGATGGTTTTGTTTTTATTTTCTGCTTGGGACAGAGGTTGGGCCTTAAGTTATTTTTAGGATGTTGTGTTTGCTTTTGCTTTAACTGCAGTTTTTCTCCTGTGGTGGTAGAGGCCCTAGATTTTAAGTGCTGGTATTCACATAAGGAGCGGCTTGGGTTAGTACCACAGCAGACAAGGAAGTCACAGAAACCTGTGCCTTGTGCTCTGTTTTTTAAAACAAGTTCATTTGTTCCTTGTAGGTCCAAAAGGAATTTCATTTCATTCGCTTTTTCAGGCAACAGATGTTTGGACAAGTAACTTGCCTACCTACATCCAGCAGTTTTACGTCCATAGCGGAATTATGCTTAATAAAACCTGATAAATGCATGCACTTTACAAAGAAAAGCACTGTAGGGCTAGAACTGTAGCCAGACCTTGGTTAAATTATCTAGAGAGGAAGGGGGAATGACTTTTTTTTCCTGCTTCAAGTTAATGCTGGAAGAATCCATTTCCTTTGGGAAAAGTGGCAACTGCACATTTTCTGCACAGGAGAGATTCCTAAAGTGAATATTTAGCACTTCATGCAGAAGTATTTCCTGCCATTTAAGTGCTTTGTTAAAAGACCTTTAGATAAACTTTCTGAAGAATTTTAGTAAGAGTTCATAATTCACTTACATAACAATTGTTCTAGAAGGCTGCAGAGTGTGAAATGTGATTTTCTTTCTGTGGGAAGAAAATTCAGTAGTATAAAATATCTTACAGAGGATACACTCATATAATTTTGAAAAATGTTATACAAAAAATACAGCAAAATTCTAATTTCACATTTCACATTACATTTTACAGGCCTTCTGCTTCCAAACCAGCTATATTTTATAATGTTGGCTTCAAACACAGTGGAAAGCTCACAGAATGCAAAAGTGATTTGCTTAGGCTGAAGTAATGAAAACATTTCTAGATCAGCTGGTAGCATCTGCCACTAATAGAGAATTAGGGAGCTAATTTCCTCAAGGACAGATTACTTCTTAATTGTCCATTTTAAAGGTTCTTCTTTATGGCTGGCATTTATGGTGTGGTAGTTCCTACAGATCAAACTAGTACTGCATGCTGAGTAGACACACAAGAAATAAATAGTGGCAAAAATAACAAATAATCAAAATAACAGGGTACTGGCTGACAAGGAAAAATATTCAGATGTATGGTGTAATTTCCATCACAATGATTTTTGCTGTAAAGTATGAATGGAGCCAGCTAAATGACTGTTAGTAAACAGTGGCATTCTCTATAGCTTTTCATTAACTGCTGCATTAGACCCTCAGTCACGTGAGTTTTTAAGCGCTTCCAGCTTTCCTCAGAGCCTGAAATAATGTGTTTATTATTTTGGACTAAAATATCACTTTCTTCCTTTTAAGTCAAAATTTCCAAGAAAGAGGGGAAATATCCATTCTCCGTCAAATGAAGAATATTTCAGTCTTAAATCTCATATAAGAATTTCTTTTCTCCTACAACACCTTCTTTACAAAAATCTGTCATAGGGAAAAATTTGAGTCGCTGTATACAGAAATACTTGCTTCTTTTCTTTCCCTGTTATTTCTGATCTTGTTCTGATCCAGGAGAAAATGAAGGAACAAACATAATAAACTAGGTCAGCTAATTATATAATCGCACAAATAACTATAAAAAGAAACAAATAAGAATCATAAGGGTAAAGGGTTATATACACATTGGTGCATTAGGCCATAAAAGGTATTTTCCACTCTGCCAGCCAGCAATACTGCAAGTGTCTCTTCAGACTAATCATATTAAACTGAAGCTAATGTGTACAACGAGAGATGCACTGAAGAATTCCTCTGCATGGTCTAGAACTGGAGAGTCTAAAGGCTACATATACAAAGTTTAACCACTATGATATTCTGAAAGTGTGTTAAGAACAGGCAGTCTGCATAAAATGTAACATTTAAAAGAGAAAGTGTGTTGTGTATTTTTCTGCAGAAGGATACTTAAGAACAGAGGGTGAATGCTATGGAACAAGGGAGCACTGGGTTGTTGCCATTACTAAATTTCCTGGGTAATTTTTACTTTGCTTCATGGAACAGCACTTTAGCTCTGGGCTTTTTCTTTGTAGTGGCTGTACTATTTTGATTGCCTGGTGTTGTTCTTTTTCTTAGGCCCTTCTCATTTGCTTGCGGGAGTTTTATTATAAAGGGAGATGCACAGGGAAGATCCAAGGAGGGAAATACTGACAAGCCCAAAGGAGTGGTGGGTACAAGCCAGAGGAACATCATTTTCTCAGCAGATCATACATCACACCCTTGCTCATTTGTGATGATGTGCTATGGTGCCTAATGTGTTAGGCTGACTTGCAATGGGTTTGTCACTCCTGCACTGTTTGGGTTGAGTATTTGGGTTTCCATTTAGTATCTTTGTTAAACCTAACTTTAAGCTTGTGCTTTACTTTTCCTGTGTTAAGAAAAAGGCTGCAGTGTGTGTCAGTTTTGTGCCTAATCAATCCTTCAGCACACGCCTAAAAGTGGGATTTTTTTTCCTTTTTTTAGAGTTGTCTCAGATTTCCTGTAAATAGAGGAAGTTCTCATTTCAGGTACCTCAAGGTGTAGCAAAACATGTTGTTTCATATTCTTTCCATACATCATACTAATTTTAAATAATTATTATTATACTTTGATTCAGAGCCTGCCAAGCTTCTCACAGGGGTGCAGAAGGGAGAAAAAACAAATTTCATTCACAACCTTCTAAGACTACATAAAGACCAGGGGGTTGAAAGACCTGATACTGACTCCATCTGAGCTCCTGTCAGTACTCTAGTAAATGCTGCAGTGAAAGTATTTTGTAATTGCCCTGGGAATATTAATGCTATTTGTTCCTGGGCAGTGAGCATGGCATAAAAGTAGTATTTTAAAACTTTTGGTTCAATACACTGTATGTTACTGAGATGACTTCAAAAGTGCTGGGGCATAGTATTCATCTTCTGTTGAGCTCATAATAACAATACTTCTTTGATGAACTCAGGTCTTCGTGTTTTACCACCAGGGACTGAGCCTTGTTTTTAGTGTATGTTCTTCCCACTGAGTTCAGTGGTATCCATCAAATCAGAAGCATCCTGCCAACATTTCTTTGTGTCCCTTCTAATGCCAACAAGTTCTTTTAGGTTCTCACCTTCAGTATTTTCACACAATTTTTCAGTCTTCATAAATGGTAGGCAGTGAGTGTGACTTGAAATTTCAGCTGAGCTGGAAAGCATGATCAACAAATCTGTTCTGTTTCTGTAGCCATGTATTCTGACAGTTGTTTGTTAGGGTTGTATGTTTTGCTAGGGTTTGCTTTCTGATCTCCTGACTGAATTGCTCATAATATAGTATACACAGGTGCTTTTCAGATGCTCCTGCACAGCCTACTTGATTGCTCATTCTTTGTGTTCTCTGCTTTTGGGAGGTTTGTTTTGTTTTGTTTCTAAAAAACGCATTAACTCCTTCTGAGAATTTGCTTTCTGATGCTGCAGCTTTCCAACCGTTCCTTTCTTCCTTTCTTAATATCACTTAATTTCAATTATATAATTCTCCTTAATTGTATATAGGTGTAATATATCAGAATATTGCCATAGAATCTGACTTTTCATTCATTCCATTTTGATTTCTGCTTAAAATCAAGGGGCTCAAAATTCCTTTAATGTACTTATTCTGTATGCAAAACTGCATGTGGCGAACAAATTACAATCATTGTACCGCAAGTTTCAGGAAGGACTGTGCAAAATCGCTTTTTTCCCCTGGTATCTGAAAGGATTTGATTTCTACTCAGAATATTTAACCTTCCTGAGCCATGTCTACATGTTTTACATAATGATTATAATTCTATGAGGTTATTTTTGTGTAGACATTATACAAACCACATGTTCTAATAAAAAAACACTGGCTGTAGCTGAATATCTGCACCACTTAATTTTTCTGCTCTTGTAGGAACAATGCTTGTAGTGTTTTGCTAGATTTTTTGTGTGTGTTATGGTTTAATGTCTTTGACGTGAAACATGTATTGCTGGTTTTTTCCAGTAGAAGTTTTTTGTCCCTCATTTATTTTCCATTGGCTACTTCTAATAGTCTTATCCTTTACTACTCGGGGTTAAATGCATGGATAAATATACTCACTAGCTTGAAATGGGAAGAGTGTAGACTACCCTATTTTTCCCCATACCTATCATAAGCCTATTGGTTTACAAGGACTAAAAACTACTTAGCTACAAAAACTGTGTTAGCAGGTGAGAATTGTCCTCCTTGTGAGAATGGAAACATCCTTTGATGACTCAGGATGACCTAGAGAGATGTGGTGCCCTCCCTGACTCAGAGAGGTGGCCCAAGGACCATTTGTGGGCTCTTCTCACACCACCACCTCCCTATCCATAGCTGCTTTCTTCTGCCATAATTGTGTCCGGCGGCTCATTCAGGTTCCATGCACGTTCAACAGGTCAGCTCTGTGAAATGAGGAGGTGATGGGACCACCTTCAGCCCTTAGCATGAGTGACACAATCAGCTTTCTCCACAACACACGGTACAGCAGGTTTGTCTTGGGGTAACAGGAGAATCAGGATTCATTGCCTGAGCTCCAGCTCCTCTGTTCGGCAGTGCAAATACTTCCATCTGAAATGGAGACAAAATGGGAGCTGTGTTATACACCCTGGAGCTAGAGAGGCTGGGAGGTGTCATTTTTCTCTTAGGTAAACGTTGTAATGGTATTTGTCCAACTCATCAGGAGATGGCAGAGAGACTGCTGGGACAGTTTTTATTTTTCAGTGAAAAATTGGAGGTTCAACATTTTCAGTCACACCCCAGAAGTGCACAGATTTCAACCAGAACTTGTCGATTTGATGGAAAGATAACATTTCCTGGCAACAGCGCTGCTTGATGAGAAATTTAACTGTCAAAATTTTCACTGAGACTTTACTGAAATTTTTCATATAGTGTTTGGTTTTAGATCTACAACTATATTTAGGGTGAATTAAGAAGGCCTCCTGAAAAAAATACTGTGTGAATTGCTTTTTTTTTTTTTAATAACTGTATTACTTGGGTTTACCTAAAAGGCGCTAATGTCTTTACAAAGTAATTCTCCGTGACTTGATGCTATTTAAACACTGCCATTTAAACCTGGGAGCTTACTGTAGTTCAGTTGCCCAGCCCTTGGCACGTCAGTGGAGGAAAAGCTCTGTTTCATCCAGTTTAACTTCTTACTCATTTAGAGGTTAAAAAAGACTGGATTCTCTCAGTCTAACATCTGTGACACCTGGCAAAAAGAGTTTGGGGCTGGGAAATGAAACTTTTTACATCATTAAAAAAAAAGGCTAAAGAAAAAGTGTGTCCATTTTGTAACAGGAAGGGTGTTGTACCACAAACAATTTCAGAGTATTTTAAAAAAGAAACCAACAAACACTGGTTTGGAGAAGATAAAGATGAGTTAACTGTCAGCACCTGGAACAGGTAGATTAATGGGCTACAGCTTCTACAGAGAAGTAAGTAGAAGTGTACCTGCTCCACAGGTCCAAAATCTCAAGCTGATCTCTGCAAGCTAAAATTTTAGCTAATATAACTTTATAGTCCTTTTTTTTGTGTGTGTGTAACTAGATAATTTTTTTAGATTAATTTTTCAGATAACTTTGGGGGAGAGAAGGGAGAAAGTAAAGTGTCTTTGCTGTCACAAATCACTTCAGACACCTGCAAAGAGAGGTGAGGACAGGAAAAAGACATGAGCATTGATCACGTAAGCCATTGGTTGTGTTGCTGAAGACCAAACCAGAGACTTTGACAACTACTAGAAAAAACCTACAAAAGCTGTCCCATTAACTCCAATGTGTTTCCAGATCTTTATGGTACTGCCCTGCCATGCATCTGTTGAAGGATACTTATATATAACACATATATATTTAAATATCTTGGGTAACACAGGATTCTATATTGTCCTCTATTTCCATGAAGCTAAAAAACACCAGCATTTTCTTTGTGCAAATTATTTCTGAAATCCAGAATCACACAGCAAGATGTATGAAAATATCCTGTGGCTTAACGGAATAAAAACTGAATCCAAGTAATTTTTTTGACCCATGGTTCAGAAAATAAGTGAATCCTGTGTACACCTAGGACTCACCATAACAACTATTTCTACCTTTGGAACTACAGAAACAAATGGCAATTTAATAATGCTCAGTTTAATCCAAAAATAATTGCTTGGAGATTGTTTTCTTCGATTTAGGGGTTTTTGTGGAGTGTTTGCAGGTTTTTTGCTTTAGGTCTTTCTTGTTCATTTAACTCTCGCAAATTACACTGCATCTCTTTTATTTCAATCTTCTTTTCACATCTTATGTACAAGGTCAAAAAGGTCTAATAAGTAAAGTAGTGTTTTGCCCCATAACTATGCAATACTTGCACTTGTGTTCTTGTCTTCCACTTCCCAGCTTGCTTTCCAAATGGCACCCAAGAGATTAATATCCATTTGAGTTAATGCTCAAGTTAAAACTCCAGTTTTGGCTTCCATACAATAGAAGTGTGTGTGATACCATGGAAGCTGACAGTCCAAGCATTAAAGCTTTTTATTAGCTTTTGCACATGGATTGTTTGCTATATGGGGTTCTTAAAAATTTGTTTTATTTTTTTACTCAATTTTGATAAAATAGCATAAAACACTTCCTAGTTCAGAAAAAATCAGCAAATGGTTTTCAGTGTTTATATTCTCTAGAGTAATTACATGCAAAGCACAGTACACTTAAAATCTAAAGAATTTCATGATAAATAAAAAAATTCCAAAGATAAGATGAGATAAAATAATTTCTTTGTTTGCTTTCTTTTTTGAGGGTGGGAGTTTTGTTTTTGTTTTTTGTCCTTCTGAGTTATCACTGGTTTACAGCCAGTGTATGGGAGAGTCTGTGACACTGAACTGACTTGAAACATGAAGAAAGCAGTGGTGTATCCCATATCAATGTGTAGCACCAATTTTATCTTCATCATCCAATGTTAAAACTTTCTGAGGATGAAGTAAATAAAAGCAGATACCTGGACTTCACTAACTTACTGTTAACAGCATTTCTTTATTTTCAATAAAGCAATAGTTGCAGGAGGCCCCTTTGTAGATTGCCCAGTGATACCAGGTGGTTTAAAACCTTAGTGAAGTACTAAGCAATTCTAAATATACTACAATCTCCAAAGATAAAACAAATAAATGTGGGTTAGGTCCTACAGATTGGTGATTTGGGCATCCTGTTGAAAAATCCCATTACCCATACTGGTAGTTTCCATGCAACTATTTCTCTCCTCTAGGAACCCACTTTGATGGCTAAATATTAGACTAGACTTACAGATAAGGCAGTTATGCCATGTGATATAAAATATCAAGTGTAGGTACAAAGAGCATGAGAAATATCTAGATGAGTGTTTCACTATAGAATTTGCCATGGCCCCATAAAAGGGCTGACCTGGGAGCAGCTACAAGTCAGTGTGTAATTAATGAGCGAAACTAAAAAATTACTTGTACTTCAAGAGAACCAATTACAAGCACACCATAAATGCAATAACAATGACTGACTCTTCCTTTTTAGATTTTAGTTTAACTAAAGAGGCCTCTGTATTTGTACCGACTCCAGTTTGGTACTTTACTTTAGCAGCATGAATACCCTTTTGAGGGTGAGAATAACACAGTATGGTCAAAATGTATCTCATTTTCATTGGCATAACAATACCTCCCCTGGATAAGAAAGTGAGTAGAAATAAGAGGTGAAGGGTGAAATGGACTTATGTATCCACAGTGGACAGTATTTCAGTAATACTTTCACAGAAGATGCGAAGAGCCCCTGCAGATATACAATCAGAAAACAACCACAGGCAGCAGTGCTTGAACTCAAGACATCCGAATCACGGTCTGGGCTTCCTTAACACTAATATTGTAAGTGATAGTGTGAAGAGAGGATGCGATTCTGAAAATTGAAAATTGTTTCCCTTTTGTTGCTTACAAAGAGAAATTTCCTCAAGCAGCCTATTTAATGGAGCTAGAAGCATTGGGTTTGCATGGCCACGTTTTGGTAGCAGGGGGGCTACAGGGGCAGCTCGTGCGGGACGCTTCCCCCATGTCCAACAGTGCCAATGCCAGGCAGCTCCAGGATGGGCCTGCGGCTGGCCACGGCTGAGCTGATCACTGACGGTGGGAGCACCTCTGGGGGAAGAGAGTTAAGAAGAGGGAAAAAAAGCCCAGCAGGATGGCAGCCAGGAGACAGAAATTAAAATGCATGGGAGAAACAGCCCCGCAGACACGTTGGAGCAGGTGGATGGCCAAAGGAGGCTTTAACCAAGTGGGAAGCCTGCACTGGAGTGGGGTCATGGCAGGACCACTGGAAGGAAGGGTCCACAGAGAAGCAGGTTTGCTGGCAGGACTTCAGCAGGGGTCCCCTGCTGGAGCAGCCTGATCCTGAAGGACTGCACCTGGTAGGAGGGACTCACGCTGTAGCAGTTCATTAGGAATGCTGCTTGTGGGAAGGCCCCAGGCTGGGGAAGTCCATGGAGGGCTGTCTCCTGCTGGAGGGCCTCGACACTGGAGCAGTGGAAGAGTGTGAGGGGTTCCCCCTCACAGGGGCAGGTACGATGTGTGATCTGACCACAATCCCTATTCCTGATCCCCTTGTGTCAGTTCGGAGTGGGAGGTAGAGAAATCAGAAGTGAAGTTAAGCCCTGGATGAAGGGAGGTGTGGGGAATATTGGTTTATAAGATCTGTGCTTGTTTCCTATTATCATACTCTGATTTGATTGGTAATAACTTGAGAATTTTTTTCCCCAAATCAAGTCTGTTTTGCCTGTGACATTAATTGCTGAATGACCTCCCCATCTTTATCTTCATCCACAAATCTTTTTTTATATTTACCCTCTCCTGTCCAGCTGAGGAGGGAAGTGATACAGTGGCACTGGGGGGCACCTGGTGTCCAACCAGGGTCAGCCATTTCGGTACATTTTTTGCCCAGTTCAAAAGACTCCTCCGCACAAAAGACTCTGGATGAAAACCTGATTTGAGTTTCAAGTTCACCTTCATATGCAATTCCCAAGAATGGGACACTTGGAAAATTTTGTGTGTATGAAATACTCATACTCAGGGTAATGTTAATTTCATGCAACTTTGGATATCTTATTCCTCTAATGAAAATGTCTAGTTTAGGATTAAATAAGTAGCATGCCCTACAGGGCTTAGATCTCTGCAATGACTCGAGGTGGTGGGGGGGCCACCAATGACAAGCTCAGATAAAGACACCTATTTACACACAATAGGCTCAAGGAGAAAATCTAACCTCACTCTATCCAGTTAAAAATTAAAATGTGCTCTTGCAGTAGTGGAAAGTAATTATTAAGAGATGAAACAATCTTCCTTTATTTCTTTAGTTATGCTGTGAGGTTGCCTAATCTATAAGTTACCTCAGAGCTGGCATGTTCTGAGAAACACATGTCTTCATCCTGCTGCTGAAAAGACTAACTCCACAGTCTGGAGAAGAGGTTTTGAGTATTTTTTAAATTTTTCTAGTTAAACAGCAGATACACTCCCTCACTCCACCCCTCCATCCCACTTTAATGTTACTCATCATCTATAAAATTCATATAGTTGTATTCACCTTAGTTGTATTTTAAATATTAAGATCTTAATATATAGACTAATCCTTCACACAGTTACATAATCAAGAAGTCTTGATTATATGAATGAAACAGTCAGAGAGGAAAGTTAGTGGATCCAGTGGTAAGAACCATCACTTATTAGACTTTCAGAGACAGGATTTCAAAGGTTGAAAAATCTGGAGCAAGCTGTCTTTAAGGCATAGATATCTTATTTTGAACCTTTCTAACTAACTGCATCCTTCTGTTTTCCTTCGCCTAAACCCATTATCATTTGTCTTTTTCAATCCCTAACATGCTATGTAACTGTCAAATGTTTTCTACCTTTGTGTTATACCAATCAAACACTCTCCTTTCAATCACTTCCCCCTTTGCTGCCAGCCCTTCCAGCTGGAATTCCTTGCTGTATGTTCACTCTTCTGATCTGTTCTGCAAAGGTCAAAATAATCATCTGGCTTCACAAAGTCAACACAGATTAGTATAAAAACACTCAGATATCTTTCTCAATTGTGTACTTTCCACACAATTATATATTTTCTTTTTTTTTTTTTTTTTGAAAAGCAAACAGCCCTTGCCTGTCATGGTGCCTCTCCAGAATAATACTGTAAGAGTCTATACAGTGCAACACACTCTCTTCTGGACTGATTTATGACTTATGACAGATTTTTGAACCATCTCTGATGAAGACAGTTTTCTTTGCATGAAATAAACTTTTTCCACTCCTCCATGGCAAACACAAATGTCAGGAGTTCATTGCTTCATTCATTTGTTTGTTCTTCTCCAGGAAAGTGGTCTATGAGCACATCATTTACGCTGTGGCCACCTATTAGCCTTGCAGCCAACAGCTTCTTGGAAACTTCATGTACATGATTGGCGTCCAAAGGAGTTATTTATTAATTTGCATTTATTTATTAGTTCTCAAACAAGCCTTTACCCAAAATATTTTTATCTGACTGCATTTTGATTTTTAATTAGCCATATTTTGTATTTTTCTATAGTTCCTTATTCAGGAAGGAAGGATATCATTCAGTCTTTGAATGATGAATGACTCATTCTTTGCATGAGAATATATAGTTCCTGGAATGATATATAGTTATCTGAACAGGCTTTTTACCTTTTAATTCACTTCCTACTCACAATGGCTTGAATTTTATTGGATCTTATTTTTTCTCCATTGTTTTGGCATAATATTTTTTTAAGGTTTGATGTGCATTTCCTCTGAAATTTCAACATGATACTTTTCAACACAGCTGGGCATATGTCTGCATATATACCATTTTGTGGCCTCTTTCAATTCTTTTTAAGCAAGATTTCTTTTTATTTTTTTATTTGCAGGTTTTGGAAATTAAAACACTATGATGGTGTTTGAGGAGTTTTGCTTTGGTTTTTTTGAGTTTTGTTTTGTTCAATTGTGTCGTTCCTGCAGCCATGTACCTTATAATCTCTGGTACAAAGGAGTCCTTGGACAGCATTGCTTCGCACCGGGACCTGCAAGCACATCAGCATGATCAGCTGTGCATTTCCTCACTGGCTGCCATTTGCTGCAGTCATTCCCATCATGGCTAAAAATTAAGCTTCTGCATCACACTCTAAAGAAAGGTTTATCCAGATCACACACAGGTGATTAGCATCTTCCATTATGATTGTGCTCCTGTCCTGAGAGACCCTCTGATCTCCTAAAACATGTTACAGTTAGAGTTGAGAGGGTACAGGGATCAGCAAAACAGTTCAAATGTGACATTTCCTGGTTTCACCTTGGAGTTTCAATCCATGCAGATTCTGTGTTATTTACTGAAAGTTAGAAGTTAACATAAATTATGCAGTCTTTCAGAGAGTTGGCTATGATGAGCTGCCTCTATTAGTTCATCATTCTTCTTGCCATACGCATGGGTTTTTTGCTAATTCAACCTTCTCGTACTTACAGTAGTGAAATTAAGCCCATTCAAAAATCATACGGCCACATGGCATAAAATCTTTAACCAAATCTTCTTTATCAAGGGTATCTGGGAACTGTTGGATCATTAGTGGATCCAGGTTCCCACACTGCATGATAATTACAGAGACCAAATATACTCCAATTAAATCAATATATGGCTGTCACCATTTTTGTGAAAGGAAATTTCCCACCTTCTATACGACATCTTGAGATCAGCTACTGTGTGAACAACTAACATCAGTATGACTTGCTCATGACAAAACTGTGGCAGACAGGAAATTTGCTTAGCACAGGGAAACAGGCGTGAGCCGTCTCTATTTTCAGGGACAGCAATTTGATTCATCCAAGGACAGGCTGCACAGACCATCCAACTTTTCCAAAATGTTGCATGCCGTTATCCATGCAGATGTAATCAAAGCTTGATGTGCAGTGGCAAAGTAGTAGAGAATGAGCAATTCAGTAAGAATTGTGGAAGCATCCTCTCATTCTACATATCAGTCTAAAGCTAGTAGAAAATAATTTCTAAGAGATACTTTTGCTGAAAAAAGATTAATTTTAATGTCAAGAAAAATTTTATCACTCCTAAATCTATTCTAGTTACCAGAATAACAGACTGTTAAAATAGCTAAATAATCACCATCATCATCAAACAACAATCCAAAACTCAACCAGTGCAAAACACATATTGACGACTTTTATGAAACTACTTTATAAAAAAATACAACCACCATTTGGTGAATGATGTGCAAATATTCATTTAGGACTCTTCAAAATGCATTTTTGGAGACCATTACTGCTGCACACAGCTTTAGTTGAACTATTTCATTAACTTTCTCTTCTACAATGCCTCTTATTAGCAACATACAGATAGGTCCCCTGCATCATGATGTGTTTTGCAATTACACCTGTGCATAGTAAATATACAGAATTTTACTGCTTTTCCTGCCTTGTCACACACACATATTCTGGTTTTTTATGGATCTGCTTCTGCTGCATTTATTGCAAAATTCTAGTTGTTAAAGAGCATTATATTTTAAATAATAACACTTCTCAATATATTCACTTAAATCCTCCTTAAGGATAAAAATGAATGCGAGACATCTGGTTCCAACTGAGACAGGAAATGTCTTTGCTGACGTGGGATCATGTTTATTTCAAAGAAATCCAAGGATGATCTTGGGAGGTACAGATGAATATACTTAATACAGTATAAGACAAACTGGTAAAAAACTACAATAAACAACAGAATAGTAGAAAAACAGATAAGTATGGCATAGTGAACAATAATTATCTTGCCTGACTTCTTTCCCCATACACCTCTGGTTGCACAATAGCCTAAGTAGATGGGCAACATGCTGTTCCAGCAGCAGCAGAGCTAGCAAAGCCTCATTTCCTATGGATTAGTGTCCTGTGCCTCCATATTCTCCTCTGCCCACTTCCCAAGCTCCTCCCTCCCACTCCATGTCCTGGCTTCTGTCTCTGGCATGAAGCACCAGAGCTCTGCTGCTGAAGCCACAGGATAATGTCCCCAGTAACTGGCCACTTGTCAGGTGAAGCAGAGCAGTTTAGCACTGAATTTGGGCTGAGGCCCCTTCCTGGGGCTGACATTCAGCAGTCTTTCTGAACAGTATCAGGTGGCCCTAGAGGGAGAAGCAGGAGAAACCCTTTTAATATGTACCCATGTACGCACTAACTCATTTTTTCTCCATTTCTTTGTCCACTACTATTTTGGTTTAGTTGGCTTGGTTCCCCAGTCTGGTTCACTGCTAGTTCAAATGCTGGGAGGGAAGGAATGCGTTCAGTGACATTGTCAGTTTAAAATGAAAATGCTTGTCAAAGGAGAGACTCAGCTTATGAGTCTACCAAAAGTCAACCACCAGTAGTTATGAAATGTATAATTTTTATGAGGTCATTACTCTTGTGTCAAATTTGGTAGTGTTTTATCAATTTAAACATTATCAAGAAGAAAATATTGGATGAACTGGCAATTACAGCACATAAACCCACTTTAGGAAAGTGAGCTATAAATTATACATACAAGCTTACAATATGGAGTAGGACTGACAAAGATTAGGATTCTTCTGCTTCCAAAAGAGTCATCTGAAGGTGATACACAGTAAAGGGCCTTATTTACAGTGCTAGAATGTGTTTTACTGGCTGTGTCATGAGGGAACGTCGTACTGAAATTCCACATATCCCAGCGTCTTTAAACATTCTTGTAGTCACCACCAGTAGCAGGATGCTCCACGTTTCTGCCAGCTTTATGTTCTACATAACGAGGCAAGAAGCTCAAACCAAAAAAGGGGGTCTTTCTCATACAATACATAGTGGCATTGAGAAATTTGCTCCCTCAGGAAGGCTGGGTGCTAAACAATGACAGATGTTACGACAGATTCCAAAGAGCATCAGACATACTCGTGCTTCCACCAGTGAGTATTAGATGCAATGGGCTTGACACGTAGCCTGCCTCGGGACATTCCTAAACCACTGGTGAGACAGCATACTCAAGACTGTTCATCTTCATTCCTTTTTAAAAATAATTTACCTAAACCTCTGTAAGAAGCAGTATCCTGGATGATGTGTACCTAACATCTTTAATATGATCAGTGTTATTTTCCTACAGTTTTGTTGAAGGGTAGGAAACAGAGACTTGTCCCAGTTGCACACTGTTGAAAGGTGTGCCACAAAGGAGACAGATAAAAATGCTGTACACCATCACTATCCAGTGCTGGCCACACAAGAGAAATGCACTGCCTTTCTGCCCCTAGGAAAGAGCAGCAACTGCACTGAGGTTTTCAGAACCACTCAGTTACTGTATTTGAGACCCCAGTTCTTTCATATCTCTGCCTCAGTGAGGAACAACACAGACAAGGGGCTCTAGCTGTCTGTGCCAGACATCCTTTCTGCTGCCTCAGATTTGATCACCATTTCCAGAGGGAGGCCTAAGCCTTCCCCTTTTTCCCTGCAGCTCTTGTGGCACTGGGATTCAGCTGCACTGAACAATGCAGTGGGAAGAGGAGGCTTTCATTCTGCATACACGGCATGGCAGATGATTCAAATTTAAAACATGTACATAAATATGTACATATATATAAGTAGGTATAAATACATACACACTTTATACAGAAGAACTATATTAAAATAAAGGTTCTGAAGAAAAGCTCTTAAAATTTAGAAAATTTCATCATTAATTCTGGACAATGTTTCCATGTTTAGCCCCTCTCAGGCATTAAAGATAGGTTCATGAGGTTTTTCCTACAAGATCTTGTACTGTTAAAGCAGATGGTTACTTTAAAGCAAATAAGCAGCTATTTGTTCAATACTTACAGCTCATTCCCTTGCCCTGAGCTTTATTTATGGCACACTACACAAGCTCTGCTTTGAAAATTTATTAACTTCATTCTGGGTTGAAGGAGTTCAAAATCTTCCAGTAAAAAAAGTACCCTTTACTCAAAACTAAAACTTTCTATGGTAGACTTTCAACATAAAGAAATTTCATTCTAAAAAAAGAGAGAAAGATAGACAAAAGGAGACAAGTAGAAAAGGGAAGAAAGGGGAAGGAAAGAAAGGAGGGAGGGAGGAAGGCAGGAAGGCAGGCAGGAAGGAAGGAAGGCTTTTGATTATGCTGTGATTTTTTTTATTATTTTCATGAATGTAACATTTTCTTTTATAATTTTAGATAAAATGTACTCATGCATATATATATATCTACATCTATTTATATACTTATGGATTAAATCCATCTACAAAGGTTTGACTTTTATGACAGAAACGGCACTCTAAGCTTAATTTCTTCCCAAAAATTTGTTTCACCAAAAAGACCAAATTGGTTTGGGTTTATTTTTTTATTTGCAGTGGGGTGAAGATAACTTCCAATTTTTTTTTCCCCATGAACCAGTAATTCCCATAGAACTTTTTTTTTTAGTTTTATGATGCTTGTCGCTGTAGATCTTGACTGTTTTATACTATTAATTAAATTACACAGTGCTTCTATAGGAGACAGGGATTTTTTGAAGCCTATTTTAAAAAGGGTCAAGTAAATGAAGGTGAGATGGGATTCAGATACCACCTGAGTGTGTAGGATGAAAAAGAAGTTTGGAAATGAGAAGACTATTTAAAATTACCTCATAGTAATGAACATTTTCCTAACTGTATCTACTTCTTGCATACTGGATTAAAAGAAAGCCAATGAAGCCAGTGCCAGCTGGAAAGAGAACTTATTATCCCTCTCACTCCCTTTATGGACTACACCACCATTAAGAAAAGAAACAGTGCAGAGGAATGTGAAGCAGCATTCCTGCATTAGGTCACCACAGAACACTGACGATTCTCCTGCAAAATCAAAATGATAACACTTTGGTATTTGTATTCAGTACAGTTTGAATAAAAAATGAAACAAGCTCTGTGATTGGCCTCTTCTGCTGTGAAAGAAACTCTCTACCTTTCATGCAGTTTGCTGCAATGTTTGGCAGTGGATTGTGAACTGCATTTGAACGTAAGTGACATTGCTGTTATATCTGCTAAAAAGCTTCATCAAAGCTAGAGCTTTCCCCTCCTACACTCTGTCTGCAGCACTGCACACATTCAAGCTGCACAGCTAGTTTGTTTAAGCAGCTTTTAAAAAGCACTTTTTCAATGGAAATATGTAAATATTCCCACAACACTGAGTTGCATTTGAAGTTAAACTGGTGTGCAAAATGGGCATTCAGCCCCACCATCTGACATACACAATGCCAACAGCACAAGGACAAACATTACCGTGGAAGTCGTGGCACTTGTGAACCAGGAGCAAACTGCTTGCAAATGAATTTATTATGAAACAGTGTCACTGATTGCTTCACAGATTACTCCATGTAGCTGTGTTCTACTTCAGATAAGCACTGCTGTCTGGAAAAGCAATTAGGGATTTCTGGATTTGAAACTGTTAATCTATCAACAGGAGGCACATCTACTTATAGTACTATGAATTCAAAATGTATACTTAAGCCTACAGGATCAGGCAGAGAAGCTGAGGGCAAAATACTGTCCTACTCAAACCCGACAGTGAAAAGAGAAGCCTTGTTAGGTGTTGTAGCAGAGATAAGAAGACAGGTTCCTTGCCTGGGAAACATGCTTTGCAGCAGTGACTTCTTACTGTGAACACTGCAGTAAATGAAGCAAGACAGAACTGTAGATGTATAAAATGTCTCTTCCAACTACAAAAGAAAGTCCCACAGTGAATCTCGTAAAAGTTTTCACAGGATAGTGGCGGATGTTTAATTGTGGAGAGCGAAGGTGCTGGGAGCCACTTTGTTGCTATCATTAGTCAGTCTGGATGACTAGTGACTGACAGGCACAAGAAGGGTAGAAACCAATGAAGCAAAAGGTTTACTTGGTTTGCTGAAGGAGTTGGGAGGGAGAAAAAATTGTTTCCTGCCATTGCACATAGATTACCTTTCAGACACTGGGAGTTCATCCAAATCTCTCCAGTCAAACAGTCTTTATGTAACCTGGATCATCACCAAACCAAAAGCAGAAAGCAATTAGAGGGTGAGAGATGTGAAGGCCAGCTCAAAGGAAATGCTCAAATACAATGCTCAAACTACACAGTGTCTCTGCTTCCTTGCTCTTGCTGAAGTTGTCAATATAAAACATTCCCTCTGAGGCACCTGTGGCCGAAGACAAATTTTACCAGATGATATTGTCTGACTAGAGGCCTGTTATCAAGTTATGTGTGATTCCTGGTATAGCAGAGATGACTTGTTTTGATACATTGCTATCATGGAAAAAAATGTAAGATGTGCCAGGAACAATTTCCAGCTGATTCCTAACTTGCTCACTGCCTCAATATTTTTTATGAGTCCCTGAAGTGGTAGAAATGCCAACCTCCATCCTCCCACCAGGAATAAAATCAGGAACATATAAGCGTGGGTTGCTCAAGACCAATTTACTTAGCTAAAGGACAAAAACACACACCACTTCTGTGATGACTGTAATCCTTTGCAGTGTTGTTCTCTCCCTCGTTCTTGGAATTTGCATTCTCAAGACAGAATAGCATACTGGTAAAAAGGTGAGTATCATGCAATATCTATATTGTAATAGTCAGGTGACATAAGGAAGGAGACCATCATTCAAACATGTTAGAAAGAAAAAATTCTAGGTAATATCACAAAAAAAAAAAAA
>VYXC01003154.1:7796-56556 GCA_013397175.1 Platysteira castanea | reverse complement strand
AAAGAATTAAAGAAAAAAAAAAGCAGGAGTAATGAAAAGAATTGCTCTTTATCATTAAGGATGAACACCATTAATAGCCCAAAGCTAGTGTACACTTTCCATTAAGTCACTGAAGGAATTAAAAAAAACCCAAGATTGTCAAGCAGATACAGATGTCATTTTAGTATGACATAAATTACTGATTCCACTGGATTCCCCACTCTTACTGAGGGACCTTGATTTACAAATTCTTAAAACTCAATGAACTTTGTAAGAGCTTGAAACACTTTAATTAATACCTAAAACATCTTCAGGTACATGGTTACAATATTCAAATTTGTACACAAAGCTGCTTGTGGTGAAAATTTACCCAGGGATATGTGCTTGGGCAAATGTAAAAAAAAATATTTAAAAAAAAAATATATAAATGTATATATCTATGTGCTTGGGCACACTGTTTGATCAGCCAAGTGAGTTGTGAGATACAGCAGAACTCAATTACAAGCAATTGATTCCCATCCCCACAATTCCCTATGCCTCTAAACATACCTTGCAATCTATTATAAAAATGGCCTGGAATTCAGCAGGGCTCGGGAGCAGTGCCAGAAGCCATGGGATACCCATCCATATGGAAATGTGCAGCCACCAATGCAGCACAGCACGGCATAGACGCCTGACATAAATCATAGGTAACATCTAACAGTGCAGGCACAACAGTGGGAGCAGGCAGAGCAGAGATACATCAGTACGGATACACTGATGTAATTATTATTCCAGAGGGGATTCTCAGTGTAAGAAAGCCATTAGATGTGATGACAGCTTCTTTGTTTTTTCTTACAGAATTTCACCATAATATACAGGCTAAATTTGATTGGAGATGGCAGGATATTTTTTCTGATTATTCCAGGCATTAAATCATAGTCCTCTGCATGTGTGCATTTGGTTTCTTCAGTATAATTTTTGTGGGTACTGAAGAAAGACATGGATAAATTCTGAATTAAAATGTAGTAATACATTTATTTCTTTCTTCTGTATCAGATTTTTTTTAACAGCAGAGGAAAGAGTAAATTATGTTTGCTTTTTTGTGAAAATTTCTATACATGTTTATCTTAGTATGATCTAGTAAAGTTCTTTTCTTTCTTGTTTAAAATACTAACTTCCAGTTTTGTATTCAAGTTTCAGGGTCTTTTTAACAATTCCGAGAGTGTTCATGAATACAAGTTCCAAGATTATAATCTATGAGGAGCCTTAGATATTAAACACTGTGAAAGTAACCGAAATGATTATGTATAGACTTAAAATTTAAGAAATTCTTCCAGCTATCACACAATGCAAGAAGCATCTGCACTTGGATTAAGAACTTCAGCAAGCTGATCTCTGCACTGATTGAACCAGTTAATGTCAGCAAACCTCTAAAGTAATCCAAGGTATCTTAGTAACCATATCATCACTTCAGCATTCACAATACCACAATGACGAGTACCCAGTGAGTTAAATGGTTGAAGTGACCTTTGTTGTGGACCCTTCTCACATGGACACCTAGAAAAATATTGCCCTAATTTTCAGGCATGCTGAGATACCATACTATGAACTGAAAACCATGAGAACTGTCAATTCTCAGCAGCTGTAAAAAAAACCCCTAGGTGAGACAACTTGGGAGTCTTTCTACATCCAGAGAATTAAGAGTGCTGTGTCAGAGAGCAGACTTTTTGAATGTGGACTGTGTTCAGAATCCCTGCTATCTTTTGCCCTGCTACCGATTTAAAACCCAGAGATCTGGACAAGAGACATTTTAGCACAGACTAACAATCAACAGCTGCTAAACTATGATTATCCTACCAGCACAGAAAAAAATCGCTATCATTCAGGCAAACACCAGTTTTTCCAGTCTGAACTTGAAGAGACCAACAATTCACAAACAGGTGATAGCCTTCAATCACCTCTAAAGAAAATCTTATGACTGGTCATTTGACAAAGAGAATTAGTGCCTATAAGAAAAGGGGTAACTGGTAATTTTAATGAGTGAAAGAATGAACATACTGCATGAATGGAAAATGACCCGTATCACCAGCAGAGGTATGGACTCACTCCATGATGTAGGTTGGCAAGTATCTAATGGAAGGAAATTTAGCATACACAGGAGGATGTTGATCACATCCTCCAAAGATTGCCCAAGAGTGGTAACGAAATTAAGTCAAAATGGCATACATGAATCTTATTGTTTTGTCTGAGTTCATACATCCCTTGTGCTTTCTAATTAAGGGCAAACAGGCTCTCAACGTTTTTTAATATTGTTTTATGTACTTAACTTTTCCCTGGAGAGGTAAATTATGCCCACCAGATTAAAGTTCAGAGGAAGGATGTGATTAAACGTTTGAGGCACTATAAAGTGTCAGTACTGGTGCTAATGCCAAGGAAAGATAGATCATAAGTA
Organism: Platysteira castanea; assembly: GCA_013397175.1. Taxonomy (NCBI): domain Eukaryota; kingdom Metazoa; phylum Chordata; class Aves; order Passeriformes; genus Platysteira; species Platysteira castanea. The sequence goes on along the minus strand of VYXC01003154.1, from coordinate 54,143 downwards.
TCCACTTCAAAGAAGGAATAACATGCAGTTTGAATCCAGCAAATACACCAGAAAGGACAAAGGAAAAAGCCAGTGCTGGAGTCTATTCATACTCAGGAAGCTGAAAAGCACACACAAGCTGTGATTAAAGTAACTCTTCTTAAAAATCCACAGTAATTGCACAACTAAAAGATAAATACTTTGAGGTCACATTAAACTTTTTGATTGACCCTGAGTTATCATCCTAATTACAGGCATTTCTAACAAAAGAAAGTGTGATATCTTCAAGAACTTGCAGTCATATAACACAGCTTTAGGCATCTGGACACATATGTTAGAAACCTTTTTCAGCTGCACTTCCTGTACAGCTGGTGGAGCAGCTCAGCAGAAAATCTGACCAACCAAAAAAAGCTGAGTAGAAAAATCTAAGACTGTCCACATCACTTAAAAAATTCATAAAAGTAATGATACTGCATGCCCTGACTGAAAGCTACAGAGATATGGGCATTAACATCTCTCATGCCTGATTCAGAGCAGCCATCTGAACCTCCTGGGAAACATCCTAACTGGTCTATTCAATGGCATTCTGGCTTAAACTTTCTAGTTCTCTCTGTAGAACATTTCACTTTGCATAAATTAAGCACTTATGAGCCTGTCAGCTCTCAAAAGAGCTATGAGTGTCCTCAGATCAAGGAGACCTTTAGTTTGTTTTACATACCTTACAGCACATTTTAGCTACATGGTTATAAGAACTTACATGGTTCAATTTTTAATTATCTAAATGAGGAGGTACAACACCTTGATTTTGTAAGTGGTAGATATGGTTTTTATCCAGCTTGAGAAAACAAAATGTATGGAAAATGTGCTCTTTTCATAGGTTTGCCATTTTTAACACAAATTTACAAGTATTTGAGGACATTCCATTGTCTTTCTTTTGAAGGATAAACAAGTAATCCTTCAGCAGGGCTATTTTATGAGGTTCATAACAAGGTTCTGGTTTAAAAAGGAGCCCTTCACACTAAAGTGGTATGGTGTGAGAGACATACAGGCTGTATACACAAATCCAAATATAACAGGACTCTCAGAAACTTTCAGCATCGTCCAGTTCAGCTCTCCAAAACAAATATTGAGACCATGTAATAGAGGATTCAGGAAAACAGCAAATGAATCCTCTGTGCTCTTTGCAGCATCAGGTCTGAAAGTGGCTTGCCTCTTGATCTCTAAGCTCTGTTTCTCTTGTCTCAGACAGGAATACAACAGACCATGAAGTAAAGGGAGTGGTCACACAGACACAGTGTGTGTTTCACACTTACTAGGCTTGTTCTCTACACTCTTCCCATCTGAACACCACAGTATCAAAAATATTTATGGGGCAGTAAGTAATTTTTGTGGATTTTTCCCATTCCGCATAGCCCAGAATACTCTGAACCAAATCCAGGAACACAGGAGCTTGCCAAAACATTAGTTCAAGCAGGTGGTTCCAATTCATAGGACTTTTACCTTCTCTACGCTTGAGATGTTCTTGGAACAACAAAAAATCTCACATGCCTGTGTTGGCAAGTGTAAGATTTGAAAGGCAGATGTTATTCTCACATCCACCCATTGAAATCCCCTTGCCAGATTAGCTAGTATCAGAACTATGAGTTTTGAACTGGCCTCTGGGAGGGCTGCTATAATAGGGCAGCTACAAGCCATGTGCTGCCACTTATCTTTGTGCCTCTTACTGGGAAACAAAAGGAAAATTTAAAAAAAGAGAGAACCCTGAAGAATTTCTTACCTTGTTATTTGTTTCTCCACATGCCCTAGTATGCAAACTCAAACACTAGCTCAAACTCCTCCTGTCAGCAGATGGACACAGGGAAAACATAAAGCCCATGGGGTGTCAGATTTTAAATACAGAGGGATGATCTCTCTGGCTAAGTTCAGATTCAAATTTCTAAAGCAATAAATGGGAAACTGCCCTTTCAGAATGTACAGTAGAAGACTTTCATAAAGATAAATTCTTCAGAGAGAGAAAACAACATTAAATCAGATGAAAATATTAAAACTTTGCAAGTAATTACTAATTTCAAAAGCAGTATCAGCTAAACAGTGGACCATTGATAAATATTTTTCTTCTGCTTTCTGTCTCTCTGCAAACATTTTGATTACAAGGTTAGTCTGTGCCCCTCCTGATGTTTTACCTCCAGTTTGAACTGTTATAGGACAAACAGTGGAGGTTTGTTATTCCCTGATAATTTGTTGTTCAGATGGATACACATGATGTGCCCAGCCCACCCAAGCAGGGCCAGTAACCAAACAGTCGGCCACCTGGTAAGACGATTAATGCTTATCACAAAGTCACATGGCAATGAAGAATGACTAGATTGAGAGTGATCAAAGAAATATCTCCTTTCATTGATTTGAGGGAGACAAGTATGTGCAGGAAGAGGCAAATTTAGGGCAACATTTGTAGCGAAAACAGTTTAAGAAAGAGTAGATAATAATGTGGTCACTTCATACTTAGATGCAGCACGTCCGCGCTTTTGCCCTCAAAATCTATGTTAAGCAGCTGTTCTCCAGGCAGGAATCCTTAGGAATTTCTCAACAGTGTTCTCAAACAGCCAGCACCCTGAATGAGGAGCTACTGAGAGCCAAGGAGTAAGAAATACTGACAACACAAAACTACCTTACTTCCACCCCTATGCAGAACTTAGATTAGTCAGGCCTATAGAAAATTTCCTCTGTCTTTTAAAGACATGGTGTCCTGATTCCTTCTTGAGGAAATGTAACAGAACTCATGTGTTTGGATTGGTGGGTTTTTTGGTTTGGGTTGGGATTTTGTTGTTCTTTTTAAAATGCACCCAGAAGTAGTGCCAACACCCACTTTTAACATAAGGTATGGTGTCCACACTTCGGTTTGAAGATTCAAGTTCTAGCTTCTCCCAGCAAACAGTGCAACTCACATCTCCCACCTGATAAATAAGGGTTCTCATAATCAGTCACAGAGCTAACTAGAATGGGTGGGTTTTCCATCCTTCTGTGCAGCAAAGCAGGGAAGTGCAATGATACATCATTACATTGTAATTCAGGGGCTGTGGTGATCAGCAGGGAAATGGCATGTGTAGGTTTCAGTTCTTACTTCTAGCAGAACACTACTAAATGAGTGAAACACAGTTAATGCCCTTTGAATTTTTCAGGCTGAGAAGAGTGTTACATTCCTCGTTCCTGGGGTTGAGCGTCCTGAACATTTGGTGATGTATCTGGTGTGCATCCATGCATGCGTGTACGTGTATTTGGCATGGAAGCACTTCTGCCTTCTCTTCAGCTGCATTTCAGGGGAAAGCATCCATTGCATTTTTTGTGAGGTCTAATCCATTAGCACACTCCAAAAATATTTGACATATTGGGTCCCTCAAACATTTGTAGATGGAGCATAGCCTGCTTTACCAACCTTCCCCTTACTTTAGACAAAAGAAAGGTATTGAGTTCTTTAATTTGGCTCCAAGTGTCTCGAGAACTTCACAGTCCTGCAAGAAGGCACCTAACCAAGCTAGGGAGCAGATTAACAGCTGGCTTTTGGATCACCAGCCTGGGCTCAGGCAATGCAATTCCACTGAAGTCCTGCTGTAGATGATTTAACTCTGTTATTGCCTTCAGCCCCGTGATAGTATCTATGGCAGCTGAGAGCTCAAGCTGATGTTGATGTGAAAAGGTGAAAAGGTTAGGGGATTTGAGTGGCTAGCTTAAAAATTGCACCAGGAAAAGCACATTCTCTCTTGGCACAAGAGCATGAGGTTGAGTTGCTTCTCTCTCAGTCCTAAAACTTAAAGAATCTCTGAGGCCCGCCAAGCTTCTCATAAAATATTGAAAAGAATAAAAAGATGACCTGAGTTTCTGTCACATAAAAGAAGTCCTCTGAAGTTAGAGGAAGTTTTTTTTTTTCATTTTCAGAGGTAAAAAAGGTGGAAGAATAAGAGAAATTCTGGAGCTAACAGTAAGAAGGTTTCTCTGAGGGAATGGATATAAAGAAATGTCATAAAGAAAAGAAGTGGTAGGAGATCTCTGCAGCTAGGGATGGGTTTTCTCCCACCCTTCTATTCAAATTTTGTTAAGCTCAGTAGTGAATAGTCTCTGAGGAAGTGCCCCATATGTACCATATTTTCTTTCTCTGTGTTGCCTTTTTAGAAAAGCATGTTTGCTTGTTATTTTCTCCCAGACATCTTCCCAGTGTTTGTATACTTCTATTTTGCTGTTACTGTCACTGATTTTCCTTCACCCTTCTTCATTTCCAGTCCTTTGCTGAATGAAACCACTCAAGCTGAATGCTTTCAGCTCTGTCTTGTAAAGGTTTTGATCAACATTTAACTTCACAGAACAGCAAGTTTTCATCTTCTCACATTTTTCAGTTTCTTTTATGGCACCCAGGTTCCCTTTCCCGCCCTTTTTATCCATTTAACAAGGGTCTGCTTTCTATAGCAATAAAGAATCTGGAAAAGAAAGGTCTTGGTTTTGTTCTTTCATACTTAGGCTTAGATAGCTTTGAATTCTTAGAAAAGATTGAGGCTGTGTATAAAACATCTTTGTGGAGGGAAAAAGAGAAACTTAAAGATAGGTGCTTTCTCAGAAAATTATTGAAGAACTGAGTTTTCAGAGGCAAGTTTTCAGAGGAAAGGCGTTGCAGACAGGCTGAGTGGATGGACTGGCTGCCACTCCAAAAGATGTGGGTCTTACTTAGGAGTCCCATGTGATAACTGACAGTGCTGTACAGCTGTCTCACACATAAATTAGGTCTGCAAGGATAGAGTTCAACACCTGAATTTCAGGTCCTAAGCACAGCCACCTTGGAGTGAGCTAGGTGTCCAAGTCACTATTGTGGTCACTACAGGTCTTGCCAGTGCAACCAGTGGAGCACACAGACTTACTCAGCTGACCAAATCAAAGTATCTGCTTTAGGGTGCAAATTCCTTTGAGCATATTGGGTTAGCTTCAGTTGCCTCAATAGGCATCTTATGCCATTGGGGTTGTCTTGGCTAACCCTGTCTAGTCTCTAGCTGTCTCTCCAGAAGTCACATGGTGCTGTATCCAAAGGCCTCCTTTCAGTGTATGAAAAGCACAAGGTTCAAATGGCTCCTGTGGAGGAACATGAAACCCACCTCCACTGTCTGCAATGGAAAGTTAAGGTACTTCACTCACATTCTCATAACTCAATTCCTGTGCTTGAAGCCAAAGCTGAACCTCACTCTAGGGGACTGCCTTTGAAATGCAGTGTGCAGAGAAAAGAACTAACCCTCTTTTAGAGTGGAAACATTAAAGGCATTCCCAAATACCTTGGGAACCACAGAGTATAGATAATTCATTTCTGTACTTATTTCTCAAAGTTAAAACCCCATTTTGAAATGTTGAGGATAAGCAGTAGGCCCCTCGTAAGGCTCCTCGATTCTTCCTCAGTTCTGTTTCTCTTATGACCTCATCAGCATCCCGGCTGGACCTTCTCTGAGTTTCTCTGAAACTTCTTCTCCAGACAGTGCTCCTCCCTCCCCTCCATACCCACATATACTTCTGTAACTCCCTAATGTAATATTCCCTTTTCACAGAGTGTCACAGAAAAAAAAAATTGTAGGCATGATTTGTCTTGATTTGCTTGACAAAAAGAGGTCCTTTTAACAAGTAACTCACAAAGGAAGACTATCCCAGCTTCATGAATACTGACAGAACACTTACTGCTTAAGTCATAGGTGGATACTCCAAGCTATGCTTTGGATAATGCAGTTGACAAAGAAAGTAGTAAGAACAGCTGCATTTATCCAAACATCACAGATCATCTTGTTTTACAGGTGACTTACTAAAGCAGCGTGCCTTGCTAAACACCGCCTCCACCTGCACAACCTGGTTTGCCTGCAGTAGTTGTTTAAGCTGCTGGTGAGAATACAGTGAAAGAGAAAAATGGCAGTGCTGAACTGAAAGTCTTTTAAAATTCCCAGTGCTCTTCTTCAATCTGTGCTTTTTGTCACTTTTCATTCACTTTGTATGATAGCAACCTTGCTAAGTACAATAGCGATACATTGCTAAGTACAACCAGAAAGCCAGTTGAGAGGGGCACTTTTTTAAAATACAAATGATCCCTAAAATCATTTACCTAGGAAATCAGACAGTGAGGATTAGCTGGTATCACCCTCTTAAATGCTGGGGATCAGGTATTTAAATAAACAGCAATCTCTTAAGAGAATTAGTAGTTTGGGGTTCTTTAGGCATTACATAATGCAAATGACATGGTATGCTGTCATGAGATACAACAAAAGCACACAGGAAAGCAGTGCCACTCTTCTGAGCACCAGGGCTTCACTTTAATTTATGACTGAGCGTACATAACATGATTCTTTTGAAGGGTACATAGCCCCCTCTTAAACTGAACTGCTTATTGCTTTTACACTAGCACAATTCCTAATGAAATTAATTTATGCTATTTAGCTTAAGTCTTATTTTTGCTGACTTTTAGCTTTTTTAAAAAACTACTGTTTAATCTCCTATCCTCTTTTTTCTTTCTCCAATTTCATCTGAAATAGCTTACCAAATCAAAACCTATCCCACGAATGATCTCATAGTGCAGTTCAGCCCAGATATTTTTTTTCTGCTCTCTTCTGCTTTATTTTTGGTCTGTGATGACAAATCTTAAAGGGGAAAAAAACCCAACACACAAAGCCTAGAAAATATTATATAACTGTATAATACCGGCAATTTAACTCTTCCCAGCAGAAAATTGTTTCTGAATACAACTCTGTCTGGAGCTGAAAAACGTCAGTATGGAAATCCAGCTCCAGGACCCAGGAGGGAGCGCAGCAGCTCCCCGAGCAGATGTCCGCACACAGTGAGTCATCGGCAGGGGCTCAACCTGGGATCATCAGCACCCAGGCACAGCTGCCCCCGGTTTACAGCTGAAAGAGCAGCTCAGCCGCCCGTCCCTTACTCAGCGTGTGGAGCCCTCAGCTAACCCGAGCGAGCCAGGGCAGGGCAGCGAGACGCTGCGGAAACCTCTGGAGATGAGATTTTTGTGTCAGCCCTCCAGCTGCATTAGTGAAGGGGGGCGCTTAGCAGCATTCAGCAGAGCGCAGCGGCAGCAGCGTCTCCATCGCTTTAACCTAGCAGGGGCGCAGAGGCAGGACTGCCATCTGGGGGCATCCCGCTGCCTCGGGCGGGGGGCGCCGGAGCCTCCGCGACGTGCNCGCGGGCGGCGGGTCCCGGGCGGGCCGGGGTCGTTGCTACGCGCGGCGGCGCCGCCCGGGTGTGGGGCGGACGAGGGCGGCTCCGTCCGGACCCGCACACAACTCGCACTTGTGCCCGGAGGGGCGAGGCGAGGGTCGCGCCGCCGGCCCGGAGGGAAGGGCGGGGAAGCAGCCGCCGGCCGGTAGAAGGGAGGGGAGGGAACCGCAGCGCCGCGTCCCGCGGAAAGCTGGAGCTTCCTGCCCCTCGCTCCGCCAAGCCCCCGGGCCGCTCTCCCGCGCCGCGTCCCTCTCCCGCTGGACAAAGGGGCCGCCCCGGGGTGGCAGGACAATTAAAAAAAAAAAAAATCTAAGAGTATTAGCTTTATTTTGTGCAGAGGCCACGTGAGGTGGGGTGGTGATTTTCCTTTTTGCCTTTTTTTTTTCTCCTCTAGTGGCTAGAAGCCAAAACTCTCCTATTGAACGCCTCACGCTGAATGGGAAAAGCTGCCTTGTTTAATTAATGTTACTCCTTTTCCCCAAAAAGAAAACGAAAAATTTTCCCATTATTTTAGCTCTGGAGAAGCTTTGAGTCGTGGAAGACATAGTGAGCCCTACCCTGTTTTCCTCCTCCCTTCCTCCCTTCATTACCACCACACCTGGAGGCACACACATACACAGAACGAAAAGGGAAAGCCGAAGAAACTGAGCAGTTACCCGAGAAACCAGACATGGTGCTGTAGGGCACCATGGGTACACCTGTACTTGAGGAATTCAAATGGGAGAAGTAACCTCTGCCGTAACCAGTCTCTGAACCACACCTCACTCAGTAGACTAATCCACCCTACACTGAAATATGTGTGTCCAGGGCATGACAGAACAGTTTTGTAGCATCTGTAACATGGTGGAATCCCGTATTAAATGTTAAAATCTCACTCTAATGTGGATTATATATAATTCTCTCCAAAAGCATAAAAATAGTGATAGCTATAAACCAGATAATAGATCAACCATTCTTTGCAATGTCTGCTTTCCTGTTTCCTGTTCCTACACTGTTTGAAAAATAATAGTTTGCTCTATGGAAAATAGACAAATCTCTGTTACACAGATGTAAACATATCAACATTCCCACCGATGTTTGGAAGCATTACAAATGTGTTTGTGCTAATTGTAATCACGAAAGCATTGTGATGAATAATATGTTCTTGTTTAGATGTTTTGAGGCATTACTTTCTAATTCACTACCATGGTATGAGTTCTGTGTTTCCTTTAAAAATACTCAAATACTACTTTTCCTGGTAGCCTTGCTTTGTTGCAGATTTGTTGTGCGACTGAGAGCCTGTTTTTAAAAGGATTATATTTAATGCTTGGGAAAAACTCTGCTGTAGGTTTGAAAAAGAAGTTACACTTCTTTTTGGACCTTAGTTCTACTTACACCTTTCTTTGCACACATCCTGTGGTTGTAATCTATTATTCTGATTAAGTTTGTCTTTTTATGATGAAGCTAGACATGCATTTAGAAAATGCCCTAGCAATGTATTAACATGGAACTGTGGTTCCAAGTGTTGGAACACAGTAAACCGGAGCCATACTTGGTGAAGGAAATCACTGTGTTTAACAGTGTCGAGATCCAGACTATGTCTTAATTTTACAGTCCCTGCTTAAGTGCTAGGAATTTTCAGACTGAATTATTTAATAGACTACCAGGTCTGAGGATGAAGTCAGAATTTGTAAGGGAGGATGCAGTGTTCGCAGCACAGCACTTTTATTTAACACTTAATTATGAAGCTGTGCACAGAGAAGCTTTTGAGATTGTTGCCATTAGAAACTGAGCCCTTGTGGCTGGAGTTATGGTCAGGCTGCCGTCTCCACCCCCACCTTCCTCCGCTGCCCTCCTCCTGCTCCCCTGACTGACCTTGCCACGCTTGGCTGAGCTGAACCTTGAGGTGCTGCAGTGTTTTACACTGCTGGGCTGTAAGGTTTGAGGTGCGAGCATGCAAGGGGTGGTGCCATCTGCGGGGACAAGGGTCTTTTCTTTTGCTGAAAACCTACCAGCTGTTACTTAATATCACTGAGTATCATGTAACAAATATAAAAGCTGCATGTCAGGGAGAATGTCTCTTTCCCTACTGATCTAGGCTGGAACACAGCAAAGTTTCCATTTACTTTTAGCTATTGTGAAAAGAAAGCTCCATTGACCTATTTTGACACTCAGCCAGAGAGGTGACTCCATCAGTCAGAAGCTGACCATTTTTGTTTCCAAACGCACCCACCAGAATTTTAATACTGTGCTTTGTTTGAATTGAAAGGCTGTCATTTCAGTGCTTTTTGTCACCATTGATCTCAGCCTTATGTATTTTACATGGTATTTTGGAGATACACTATTAGCCATCATTATAGTATTCTCTGTGTAAAATGATTTTGTGTGTAAGCCTGAAGAAAATTTCTGGTGAGTTTTCGCATTACGCAGTGGCACCGAGCAATCTTTTGTGCAAAGATAACACAGGTTTGCTCTTTTGTAACCTCTTCTTCCCAGGAAGACTCTGATCCTTCACTGTCACAAGACATTTGAAGTTCTGCAGTTGATTTTTGCAAGACCAGGAGCAGGCCTTGAGGTCTTCTAATTCTACCTGTCACTGAGCATCTCCCCAGCTGGGAGCCAAGGGCACGCAGGACATGGTGGGATCAGATCCTGAATTAATTCTCCTGGGAGTAATTGATCCTCAGAATGTTTTCTACAGGCACAGCTTCCAAAGGTACCCAGTGCTGATATGGAGCAGCACAGAGTAGTTTTTGCAGATCAACAAAGGGGTGGTCACTTTAAGCAACACGGCATAGGAAAATATTCTGTAGAGAACAATTCATTAGCACGACATTACAGCCTTTAGTCTGGATTTTCGATGGGTCAAACTGGATCAATGAGGGCACACTGAGGGAATGAGCTTCCTATGCATCATTTCTGCCAGACAGGATTCCTTCAGGTGCACCTAGCAGCATTTTTGCTATTGTTGTGAGAGGAGAAAATTGAGCCCAGTTGTCGAAGACACTGAAAGCAGGGAATTTTTTCCCCGAAGGTATAAACATCAATTAGGCACTGAAGCTCCACTCATTATCAATCATTCGAAAATCTCCCTCTACATGATGCTGCCCAGCCTCAGGGCTGGAGCAACAGCTGGGCACTGCGTTGTGCTTTGGTGGGACTGTGGTCCCTTAGCCCAGAAACCTCCACTGAGATCTTGTCAGGGAGGGAGCTCTTTAAACTCTCCATTCATTATCCTTTTTGAGAATCATACCACATTCAGTTTGAATACGTAACCAAGTCTTGGATTAGGGTATGGGCGTAAGCTTTGTGCATGGAATCTCTTGAGTATAAGTGAACATCTCAGCTGGGATGGGCAGCAGAACCTCTGGTCTCTGCCTTCAGTACCTAGAAAAACACTGTTTGTGGCTGATGCAAATGTATGTTAAGCCAAGTAAGAAAAATATAATTTATTTTTATGTAGTTACTGAGCTGTGTGAGATGACAGTAATTATTTTTACCATTGCTTAAAAACCTGTATTTAAAAAAAATGTAGGAGTTCAAATATGTTTGGCATTTGTGAAAGTCAGAAGAAATATTATGGGTTGATTGACAAAACCAGCTATTTTACAAAATAATCTTCAAGCACAGTATCTAAAAAATGCTGTGATTATCTGAAATAAATCTAAGCAGAGGGATGTAAAGTCAAAGTCTGAAAGGAATTTTCATGGAGTTGTGGTGAACATATCCACTGATATAATTTCTGGTGAGAGAATAGATGGTAAAAAAAAAAGAAATTTCTTACAATTTCAGATATCCCCTTTACGGTAGCAAACTCACAAACTGTATATTGCCTTTTGCTTTCAAGATCAGAACTGGTATTTTTTCAAAAGGACATCTTTCCACAACAGACACTGTATTTACGATAAATGTCTTACACACATTAACTGTAGCTGTTTTCAGTGTGATTTTAAACAAGCCAAAGTTTTCCAGTGCTTTAATATTTCATCAGACTGTGCAGGCCCACAGTTATACCCCTCCCTTTATCTGAAGAAAGAGGTACCAGAAAAGCTAAAGCGCAAGCAAGGCTAACTAAATTTCTGTCTGTCTTCTTGACAAAAATTGTCCTTGGAAATTTAACGTAGAGTAACCTGTATGTTGGCAATATCTCAGATGTATTATGGCAATCAACGGTATTATCAGAGATGTGGTTCACACCTCTAGAAATGCTTGGAACCCAGTCTGGTAATTTTTTTGAATAAGACATCAAGCGCATTCTTATCACTTCAGATTACCTTGCAGTCCTTTTAAGTGTAACCCTGTAACATGACCAACAGTTAAGCTTTCGAAGCTCCTGGGATACCACTGCTCGTTTAATTCATACAATAATCATTAACATACCTCATTTCCAGAGCAAAACCTTGACTGGTGGAGAGAAATTCAAATGTGTGTTTTCCTGTAAGTCTGTCTTTAGGGCACTTGGACCGCTGGCAGTTGGCCCCTTCCCTTCACCGTGAAACCAGGCCTTCTCAGAATCCATCTCCCAGTTCATCTTAACAGCTTGCCCTGGCTTTTCAGGGGCAACTGACCTTCTCTCTGTCCTCAGGCTCATATTCAATCTGCATTTGAAGAACTTGAGAGGAAACAAAAGATTTGCTTTCTCTCTCCAAAGAAGGTACAAAATGACTTGTTCAGTGTGAGCTTGTTGAGGTACCTATTCAGATGTTTAGTGTAGGATTTCTCTTCCTTAGCTTACATAGTCTATAAACAGGATTTCTTGTTTAAAACCCTGTTAAAAGTCTTTCTAGAGCAGTTTGCCTTCATATTGTGTTACAAGTGGATATGAGGAGAGATACTGACCGTACTTCTTCTCCCTATGAGCCAGCAAGCCTGGGCAGCTACAGAAAGAGACCTCTGTCATTACCATTTTGTAGCATATACCAGCATGTGCTCACTCAATATTCATGACAGCATTCTTCCAGAGCTCTGGCTAGAGTGATTAAACGCCCATTGCAGTTTTGTGTCTTTCAAATATAACTAAACCTTCAGAAATCTGATTATGACAGTAACCAGAAAGTTGACAGGAAAGTAATGGAGCTTGAAAAGGTTAATTTGGATGAAAAAACTTGTCATGAATCCATGTTACAAAGCAATATTTTCTAATCTGTGAGACTTGTATATATAGTGGGCATGTGGTGGGAGGAAGGAAACTAAAAAAGGGATGTCTTTCAAGCTGACAGATTTGATCATGAGAAATCTTCAGCTCCAAGTTTGGGTTTTGTTTAAAGTAAATATATTCCTCCTGGCAAGCCAGGCTTAACAAGTGAGGAAGTCTTTTTCAGGCACTACACTAAAGTAATTTTCTGACACTAATGAATCTGCATAGCTAATGCATACATACTGCTCAGATTCTCCTCTACAATATTCAAGACTAGACAAAACCTCCTTAAATGAGTGAAATTATTAGGATTTCACTGAAATACATGAGGACATAATTTGGCCAGCTTAATCCCCTTAATCACCTATGCCTGTATGATTTGGGGTGCACTGTATTTTCTGTCTTTGGAGTAAAGAACCACTTTAATAGCCTCATACCTTTTGTTACAGATATTCTGAAAGTGCTTGTGATACAAGCTGAGAATTTCTCCATACAGTCATAAGTTTGACATTTTAAGAGATTGTTTCTATGAGAAGGATGCACTGAAAGCCTGCAATAAATTATTAACCGTGTCAGTGACCCAGGTTTTAGATAGCTTAATTTATATTGAGTACATTTCTATCCAGAGGTGGCATAATTGAAATAAATGGGGCTTTCTCATCTGTAAGGAGGCACAGAGCTCTGAGTAAAACTATCAGAAGCAGTTCCAAGCTGTATGATTTTTCAGAGAGACACTATAGGAAGAACGTGGTACATTCACAATGGAAGATAAACCAAGCTGGGTTTTTTGTTGTTGTTGGGGTTTTTTAGTAGGAAACAATATTGAATAATAGCTTACACAATTACATAAGCAGCTCCATGAGTAAAACAAACCAACATAAAAAAAAATCACAAAGCTGGAATTTAGCTGAAGTGAAAGCTGAAGCTTCTGTAAACTATGGCAAGGCATCACTTGGATCTCTTACCCACAGCTGTGTAAGTTAGCCGGGCTCTTCCTAGATATCAGTCATATCTCCTCCAGACAGGAACACAAAGCTAATATTGCTCCTCTTTACAGCAGTCAAGATCTCAGAATGGTCTTTCCCAAGACCCTTTATTTTTGGGAGAGAGGAGGGTGATTTGTCCAAAATAACATGGACATGGCCCTCTGACACTCTTCTTGCAAAGACCATTTCTGAAACCCCAGGATGAGAGAGTAAACTGGGCTTCAGCAGATTAAGGAACATACTCTGATATAAATACTCACAAAACAGGCAAGGAAAAATGATATTCAATTAATTTTGTGATTTAAGTTAGCTGCCAGATTGTACTTGACAATCTACACTCATTCCTAATGTCAGCCTGATCTTAATGTTGTGTTTTTATCGTGAGTTCTTGTTGACAAAATGAACCACCTGCACAGTAAAACCCTGCTATTATCCACCATCACAAAGGGTGATTTTACAGTACATACAGTAGATTGAGTGTCATTTGGTATTAGTATGGGCTTATGTGAAAGAGCCTAATATTTTGCAGGAACTGTCATACACTGGTTCATGAAATTTTGCAAAAGTGTCTTTTAGAAATAATATTATTTTGGACTCCAGTGTGGAAGGCACTAGCTAGCTTTTGTGAAAATCAAGCAGGAGAACCACTTCTGTTATTGTAACAGATACAGCAATGCACCTAAAAATGTACTTCCTTTTATATACAAACATTTCTTTATTTTAAAGGGCTAAGTTCTGTGCACATATATGTATGACCCGTGTTTGCTGGAGAAATTATGAACTGTAGAATCAGTATCCAGACTTCCAAAATATCTGAACAATCAGAGACCTAAACTGAAATAGGTGAACAGTCAGCCAAGTCCTGACTAATGAAGGAAAAGGATGGGGAAAAGCCTGAATTCAGCCATGCTGACGGAAGTTGAGAACACGACCAGCAGGTTTATAGGAATGTCCAGGAAATGGTTGCTCTAGATAGAAACATATAGGCAGAGTGAGATGAGTTTATCACCCTTGATAGGATGAAGGTAGATTTCCTGGGGTTAGTGAAATAATCTCAGGAGAAAGCAGCTGGGTTTCTAGTTGAAGCAAACATCAAGCAAAAGTAAAGTCCAAGGAGCTGGGCAGGTAATTGGAGTTTGACCAGGGGTTGTAAGAGTTAAAGAGAGCCCCCAGAAGCAACTACAAACACAGAAGAAAGAGAGATTAAAACAGAGAGAAAGATAACAAAAAACACCAGCTTGCCAAGTTTTTTCCTGACTTGTGTAACAGGGAAGTGTCTGAAGAAAAAACAAATACACATACACATTTAGAGCAGAAAGAAAAAAAAACACTATCAAGAAATTTATATCTGATTCATAAAATCTTGACAGACCTCCAAGAGAGAAAAAAATGTGTTGTATTTAGGCCTATGGCACTTACCTGAAAGAAAAATATTACCTGAAATGTAATATTATTGTTTAACATTCTGGAGAATGTAAATAATTATAAAAGAAATTTTAAAACATGGGAATTAGTTTCTCCTGCAATAAAAGATAGTGCAACATAGCAATACATACATTGTCTTATAATACTTGTAGGTTTAAATGCCACTGAGCTTCAGGAAAGAAACTTAGATCCATATTCATTATTGCTAGTAAAAGGTTGAGGGCTTTTTTCATTAGATTTTAAATCTCTCTGCAATGGTCTATGTATAGACTTAAATTCCAGAATCGTTTTGAATGGCTCTGGTTATGTTGCTATAGTGGTGTGTGTTATACCAAACCAGCTCATCCTCGGGGGCCTTGGATCGCCCCCAGCTCAGTACAAACTCTAGGCTTTGTAGAGGCACTCACCTCTCATGGGACTCTTTCCAGAAAGCCTCTGTGTAGCTGGTTCTTAGAGGTTCTCACGTGCTTACTGCTCTACAGTGAGCATTTTATTAGTTATCATCTTCCAGCTGCAGGGATCTTTCCCTTTTTTCACTGATGAAAGGTAGCCCATCTCCCAGCTCTGATTTCTGCTGCCTTACCTAGAAATGAGATACATCACATTGCAGATAAAACCTTGATACCTTGAGATCAGACCTCCTTATATAACCACCACTTAAATTTAGGAGTTGTAATGTGGAACTGAGTTCTGCCAGTGCTAATTTCACTTTACTCTGTAGCCTCTGTTCCCCATCTCAGCTGGTGCCTGCCAGCATCAGTCATTGGTGAAGTGCTGATAATGCTGACAGCTTCTCAATGAAGTGCTCTGGCACATGATGCCATGCTAATGGCCTGCCATTTACCACCCAGTACCACAAAAGCTCAGACATCTGCTCCCAGACCTGAACTTTATGTTTCCACAACAGTAAGGATCAGGAGATGGACCCGCACAGGCAGTGTTGTAGAGGATGTTCCTACAGATAACTTGGTCAGGAAGAGAAGGTAGATCAATCCTTCTTTGGGCTGCTGAAGAAAGCCTCAGAATTAGAGACACGGGTGATTACAGACTCTGACCACCACAATATCTGCTGGAAGAATAATATGGCACAAACAATCCACTGCATTTGTGGACTATATTGAAAACTTTTTCTTGATGCAGGTGATCAGTGAACCAATGAGGAGATGTTGGACCTAAAGATCAAGGGCAGTGTTGACTGCAGCAACTGTGAGACTGTGGAGTTTAGGATCCTGAGAGAAGTGAGGAAAATAAATAGCTGAATTACAGCTCTGGACTTCAGAAGAGCAGATTTAGGTCTGTTCAGGGAGTCTGTTCATGGAAAACTGTGCTGCAGGGCAGAAGGCCCCAGGAGAGCTGGCTGATCTTCAAAGACAGCCTCCTCAGAACACAAGAACAGTGCACACTGTTCAGAAAGTTGAGCAAGTATGGCACAAGGCCAGTATGGATGAACATGGAGCTCCTGCCTGAGCTCAAACACAAGAAGTACACAGCAGGTGGAAGCAGAGACAGACTACTTGGCAGGAATGAACAGACGCTGTTCAGGTGTGTAGGAATAGAGTCAGGAAAGCCAATGGGCAACTCCAGTTTGAACTAGCAAGGGAGAAAAGGGCAATGAGGAGGGTTTCTTCAAGTGGACCAGTAGCAGAAAGAAGACTAATGAGAATGTAGAATAATGAGAATGGGCATTGCTCAGTGGGGCAGGGAATCCTGTGACAAGGGTTATGGAAAAGACTCGGGTACTTGGCGCATTTTCTCCTCAATTTTCCTTGGCAAGTCTGCCCTCTGGCCCTCCAGGTCCCTGAGCCTTCTAGCAGTCTGCAGGCGTGAAGTAGTACCCACAGCAGGAGAAGATGGAATCAGGGAGAACTTAACCTACTCAGACATTCACATGGGACGCACCCAAGGGTGCTGGACAAGCTGGGTAATGTCACTGTGATGCTGGTAATGTTTTTGAAAGGTCCTGACAGTTTCAAAGTGGGGAGGTTCCCAAAACTACAAAAAGGCAAACGTTGCACCTGTACTCAGGAAGAGCATCTGTGTAACTCCAGGCTGGTTAGCCTCACCTCAGCTCCTGAGACAGTTATGGAGCAAATCCCCCTGCAAGCTACTGCTAAACGTATGAAGGACAAGAAGGTGATCATAAGCAGTTGGCATAGATTTATCAAGGGCAAACCATGCCTGACCAACCTAATTTCTGTTCTATGATAATGCTGTGCACAAGAGGAGAGCAGTGTGTGTTGTATACTTTGACTTTAGCAAGCTTTGCCACAGCGTCCTGTAGTCTTCTTATCACCAAACTGGTGAGATATGGGCTAGAAAAATGGATGATAAGGTGAGTGGAAAATTGGCTGTAATATTGGGTTCAGCAGGTTGTGATCAGTGACACAAAGTCAGTTGTACGGTGGCCATTAGCTACTGGTGTCCCTCAGGAAGCAGTACTGGGACACCAGTGTTTAATCACATCGTTGATGACCTGCTGATGGGACAAACTACCTTCTCCACAAGCGTGCAGATGATACCTAACTGGGAGGAGCACTCACTGCTACTCAGAGTGACTTTGACAGCCTGGAGAAATGGGCTGACAGGAATTTAATGAAGTTCAACAAAAACAAATACAAAATCTTGCGTCCGGGATGGAATAAACTAATGCCACAATACAGACTGAGGGTTGGCTGACTGGGAAACAGTTTTTCTGAAAAGGACCTGGCGACAGAGGACAAGAAGTTGAACATGGGCCAGCAATGTGACCTTGTGGCTGGGAAAACCAACATCATCCTGGGTATTGTATTGGCAATATCTGCAGGCAGCAGATCCAGAGAATTGACCCTCCTGTATTTGTCACTTGTGAGACTGTGCCTGGAATAGCATGCCCAGTTTGTGGGTCTCCAATAAGTTAAGGACTTGGACATACTGAATTGAGTCCTGAGGAGGCCAGAAAGCTGCTCTGAAGTTGAAGCACATGATCTGTGAGGAAAGACACTGGATGATGGACCTGTTCAGCCTGGAAAAGGGAGATCTCAGGGGAAATCTGCAGCTAAATGTTGTGTCTGCAACTACTTGATCAGAAGACATAAAGGAGACAGAGCCAGACTATTCCTGAAGATGCACAGCAACTGGATGAGAGGCAGTGGCTATGTGGAGGAACATTTAGATACAATTTGGGGGTTTTTTTTTACTGAGGTTGTTTCAGTACTGGAAGAGACCCAGAGACACTATGGGAAAAACATTCTGTCCTTGAACGTGTTCAAGACTCAGCTGGACACGGATCTGAGGAACCTGATCTGATTAGTCCTGCCTTGAGCAGGGTGGATGAGTGGCATGTCACCCAGATCTGGTCTATGTGATTCTGAAAATCCATGATTCTGTGTCACCTGGTCTAAGGCTTCTACTATAAAATCCATAATGGGAAGAAGGAGTAAGTTTTGATTGTAACTTGAATTCAAAGTTCTCAAGTGGGGATGAAGATACATTTAAAACAACAACGTCTAGAAATCAGCATAGAAGGTTGCACAGGGTCACAAACTTTAGCACTCTAGAAACAGCCCAGATAGTGGTTGAGGGAGTTCCTACCATGTCGTATAAATCTAATGTTGTTCTGCAATTTTTAGTGTTGTATCCACTGCTGGAATTGCTCCAGCAAACACCTGTGATAAATTACAGTTCCTATTTTTATCTGGGTAGCTGGAGGCTCAGAATCCAGTTTCAGGCTCTGAAAATGATTGATACTTAGCCAAAGAACACAGATAGCCAACCTGTATATGGCAAATACACTTAGTAATAATGGAACATTGAACTGAACTAAAATAATAACCATAACGATATGCCTGGTCAGTCAAGAAATGCAGATTTTTTTTTTGCACCATCAGCAATATTTAAGCCGAAGTATGTAAGAGCAAAACAAAAAATGGAAGCATGTCACAGAACTGGGACATTCTGGGACAAACTATGAGCATGGGTATAGCCCATCTGAAAGGAAATATCAACAACAAAATACTGGGAAAGGTACAAAACTCATAACTGTCCACAGTGTAGATGATGCATGCTAATTCAATCCTCTGTGAACTGGCATTTCTAGCAAGGCTGTTCCAAAATGTTATTAAGGGCACTGCAGCATATTGCAGAGTGTGTTGGCAATGCCAAAAACAGAGGGAAATCAGGAACACGGCAAAAACATAAGACAGCTGCCAAATATTGATTTTCTTAAAAGGTGGGAAGCAAAGATACTGGGGTTTTTGAGAGTGAGGAAAAAATGTTGGCATGTTTTTTGCAGGTCTGTTTGTAAGAGCTGAGGAGGCAAAATGTAGTAGTTGAAATGTGTTTAATGTATTCATGTTCTGTGCATAATTACACTGGAGGGAACACATTTGACAAGAAACCGATAGTAATATATCAGTGCCTGTCTGGGAGCATCTCATTTGTTACCATGCAGCAGTTCCTGAGCCCTTGGTTTCCACAGTTTCTGTCAACAGAACTTACACGTCTGTCCCCCAAAACCTCAAGAGCCACGCCACCTGAAATTTTAAAAAAGTCCCATTTACTGCAATATGTCAAAGGTAAGTCAGAAGAGTGGTGAGTGAAATCCTAGTTTCACTTTTACTCTTGCAACATGATTGTTTTCACTAAGTTTGTCAGTGAATGCAAACAGCATGAAGTGAAAAACATGGGAACTATATTTTATAAGGTTCTTATCCAGTTGGGTCACTTGTCACAGAGGATCGTGGCAAATGTTGAAGAGTTAAAATTCAGATGTTGAGTGAAGCAAAACTCTGTCAGAGTATCTGGTGCTGAGTAACCACTGAATCACACACGGTATCAACAATAAAATGCACTAAAAAATTCCCATAGGGAGGAATGAACCAGAGAGCAAAAACTCACACTGGGGTTAAAGCTCTGTGAATTTTTAAGACAACTAGAAAAATGTAAATAAGTGTTCTCCATTGATAAGTAGTCCCTGGAAGAAAGAGTCAAAAATTAACTTTACTTTTGACAAGAGCAGCTTCAGAATCATTTAATGTTTTTAATTCTTTTCAATTAACATCAGTAGAGGAGGCTAATGATAAGAGTACTGTAAATACAAAACCAAAAAATATGAGATATGTTTTTAAACCAACAAAATTGAAACTATGAGCAGTTGTGACTGATTTAATGGCTTCCATTCAGCTTTGCTTAGTGAACAGCTCAGATGCTATGTTACTGCTTCCCAGCTGTTTGCTACGGTCTTTTTGTAACAGGTCATCACCCTTCAGCAGAACTGACAGGAGGAAATGTATGCCCATGCACAATCTCCTTCAGTACAGGAACTGTACTTTGTTCAAGCCCACCTTAGCTGGTGATTTCAGACTGGCTGTCAGCCTCTGTGTCAGCACAGCAGAGGCACAAGCACAGGTCCCCTCGTGCCAGCCCCACAGTGGTGATAGTAATGCAGGCACCAGGAGACTTTTCAACCTTGCAGCAACATTTGCTCAATTACATCTATCAAAGTCTCGAGCTCACCAAGAGAGTGTTGTGCTTTTAGAGGTTTTTTTCCTTCTTTCACATGGGAAGAGAAGTCGAAGGGCTGAGTTACAGGGCTGAGGGGTGACTGTTAAATAAGCAACACAAAATTAAGATCTAGGACTTAATACTTGCAGAGACTACATTGGAAAGAAAGGGACAAAAGCTTTGGAGCTGGTCTTCCAAGGACTCAGTGGGTTTCACAACACAGATGAGAAAGTCATATTTTCTGCCATTTGCCACTCTCCTATGCCCCCCTGTTCAAATTCCTAGGAGGACACCCTTCATCCCAAAATAGAAACTGCTTTGGAACAGGGCAGAGTGACTGCTCTACAGGAGGAGAGCGAGTGAAACAGCAGGTAGCATGGGTGTGCAACTTCCTGGCCAGAGCATGAAGCACAGTGGAAAAAACGGTGGAATCTTTCACTTCTGTATAGGTCCAAAACCTGTAAAGAGAGAATGTTTCCCATCACATTTCTGTACAGAAGAGTTGGAAATATTTTTCCACACTTGATGCGAAGGGAAAATAAAGTAGCTTTTTGACCATTTCCCCCCCATTGGGCAACATTGTTTTTGAACATCACTGTCTGAGTTGTTTTTAACAGCCATTTCACCTTTTTTTTTTGTATTTCACCTATTTTTTCAAATACAACTTTCTGATAGTCTAGAGGTTGTTAAGTTACACATAGATGAAGCTTTGATGTGAAGAAAACAGTCAGTTTACAAGAGATTCCTGGCAGCTTTGAAAAGTGTTTGAGCTCCTGGAATAAAGCAAGGAGAGACAAAAATGCAAATTTCATACAGTGGATAGCAGATCTCATTCAGAAAGTAACCCAACAATACTTACAGGGAAATGAAAGTACAGCTGAGGCCATCACCTTCCTGCCTTAACAAGCCAGAAGGTACTTTCTTTTTTATCTTCATGTTTCTCATAACTGTATTGTCGAAACTAGGGGTCACTACCTCAGAGAGACTGACAAATGCAGAATGGTGGTGAGAGCAAATGGAGAGGGACTCTTTGGCATTAGTAGTTAGGTGTATCAAGTTTTTGTCTTTACTAGTGAGAATATAATTTATGAGGTGTGGATGGAAGGTAATCATAAACCACTTCTTGCCATTGTCAAAAGCACTTCACAAACAGCCTTTCTGCACTTTGGAGAACACATGCTTCCTTTTTTTCAGATTGAATTCACATCTGTGGAAAAATGCATTACTTGTAATGTTCACAACAGCAGGGCTCTGAAAATAACAATTTAATCTGCCCCTAAACATAGTTTTTACATTTCTAAAATGCATTTATGCATTACCAGATATACTGCTGTTAGCAGTTGCTGCATCCATAAGACACGGGAGAGTAGTGTGAGAGCACAAACTGCAGAGGTTTCCGGAACAGGTGTCCAACCCTGATTCAAAAGGTCAGGCATCCCTGATGTGAAGGTTTAGCAGAAGTGCAACAAATCAAAGTCTTAAGGCAGACTGTGTATCTGTAGATCTGTTAAAGAGAAAAAACCATGCTGTCTGATCTTAGATGCAATTCAGATTACTGGTGGAGGTGAGCTACTAAGGAAAGTACTACTTTTACTGTTGAATTACAATATCTAAAACAAAAGTATAAACTATTAAATATGTATTTATAGTGTATTGCCAGCTGTTGTTATTGATTTGTGGATGATCCTCCAATACTAACTGAGATTTTGTCTAAATACGCCAAGATAAGGTTTGCAAGATGTTGCACAAAAACTATTTGAAAAGCCGCAAGAAAGGGACTTAGGTATTGGAAATATAAGAAATTAAAAGGAAATATTTTTAAGTCTCTTGCATATGCCAGAAATACAAGCCAAGTCAAATGAAAGAGCTCTTATTGGCACCACAGAAACGTTTGGACCCCTTGAGCAACATAGGCATAGGTTTGTTTATGCTGGCTG
The DNA here is from genome assembly GCA_013397175.1 of Platysteira castanea. NCBI lineage: Eukaryota > Metazoa > Chordata > Aves > Passeriformes > Platysteira > Platysteira castanea. The sequence continues at coordinate 31,980 of VYXC01003154.1, read as the reverse complement.
AAGAAACTAATATTTGTCTTAACTTGCTATTTTCACTTTCTTCTCATATATTTACTAGAAAATATTGCAACTAAATAGGCAATTATTCATAACAAATTATCTTCTAGTGTAGAAAGAACCAAATGCAAACCACAAGAATTAATTAAAGAATAAAGATAACTTAAATAATTTTGTGGGGAGAGGAGTCATGTAACTGCCAACGTTTGTTGTCTCAAATCTAAACTGTTTTTAGAAAACAATATGAAAATAATAAAGCCCTGTAAAATAACCTGCAGAACTGGACTGATCTGTATTTAAATTCAATTACAGAAGGGCAGTGATTAAATTTAGGTTCTTATCCACTGATATTTTACTTGACAGGATGCTGAAAACTACTAAAACCTGCCGTCTGCTGTACAAAGAAAGGATAATGGCAGGATAAAAAGACTGGTATTATCCAAGAGCTGCCATCACTTCATAAACTGATTCTATGCATCAGGGAATAATGGTCTCAGAAGACAATGTCATGGTTATATGAGAACATCACTCTTCAAATATTCAGTGAAAGGATGGGTGACCCCTTCTCAGAAATGGTAGTAAGTGATAAAGATTGGCAGTCTCGGCAGAAAATGCTGTCATGCTGAGAACATCTTTCCTGAGAAAGTCTCTGGCATAAACCTAAACAAATGTTAATTACTGAGCCTTATGAGGCTTCTATCCATGCCCCAAAGGACCTTACTGGCCTTGGCCAGCCTTGCCTGAGGCCTCCCCCACACCCTGCCCATGGCCCAGAGGCCCCATTGCAGCCCAGTCTCAGGCACCCAGCCCTGCCCTGGGAAATGCTGGAGGTGACCTTCTGCCCAAATTATTGTGTGAACTATCATCCTGGATAGACCTCACACCTGGCTGGTGGCCATGCATGTGCCTGATGGTCACTGGGCTGTCATCTCAACCCAACACTGCTGACTTACACCGAGAGACCCTTCATGTGTCAGGCTTGTTTCTCCACTGGAGATTTGGTGTACATGACAAGTTTTTGTTTCAAGGCCTCACTCTTATTTTGGTCTTTTGAACAGTCTGACATCAGAAGTTCCTGTGAATTAACCCATTTCAGCACCCAGGTGAGATGCTCTAATGATGCTTCTCTAAGAAATGTCCGTGTTCCAGTACAAAAGCCTGCTCGTAAGGCTTTTTCCTTTTGCAGTTGAAAGAACTGTGTCCTTCTCATTATAGTCAGTTACCTCATGCATGAAAATCATCAGTTGTCATAAGGGATGATTGAAGACCCCAGAACTGATGAACTTTCAATCCTGTCACTTGTAATACTGACTATATCTCTGTCACCTCAGTGGAGCAGGAAGACTTGCCCTTTTGGAATCAGTGAAAACAGCCTTTTGAGCCTTCACAATGCCACACCTTTATTTGTGAGATCAAAGAGCCAGTTATTACTGAATTCCTGTTCTCCAGGTAGGTACTTAAGTAATTTTTCCCCTGTTTCAATGTCTTAAGTAGTTCATTCCATGAGTTCCATGAGGAAGAATTTCCATTTTCATCATTTGTGAGGACCTTGTCTGAAATGTCTTTGATTTTTCAGAATCCTTATCAAATTGTAGACACCAGAGCTGGGCTTATTGTTCCAGCAGGATGACACAGAGCAATGTGTAAGCTTCCTACATTTTTTGAGTATAAATTCCCAGATTATGTGTAAGAATTATATTACCATGGGAGAGTCTGTTCACCTGATTTATTTCTCTCAGGCTTCTTCAGATTTATTTCTTCCCCCATTATTTGTAGATGAAAGAGTTTTCCTGTCATGCTGAAAAACAGGTAGCCTTTTAAACTATTTACCAAACTCTATGATATTGTCTGGTCATTCCGCTAATATTTTAGACTTTTACACACTTTAGGAGGGATTTTTGCCTTTTCTTTATCTGTAACAACAATTTCAACAGCATAGAGGCCAGAATAATCTAGGAATATACCTATTCAATGAAGAATTATCTCTTACAGTTGCTGTTTTAATCCCTTGAAGTAACCATGTTTCATATTGACTTTGAGTTGATTTGGTTCTCAGTCTTCCAGTTAATTATGATCTTGAAATGTCTTCAACTGTATAATTATACCTAAAAAATACATGCCTCAGAATGCAATCATTAAGCCTTCAGTCAGTAAAGGTGAATTTAAATGACTGCAGATAATCCCAGTTTTGCCAGGGACAAATAAGTTTAATGGCAATGTTTTGCAGAGTCATGCAAAACTCCTGGAGCTGATTTTCAGTTCTTGTCTCTTGCTCATTCAGGCAGAAAAAAAAAGAAGAAAAAATGTATCATACTTTGCTCCCAAGGTAGGAATATTTCCCATCATTCAAGGTGTGTTTATTACAAACAGCTAAATGTAGCACTGCTAGTCATCTGCCACTGATGCAATGCAGTCCATCTCACATGGTGGAAGAAGAGGAGGGAAGAAAAGAGAAGAACTGTAAAGCACATAAGACTGTAAAACAGTTTCCAGGCCCTATACCACTTCAGCTCCTTAAAACTTTTCCATTAAAATGCATTGTGCAGCATCAGGAAAACAAAGTCAAATTTTGGTGAAAGAAAAGGAGATGGTTTTGTGCCTGTTCAGTATAGCCAGGAATGCTGGCCATTCCAGAACAGACACTGATCCAGAAGAAAAATATTCAAGTAAGAGGATGGTTAATTTCAACATGAGGCATTCCACATTGATAGTGTTTTCATTTGAGACCCTATATTGTAAGCACATCTGATAAATATTTAGTGGCTTAACTGACCCTGAGGAAGCTGAGAAATGAGTCACTGAAACTAGAACACCTGTTATTTATGCACTCAGTTCATAGCCCAGCTGCAGGTAGGATAAAAAGGCTCAATTCCAGTTGCAAATGCAAAGTATTTAAACATGTACTTACATATGCATTAAGTAGATCATAAGCAGTAATCAGATCTATTTATTTCTTTTTCAAAATATTTGGATGCATTTAAAATCAAAATTAATCATTCTCCTACAGTAGTGTCACAGTACCATTTACAAACAAGTCTGAACCAAAAAGTATTAACACTATAATGCTAATATTCATAAGCAGATCCCTGGGAAAAGGCTGATAGAAATTTTAAAAGTAATTACAGTCAGAGAATATATGGATACCATTTTAAAAGCCTATAGAATCTGTTTTAAACCACATGTCCACTGAGTTTGAAACTCATTTGTAGAATATAACAGAAAGTTTTCTCTTTGGCAATGCTTGCTGTTTGGAGTAGAGACCATATACCTTTCTTTGTGTTGGCATTGCATCTATCATGATGTGGAATGCTAAAAGAAAGTAAAAGAACGGTGCAATTGCAGTCTTAAGCAGTCAATAGGACTGTTTTCACTGATTTCAAAAGGGTAAAGTTTTCTGGTTTGTTTTTCCAGAAGGTTGATTTTAATATCATAAAAGCATACCCAAAAATCTGCTGGCACGTTTATTACAGAAATAAGTATGAATAGGAAGCAGTTAAAAAAAATGCACAAGCCAGCTCAGAGGAGCTGAAGTCACTAAGTCCCTCTTATGAATAATCTAAGTTTCAGGTACCTTTTATTTATAGAACTCTTTTGCTTTAACAAGGGGTAAGAAATGCAGACACAGAGCTGAGCTGTATTCCATTTCCCCTCCACTGTTTTAAATAAGATATCTAAATTCTTTCCATTTGTCATGGAGCATTAAGGGCATATTTTCATTGTGGATTGTGTAGTATCAATCGGTAATATGCTATGTTGTGATGGACCACAAAACATCATATAACCTGGAGCAAATTTCAGATACATGGAAAAAATGGTGATTGAACAACAAACCATGAAAATCTAGGGGAAGCTAGGCCTCTTTGGCTACAATTAAAGCATGCAGCAAATTTGTTCCACCAACAGGTTTTCCTGTGTTCTGTGATTGACAAGGCTTGTTCAACTCCTATGGCACTGAACGTCCTAAAGTTTGTGCATGAAATTATTGCCACATATGGATTATACAGAGGCTCTGCAAACGGAGAATACAAAAGTGATTAAGCAAGGAAGGCAAAATCCAAGGACATAGTTGACAGCCCTTTATGTTTATAGTTATATCCTGTCCTTAGCAGGAGACAGTACTTCTTTTGACTTCCAAGTCACTTTGTGACTGAATGAGTGTAGTGTTAATCACTTTGGTAAGTGTCAAAGAAAAGTCTTCCATCAGCAGGAGGTAAATCTTCTTACACTGCCCTGCCACCAGCAGCACCACACAGTGCCCCTGGCTTTTCCCCAGCTTGATGCCAGTTTCTTCTGGGAAGCTTCTGCCAGCTCCTTCACCGTGTCTGAGGATCCAGAGGAATCCTGGGGATGGCCATGGTTTTGTAATGAAGACTTTCATCCTGAGGGTTTTCACTGAAACTACTGATTTATTTCCAATCAGCAATTAAGCAATTACATTAGAATAATTTCCTTGGTCAGATTGACTCAGGCCAGACTTTGAATCAGTAGTTTTAGTAGGAAGGGTGAAGTGTTATTACCAGTTCTCTGGTGGTAGGTTTTTAAAACACCCTACATGTAAGTCACTTACTCGTGGTGCTATCTGTAATGACACAGGAGATGTGAAAAAACACCCTTTAAGTTGTTAGTTTCAAGAGTTTTCTGTAGCAACCATCAGTTTCTCTCTACAAGCTTTGTGTACATCTAATACCCTCACAAAGTCATGTTTGATGGCTTCTATACATCAATGTTGTAATAGTTAGGGGGGAAAATATAACTATAGGCCAGTTTCATGGCCAGAGTAATTTTTATTGCAGCCTTGAATTTTTGCTGCAGTGTTATGATGGAGGACCATAATAATCTGTCACAAGTCTCATCGGATGTCACTGTCACTGTATGTAGAGTGCTGGATTTAAGTTGTGGCTGCCATTTTTACCAGGAAACATGTCAACTGATTCGTTATTAAGACACAAGGAAAGATCAGCATGTGCCTGACCTCTGAATAGTATAGGTGCTTTCAAAATCACACGAATTTTCTTTAAGCTACTCCCTTCATCCAGAGTTCCTATTGCTAGTAATGTCTATTTTTATACTTTTTTTTGTTGTTGTTCCAAAAAAGATAAATACAGCATAGGGCACATGTGTAAATTGAAGTAAAAGAATCACTTCCCTGTTTCACACTTATTATACCTTCACTGAATTTGGGCACAGAGGTGAGTGTCTACTCTGAAATACATTGATTTGAGGGCAATCTATGAAAAGCAGATGATCTAGATAATGCATGAAAATCAACAGGTCTTGTAGGTATTTATTTTCCAGAAAGACTACCATGCTAGCTGTGACTGAGCAATGAATAACCTAATTTGTGGAATGAATATTTCAAAAGAAGTGTTGCTCGTGATAGGAAATGCCCTGACATCTATTTTTGGGTCTATAAGTACTTTTCGAATACAGTTACTAAGTTTTATGAACATTAATGGAACAGTAAGGCTATGTCACTAATGTGAAGACTGCTCAGAGCAAATAAGTAAAGCCCATATTTTCAGATAGACAGGACTTTACAAAAAAATGTCTGAGATTTTGTTTTGTTGTTTGGTTGGGGGTTTTTTGGCAAATTAAGACAGTTGTTCCTGAGGCATAGGACTACAGCCTTATAAGTCCCTATTCCACATATCAGGGCTACTGCTAGGGAAGATCTGTTTGCTATACAAGCAAGTACAGGATGCTTTTCTTACGATAAAAGACAAGAAGAGTGATGGGATGGTCACGATGAAGTTGGCTGTCTCTAAAGAAACTACTACCTTTTTCTTTCCTTTTGTGTGCTAAATATGGCAAAATATATGTGTGAAGCAAAGAGGAAAACCTGATTATCAAGGTAAAGAGTGAAGTTAAACACTGTTTTGAACAGCCTGTCAAGATGCTATATAGCTGAAAGCTTCTTTATGGTTTGTCACAATATGTCTTGTACATACTTTTCCCTCTGCTTGACTGGCATAGGGATTTAAAATAATTTTTCAAAGTATGTTCTGAATTCTGTAGGAGTTTGCTGGCTTGCTGTCTGATATTTCTGATTTTTGAACATAGACATAAATCATTACCCTTTAAAGCCTCTTTTAAAATTTATTGGATTATAATTAACAGGGATCAATTTAATAAAAGCAGGAACACTTTTTAAAAAACATTAAATCTAACCAAAATTATTGCAACATTTAAGAGCAAAGTGCAAGGTGCTTACTGTTCCAACATTAATCATGTGCCAGGACAGTTGGGATTCATTTCATCTCACTATAGCTATCTAAAAATTGGTCATCACATCTCATCTACTCACCTAAATTCCTATTAAATCAGTGGACAGAGAGAGGAATCCCCAGGGGGCACACCAGCCCATTCTCAGATAGGTGAGATGAACACATGTTTCTTACCAGTAGGTACAGACAGAACTAGTTGATGTGAGACAGATGCTTCATTTGTTTGTCACAAGTAGGGATTTCATGCCGTTTGAGATCACTTTAGATACCCAAGATATCCATGTGGATGTGGCAGATGGGACCCAGGGCTGACCGGCAGAAGACCCTTCCACAGTGGCAGCTGGAGGCTAGACAGACAGACAGAACTGTGGATACTTTGGAGTTCCTAAAAATACACTAAATATACGACTGTTGCCTCTAAATCGTGTCCAACGACTGTAAAGGGAGCTCCGGGACATATAAGTCCCAACACTTACCTGGAAGTATCACTGCCACACTGCCTAAACCTGGTAAGTTTACAGAAGGAAGGAAAACTCAAAACTGATTGAAAGTTTCACTGTATGGATACTCAGAAAAATAAGCAGGCCTGCATCGAGAGAGGAATAGTGCAGGACCTCTGTTTCTCCCTTCTGCCTGCTCTGGGATGCGTAAGATTGAGCTGAAGATCTGTGACCACCAGATGAAATTACTCCTAGGGAATGAGGCTGGTTCAGGAAAAACTAAAGGATTATACTAGCACTGGTTATCACTTTTGGTACAGGCTGATGAAGGCAGATTAGCAAAGTTGCTTAAAGTCACCCTGGCTTGCGTGATGCCAGCAATGGCATCAAAAGAGAGCACCACCGCAATGTAGGTTTGGAAGAACAGCATCCTGCTATTTCAGATGACTTTCATTCCTAGTCCAGGAAAGGGTCAAAGACTGTCTTCCTAAAAACAAAAATGGGATTGTCAGAGGACAAAAAGGACATTCTTACTTAAAGCAACAGAAAGCTTACAAGCAAAGAACTGTTGTGGCTTCCTAGCTTCCCATGCCAAAGCAAAGTGAACATTATGAACCACCCACACTGCCTTTACCACGTCCGTCTGCCTCTGTCCAAGTACCACATGAGAGGAAATTGTTCTTGACTTTAGCAACGTGGCTTAAAAACCAAACCTCTGCTTTCTGCAATCTTTAATTTACACACTTATCTTACCAGTTTACCCTCAATGTAGGCTGACTTGGCACTGGATTGCTTGCAACAGTAACTTTAAAATTTTTATGTTCTTTTATATTTATTCTCAGGTATTAGTTTGTCGTGGTTTGACGCTGGTTTAAATGCCAAACACACGAAATCTAATTATGTGTATAAGTGGAATATGGATTTATTGAGGAAAATGGAAAGAAACTTTGGGGCAAAACAAGGTTCACACTTAAACAGTTGCAATATAACAGAAAGTTTATTATTAACAGAATGGGGGAAAAATGGATTGATAAGAAATTAAAGCAAACCTTTAAAACACTTTTTCTTTCCCAATGTTTTTTTCCTTTACCATAAACCTTTCACAAGTGAAAACAAAACAAGAACATGGTATTTTGGTCAGAGTTGTACTTTCAAGAGCCTATTTATGCTTTAGGAAAAGAGGTTTCTTCTTTTGTGCCATAGAGTTTTCACAAACCAACAGTCCTGCCTGGAGAAAAATNTGTGCCAAAAAGCGCAGCAGCACTCTTTTACCGTTGCTGTAGCTGCCTTTTCATGTGATCTCGTCCCTTCCGCTCTGTCTCTAACCTTGGAATCGCCATGTTCAGCTTCGTCCCATGTGACTTCACTCTCCTCCTCTTTCCTCACTGACTTGAAAGAAAACGTGTTTTCACTGGTTGCAATGCAGTGGTTTTTTCGGCCTCGGCGAGGGCTGTGCTGGATGCAAAGGTGTCTCGCCGGCCCCGCCGGTCTCGGCGGTCTCAGATTTTATTTTGGCTATGTGGCCTCAGCCCCAGGCTGCCTGCGGAGCAGGGACAGCTCGCCCCTGGCAGGGGAGGGCCGGCCCCGCGCTGCCGCCGCTCTGAGGGGTCGAGGAGAAGGGCCTGACCCAGGCCTAGGCCTGGGCCTGGGCCCCGGGACCCCCACCCTTGACCACCCCACGGCCCTTAAGCCGAAAAGACAAAAGAGAAAACTCCCATCCTGCCTGGGTTTTATATATGCAAAACTGCGAAAGTGATTGGTTCAGAAATCTGCCAGTCATGCAGGTTCAACCCATTACCTAGTTACATCAAAAGTTGTTTTCATACTTATGGCCTTTTCCTCCCACCATCCCGCTACCAATGTTTTCTGTCGCTGAAGAGGCATTTCGGGCAACAGATGCAAAGCAACATTTAACAAAGGGTTGACCATGCCTACATGTTGACCCATCTTGCAAGTGGACTTGCTTGTCTCTTTGAGAGCCCAGTAAGATAACACCTCTAGCCCCCATACATAAGCAGGAAGAATAGGAAGTTCCCACAACCTCTGGGATTTCGTGCCACATATCAAGAACTTTTCTTTGGAAGAATTATTTTTTTCTTTCACTAGGCATTTTGCAGGACTTCCCTGAGGATGTTGCAGCCTTCCCTTTGAGGCATCCCCAAAGATTGTATTCCAGTGCTGTGCCAACCCCAATGGGCACTGAGGGTTCTGCTTTTCATGTAAGTCATGCTTCTTAATAACCAAATTATAAACTCAAAGGCTTTTTTTCTTAAGGAAAAAATAATATTCACTTAGTTGTCCTCTCCTCTTACAGCTCAAATTTCATTTTTACCCTTACTTAATATATTCTTCGTATTTAAGTTCTCCAAGTCTGTCTTCCCTTTAGTTTCAGTATCTAATTAGAGCTATATGCATTAAACATGCCTTTATTTTTGCTTTATCCTTACCAAAGCTGTAAATTGGAAAAATTACTCCTGTCCATGTCCAAGCCTCAAATACTGTTTTCTAAACACGTGCTGTGTCCAAGTCTGAAGTTAGCTGTACTCCTCTGAGAGCTCAAGTATTTTAAGTACTCTTGCCGTGAGAAGTGCTGTATATATGTTGTAGTGTTATAAAATGTTAGTTTATACTTGCCCTTTTTTCTTTTTTAATTGTGGATTCATATATCATGATTAGAAGTTGTAAAACAGTTCAGCATACAGAAGAAGAGCAATACACTGTCAGTATTACCTCCCTCTCTGGTATTTGATTGTTGAAACAAAAAGTCTAGTGGAATGTTTGGCTCTTAAAATTATGCAGCTATGTCCCGCAGAAGCTTAGCAGTTCTGGCAGGGCAGTAATTGTATTTTTCCTGAGAATTTTTTAAATTATCTAGGCACCAAAAAAAAAAAAGACATTTTTAAACTGGTGGATTCAGTTGGGGCTACGCAGATATGAGCAGTCTGTCTTTGTTAGTGTTTATATTGTGGCATTGCCGAGGGACACCAGTGACAGGCAGGGACTGATTGTGCTTGGCACTGAACAAACAAGGTAGAGTTTGCCCCAAAGAGGTTATAACTTAAATACACAAGTACTAGGAGCTGGGGAGAGTGGCGTCGCATCACTCAGGAGGTTGGGAGTTGAGGCTGAAGAACCCTCTTTTCCCAAAGCTGAACACCTCTAAACTAGATTGCTTCTCTCCTGGAGCTCTGGTCTTCATGTCACACATGCCCTTCTACCCAGCTAGGGTGTTTTCTGCTGTGAAACCAGTAATGTTCTGCCTGTGAAGTAGACAATATTGATTTAAAAAACAAAACCAGAAAAAAAGAGCCAGAAGGGTCTGCTTAGAGCTGTCAAGGTTAAACTCTGAAATGATTAGTCACTTTCCATTGCAGTCAGTGCAAACTACCAACATTTCTTAAACATTTCTTTTAGCAGTCACTTACATGAATAATTAACTCCCGTGACCCTGCCTTGTCACTTACTGGTTAACATGGTCAAATGCTATCATTAACTTTCAGCATTAGATGTGCTCTCTCATACTTTCCACCTGCTGATGCAAATGCTCAGGCTCCAAGCTCACATTTCTAAATGTGGAAGCACAAGCCCGTGCAGACTCTTCAGAGGCTTCCTCCCGTGCAGACAACGAGCTGTGGTCCCACAGGATCCATGGTTTCCTCGTCTTCTTAGGCCCCTTGTTTCTGGGCAGCCGCTGGGAAAACGTGTCAGGGACAGAGCAGAGGTTTACCTCGCAGTGGCCTTTCTTTATCAGCAAAGCCAGGAAGCTGCACAAATCCCTGGCATGCATCCACCTTCGGCTTTCTGAGAAGCAGATAGCGTGTCCCAGCCTGTGCTTTATTTAAAGAGGCAGACCATTTGGGGTGAATAGTTAAGCTATGGAGCACTAGGGTATCATACTTGCCTGGATTTTTTTCTCCCATCCAGAGAAAAATGCAACCAAAGTGGTGGGGGGGAATTTGCAGCTGATTGTGGCTAACAAAGTGGTAAGGCTTCCTTGAGATGTTACTGACAACTTCTGAGTTCTTCCTTATGGGACCACATTTTGTAGGTCTTAATCTTACGGGAAATTCTGTTTTGGAGAGAAACACAGGATTTGATCTGAATGCAAAATTTTCATTTTGCACTCCTACTACCACTAGGATGGGAAATTGTAACACAGCAAGCTTCCTCAGTTCTCTTGACACACAGGCAATGGCAAAATGCCATAAATCTCAAAGATTTATGTTCTTGTCCTTTTAAATCCCTACCTTGCATTATACCTTTATCACAATACATAAGGTAATGGCAGGAGTTGAATGAGTCATGGGAGACCTTCTCTAAGATTTAATCCAAAATTTAAAAGCTGCCTACTCTGCATTGCCACGGCATGGCATGTTTTTAAGCGATAGGAAATACACTGTATTCAGCAACATCACATAATGTTAATTCCTGAATAATCTACCCCATGGTCCTTAGTATCAGTGCTGTAGGTGACAGGGTTAAAAAATGAAACTCTTATTATTAATTTGGGCTGTCACTATCAAAGACAATTCTTTGGTGATAGAGGTTACTATGGAGCCTGATTCATGGACAAACCCTCCCCCCCCCCCGAATTTAAATTCATCATAGTGGAAAATCTTTGAACTGCTCTTTGGTACATTTAACAATTCCGGTGGTCCCTCTGGGAACCAAATCTAAACCAAAATCTAACATGAGGGAAACAGGTTTACTGTGATGCCAGAAGTGCTCTAATTAATGTATCTGGTTTTCATGGTGATAAATGGGGTCTGTCAGAGGATAATAATTAATTCTTAATAATGTGAACTCCTCAAGGTTATTTTGCCCTCAGGTTTTTGAAGAGCTCTCCATAACCAAAACTGATACTGTAAATAAACAAATCTTGATTTGCTAGACACGTGGTACAGGTATGTGAGTGTTAGTGAGCTCGGCTTCCCTCTGAAGCAGACATTTCACTTTTGATGCTCTGGCTTTGTTTGCACTCGCTTATCTGTCCACAAATGGCTGTGTTGACTCACACTGCCCCTGCAAAACTGCCCAACCTCTTCCTCGCCAGGACTGACCCATGGTCTGGGTTCGATACTGGCAGCCAAACTGTGACCCATTCCTCTGCTTTAATATTCTCATTTCTAAAATTATGGTCTACTTTGTTGCTGGAAGTGCCTACAAAAAGGACATGAAATGTTAAAAGGAGAGGGTGTGTTTTAAAAGCAATTGTAACACCAGGGAGGCGGAATTTTTTTTTTTCTTTCTTAAAACACTAATCTCTATTCTGCATCTGTCTACTCATTTACCCTCTGGTAACACTGTTGGCTCCCCCTTCTGCACAATTATGCAAGCAGATCCTTTTGAAAACAACTTTTAAGAAGGAAATAGGGAGCTTATAGTGAACAAGTGAGAACAGTACTCAGTGTAACTGTGTGCCTAGTACTGACTTTCTGGCCTGAGACTGTAAATTGGGCTGTGCTGAGGCAGAGCTGAAGAACATCAAACTGAAAGGATAAAAATAATATCAGATAGTTATCTTTATGTTCATTATTTTAGGCTTTATTCTGTAATTTAAATTCTTAGTAGACAAGGGTTGAAATTACATAAAGTATGCATTTAATAGGAAAGAAAACATAGTCGTGTGAGCATAGGTGGCAAACCCCAAACTTCCACTTACTGTTACACAAATCATTTTCTGTGAACTCTGGCTTTTTTTGGTTTAGATTTTATTTTTAAGATGAGATTCTTTTGAGGAGTTTAGAACGGTGAACATTAAGCTGAGCTAGGTAAACACAGTTATGGATCCTGAGTAATCTTTCATTGCCAATCAAAGTAATGACTTCCTTTCACTTGCCGTTTTTCTTTTTCTCTCTCACTTTGATTTATACCCTGGAGTTTTGCTCTGTGATTTTTCAGAAGCTGCAGAGAAGTTAAAATAAACATGTTTAGTGCTGAACAGATTCATCTTCTTTTCATATTTTCCCTCCAGTTCTTTGCCACATTCATAGAGCTGCCATGCACAATCTCTGCCTCTGGATGACAGCCCCTGCCATGCTCTAAAACCACAGCTGTCCCACACAGACATGTCCTTTTGGGGCAAGTTTCTCCTGGGGAGGGGAGGCAGTAATGAGCCCTTAAAACTGTCTGTCCTCTGGGTTAGGAAATGTGACTTATCTAGGTCACTGGTCAAGTTATCACATCTGTATGCGCAACCATACCGGCTCGGCTGCAAGTCTGCTGTGGACACGGGGAGGCTGTGCAGAGGCAGGGTCCAGCTCCAAGGTCAGGAGCCGAATTTGGGAAATACCTCTGCTATTGACTCTGCACATCACAGATTCACTTCAGGGGGAAAAAAATATGAAACGGATAGCTCCTGACTCTAGCACTATTTGTTAAATTCTCCTCTCCTCTCCTTTTTTGATCGCTACGTTTTTGGTTTCAGGTTTTACCTGTTCAATACAGGTTCACCAAGCTGACTGAAAAAAATACTACATTTGCTGGATCTTTCATACTGCTCAAATGTATTGTTCAGGAACACTGAATTTTTTGTTTAGATATGAATTATCTCATGTTTGTCACTGATGGCTACAATTACAGCCCATCTTACAGTAATAAGTTTGAGTCAGAGGGGTTACTTAGCACAAATGAGGGCAGAATTTCAAGATAAAAGCAGAGTGATCACATTTCATTTTAAATGCTGTAATCTTTGTTAAGTTGTATTACAAAAATTCAAGGCTAGCATTTAATAGACAGAGAGTACCAGCTGCATAAATGATCATTATTACACTGTGTATATCCACTTCCCTGTAAACCGATTTTAGTTTATTTTTACACCACTACCACTGTGGAAAGCAAGACTTGGTACAAAAAACCCAGCCAAACAAGCAAACAAAAACCAAACCAAAAGCCCTCAGCTACTCACAGCTATGCAGATGTCCAGTGCTGCTTTTAAAATAATGACTTAAGATATTAGTACCAGGGAAATCTCCACTCCTTGGGTAGCTGCCACACCTACTTCTGTGGATGCCTCTCTCCTCCTTTGCTTTGTCTGGTTTATGGTTTTTCAGTTTTGTCTGCAAAACTTTGCAGTTTTGCTCTTTATCATTAACAGACAAGTGGCATATTGCACTCCCACCTGGTACTGTGCTTTCCTGCCTATATGCCTTCAAGTAAAAAACCCACTGAATCGATGCCTTGCCAACACGTCTAAAGGTTGAAAAAATAACTTTAAAAATGCTGACATGTATTTGTTTTCTCAAAACAAACCTTGTGCCTGTAATGTTAGAAGCTCTAATTGCCTGGGGAATTTCATCCTCTGACTGTGTGAAAGTTGACGATAAAAAGGAATCTTCTTACAGGGAAGTCTTTTTTTTTCACTTCACCAAATTGTTTCACTATGAATCAAGGTTGTAACTAGGATTACAAAGTAGCAAAAGGAGATGGGGCTTTCATTCGGGCCCTGTTTTGCCCTTAGTCCTGGCTTACCACCCTGTGTCCTGGGACATTCCTGCTGCTGAAGAGGTGGTAACAGGTCTGCCTCTGTCTGGGAGGAATCCCCTAGGCCCAGGCATGACAAGGGGAGGGCCCCGGGACATAAAGTATAGGACCAGAGAAGCTGCTGCTTTAGGATAAGGCTGCTGCGGCTAGAGGCGCCCAAAAGTCTTTTAAGAAGATGCCTCCTTCCTTTTCCATGGGTCCAAAGTAGACACTGGCAATTGATAACTTGTAGATATCATTGCAACAGAAGCAATCAGAAGAAAAGCAGTATCTGTCTTAAACAAGGCTTTACTAATCCTCCTTTTTCGTCTAATCCTGCAGTGGAATCAAATATTTTCAAAGAATCATTGGATCACTTCAGTTGGAAAATACTATAAGATCACTGAATCCAACCACTGCCAAGTCCACCATGTCCAGTCCACCACGTCCCTAAGCACCATATCTACACATCTTTTAAATGGTCCCAGGGATGGAGGTAGCCACTTCCCTGGGCAGCCTTTTGGTGAAGAGATTTTCCATAATATCCAGTCTAAACATCCCCTGGGGCAACTTGAGGCCATTTCCTCTTGTCCCATCGCTTGTTATGTGGGAGAAGAGGCTGACCCCTTCCTGGCCCCACCCCTTTTCAGGTAGCTGTGGCTGTGCAGAGGTGGCTGTGCTGCAGTTCTGGAGGCCACTGGGAGCCAACAGGCTTGGCAGCAGTGATACTGGCAGTGTTACCACCCCAGGATCACCTCAGCCACTGAACCAAAGCGAGAATGAAAAATGTCCTCCACACAGGCTTTGGGGAGCTGCTCCTCTGGCATGGGTAGTGTCTCTCCCTTCTGCTGGGCACTGCGTCTGCACCAGCAGACCCTGCACCAGCTCAGGGTGAGAGCAGCTGGGTAGGACAGGACTCAGTCTCAGCTGCTGAACGGTGATGTCTCAGGGGAAAAAGTTACTGAAATTTTGTACAAAGCACATATGACTTCTCGTGATTTCACCCTTGCCGTGCAAGGTCTGAGGTGGAAGCTTCTGTTATTGCTGGTGCTTTTTCCATAGGGTCTGACATAGCAAGAACTGAAAATGAGATGGGATCCCCAAGGTTTCTAGCTTTCTTTGAAAAAACAGGGTGTAATATGCTGAAAAGGGAGTGTCAGTCTTTGGCTTTCTTAAATTTCCTGGCTATTGTTGATTTATATCAGATCCTTAAAGCTATTTAAACACAGTGTTTTGTTGGTATTTCCTTATAAAATGAGTGAAAGGGATGACTTATTTCCTGGAAGCTTATGTAGGTATTCTTCTCAGAAAGAGCCAAAGGGTTCTTTTGGCATCAGCATCTCCACTAAGCAAGTGTTGTTGAGATGCATGATATGTACCAGGTAGACTTTGTGGCTCCTAGAGGTTTGTCAGGTTGTCTTACTTAAAGCAGATATCTACAGTATTTTGTGTATGGCCTATATGCAAATTTCAGAGTATTTATGCTATATATACCAAACCACACTCCATAAAACTCTCAGGTCTCTCTTATAAAACACTTGCCTAGGTTATGTGCCATGTGTGGAAAAATTCTGTACCAAATTACATTTTACAAGTCTTCATGCATGCTCATTTAGATGATTTATCACCATCACAAGAAAAGATCTTTCAAAGCTCCAAAAGGAAGCGTATACCATATGATTACTGCCAGTGCTTACTTCTAATTAAACCTGTCCTGAAATAAAATAACAACAAAGAGTATATGAAAATAAGTACCTTCAGAGTAATTATGCTAGTTCTTGTATTTCTTTGCTCTTACTAGAAACCAGTGACAGTTTTAGAAGCAATTCACAAGGACATTCCTTTTTATCAGTTCACACTTGGTCTAAACTAATGGTCCTTCCACTTTTTTTTCAAAGTGATGATAAAATCACTGAGATCTGCAGGTGAGAGCTGAGGTGAAAGCTCTGCCTTGCTGGCTGGAGGCAGCAGAATCCAGGTAGCAGCCTGGGACCATATGGACTTCACTTGTCCCTCCCAGTGACAGTGACACTCCTCATGCCACACTGATTTGGCCAGGGGTCAGTCAGGAGCTCAGTCCAACTGCAGGGTCTCAAAAGCAGGGAGGGAAACCAGTGCAAGGCTGGATGGACAGAAAGTAGACCACAGTAAGGCTTCTTTTGACCTCCGTCTTGCTCACTTGCAAAATTGTCTTTTCCAGAAAAGCAAATTGTCCCTCCGAATAGCACCAGCTTTCAGCTCAGCTCCTTGCATGTGTACCTTAAAAATGTCCCCATCAAACTCCAAGTGACATTTACAAGGATGGCAAGGGGTTGATGCTGTGCAGTGTCCTCCCTGGCTACCTACAAGGTTTGTAATAATTACTATAAATTATGGGAGTATTTATGTTATGAAGAGCACAGCAACCAGATTTCTAAACCCAGATTGTGCCTTTACCACTCACTGGTACCATCACCAAATCACTAAGCCCACATTATTCTGTGTTTCTTGAACCCCAGCCATTTGCAATGGCAAGTCAAAAAAAAAAGTCCAAAAATAGTAGGACACTGAAAATGAAGGAAAAGTCTCTGTATTTCAGACACCTTTTTCCTTAAGCTGCTTTAGTTTCTCTTCTTCATAATACTAGAACTGAGATTTTTTTTTTTCTCACCAATTAATTCTGTGTTGGTTCAGGATGTGCATCTAAATTACTGGAAATATTATAACAGCAACTTCTCAGAGTCTAAACAATGTAAAACCCAAGCTATTACAGAATATATACAGCAGCTACAAAGAAGAAGCTGCTTTGACTTGAAGGTCCAACAAAAATAGGTTTTCCTCACTGAAAGATAATAGCAAAAGGTAGTCAATACCAGCTGAGAAAAAAAAATCACTTGAATGATAGAGAAATACCGATCTCTTATTCTAAAACTCATGCACACACACACACAAGAGTGGGGAGGTGGGGTGTACCCTTTTTGTAAATGAAGAAGATTTGACTTTTCCTGAAGTGAGCACTATGAATCCCCAACCATATGTCATAGCCTAAATATCAAATAAAAGTTGCATGGGTTAAATTGATACATTATTACAAGTTAAATAACCAGAGGGGAGTATTAGTCAAAAGCTTGCTCCCACCAAAGATTTGATATATAGTTTCTGAGAAAAAAAAAAAGAGACTGCTCAGTTCTGAAACAGGCCCTGGAGACATTCAGATATTGTCTAATAGGAAGAGGGTTTATCCTGGAACAGACCACAGTGCATGAGAGTGACTGAGCAGGATGAAAAAGACTCCAACAGCAGAAGCACAAGGTAGTATCTATCATTCCACCCTTTTCATTTCCCAGCCAGACATATGGCTGAATCTTGTAATTTAAATGCAGATTATCTATCCCAGCAGGAGTGCCTGAACATCCTGGAACCGGTGTCACGTTTCAGTAGGAGTGTCAGTGATTGTTTTGTGTTGCATAATTTCAAAATATTTTGTTCTCTGCCAAATTTAAGTATTTTTATGCTTTTAAAGGATGGGTCTTCCTTCTACAAATGCTTTTTACTCTTTTAAGGGGTAAAGCATTCATTGCTGTTTTTCTGTGCTACCTGAAAAGTAGTTTGTCTCCTATTTACACATGAGGAATGAATCTCTCCGTTTACAGAAGAGGATGGCTGAATATCAGAGTTTCACTCCTCGGCCTGGGACGGAGCTGTAGTGTACAATGCACGGTGGCGAGCTGGATGCCAAGGGCCTTTTGATGCAGACA
Source organism: Platysteira castanea (assembly GCA_013397175.1). Classification (NCBI taxonomy): domain Eukaryota; kingdom Metazoa; phylum Chordata; class Aves; order Passeriformes; genus Platysteira; species Platysteira castanea. The sequence goes on along the minus strand of VYXC01003154.1, from coordinate 14,121 downwards.
CATCATTTAGTTGTGTAAACACACATTTCGTTGAAAATCAAAGTCAGCAGATATATGGCTATAGGTATATAGGTGTTAGCACATGAAATTTTTTGCCAGATTTTTTTTGAAGAGCAGGCATTAATTGCAACACATACACCTTTCAAAATTATATTGGGACTTGGACAAAATCCACATGCCTGAATCCCAGGGATCCAGCCTGCCTACTCTTTAGCACTGTCTAACTCACTAGATGTTTACTCTCCAGAAACATTCTGGTCTACTGTCAAATCCGTCAAAGAAAAGTTTTGAACCAGCTCAGATGCAGCCCAGTGTCAGGAAATGCACCATATCTTTCACCTGTCATACTCCAGACTGCCCAGACAAGATGCCTAACCTGTTCTGAAATTCCCAGAGGGGCCTTAACCTTCTCAACTCTGAGTTGGCTTTCAGGGTCTTCAGTGTTTGCGATCTCTCCTTGGAAACAGGAAGGTTTTTGAACTATCAGGTTTTTGCAGCTCTTAAACACCTCAAGAATGCTTAAATCGCAATGTTGGAGAAATTTGTAAAGGGAGTAAGTTCTGCTGCTGCTCGGGTTAAGTGGTGGTGCAGGAAAGGCTGCATGGGCAGGAGAATAGGTGAGAGAAAGCCTGTCTGCCTCAGCAGCTGAACAGCTCAGGGGAGGTATAGATGCTGCACGTGGTACTGAACGCTGAGGAGCCCGTATACAAAGACACAGGCATCCCCAAAGGCATGGTGATGGTACGGCCCCAAAGGTAGTTTTTCTCAAGTCACATCTGTGTGGCCAACCAAGGCAGAGGTCCACACATTAGCATGCAATTAGTCACATAGCTAAATTGTTAGTGAGAGCTGATGCTATTTTGGCACTTGTCACCAGGGGTAAGGCCACATCAGGTCTAGGACTGATGTGAAAAAATCAGTTGCAGCCATGGCAAGACCTAGGAAATCCCAACTGCTAAAATTAATCTCCCAAGCAAAGGAGAAATGCCTTTTTAAAAGGCTACTTTTTAGACTGGAAGTAGGTAGCGGACTACAATGTGGGACACAGGAGACTTGACTGGATAATGTAGTGGATAGACAGAACAGGATTCATCCCGAGCACTGTAAAGGAAGCCACACTACACAGATGAACCTAACAATCTCTCTGGACAGAGAAAGTGGATAGAAACACACTCTGAACATACCGTGATGGAATACCATTACTTCGTATGTCCAAACAACACAACTTTTCCTTTAACTTACATGTAATGAAAATATTGATTTAAATAGAACTGAATCAAATGGGACATATCCCAGCACAAGAAACATTGAAACTACAGTAAATTTATGTGTAGGGTGAAAGATACATCCCTCAGGTAGCAGTTATTACATTTATTGTCTAAACTTTTATGTGTGGTGCTGTGGAGAGCAATGGCATATGTAAAAAATTTACATCCCTAAGTACATAGAAAAGAAATGGCAAACTGAGAAGCTCATCAAAACTTATTTCAAAAAGTCATTGTGATATCTTTGTAAAGGTTCTTTGATTCCTCTCCAATTGCTAGAAGAACAAAATCCTTCCTAAAATCTTGCCTGCAGGGTGATTAGTGAGCAAAACTGGAGACAAAAGTAAGAAAGGACAAGGTAAGCAATTTTTTGGGGGGGCATTACTTTTCTTCCCACTGAATTTCCAAATGCCTCTTTAGCAAAATGTGTTTGATAGATTAGGAATGAAGGATTGTTTCCACATTTTTTGATGCTCATTAGGAATTGGTAGGAGACAATGGATAAGCATTTGACAGCCTTCTTTTACAAGCACGTTCTTAAAATCTCCATGTTTTACAGAGGGATTTTGATGTGCTCAGTCTCCAAACCCCCAAATTTAAGGTTTGTCTGTTTTAAATCTCAAACAAGAAAATCATCATTTTCTATGCCTTTTAGGCATTGATCCTTTGAAAATCTAACTTAAGGAATTCTGCCCTTTGCTTCTCTACCTAGATAAACAGTCTTTAGAAAAAAATAACCCAAAAACAAAACCCCCAAACAAATTAATGCCATCAACAACAGTAACAAATGTCCTGCCTGTGAGCACAATTAGTAAGAAAACAGCCTTAGTGGTGTTTAGCCTGCAGACACCAGTGGAGCTCCACAACCATAGATTCTAATTAAGGGATTGACTTTTCAAGAAAGATTAAAATAATGAAATGCATTTAGCTTTGCTAAATGATGACAGGGAGGGAATAGGACAACCCTCAGCAACAATAAGGTGATTGTAAACAGCAACAATGGACAAGAGCTGTTTAAAGGAAGAGAAAGAACATTTTCCTAGGCACCAAGAATAATAAGGAATAATGGATGCATAGATGACTAAATAACTTCTATGTTGATTGTTGGTATTCTTATTATATTTCATCTTTTGAATGAACACAGAGATGCTTCTTGTCAAGGATGGATTTATTCAAGGAAAATGGATGGGCGCTGATTACCTTGTTACTGCTGCCAAATATAACATCAGCTTTCCTGGGACCAAGGGGAGGCTGTACCACTATATATCCACTCCTCATGGAAAGGCTTGCATCAGATCTGGTGTCTATGCTGCTTCGGTAGAAATGTTCACCAGAAATAACATTTACAGATTTGCAAACCCACTTCATCCTTCAAGGAAGCAGTGGTGAAGCTGCTACCTTGGTGCCGCAGCGAGAGGGGAGAATCAGCCAGGAAGGCAGCATAAGCCATAGAGCGTGATGTGTCCATGGTTTTGACGCTGCATCCAGGGGCAGGAGTGCTCCATTTCTACCAGGAGCTTGAGCAGATTCTTGGCTCCACCACTGGAATTGCTTTTTTAGGTGTCTAACTAGCTTGGTGGAGAGACAGAAATAAAACTGACGTCTTTGTAGTGCTGTTCAACCCTGCTGCAGGGATTTCTCCTACTTACTTCAGAGAAAGAAACATTTTGGGATTAGAATAGCTCCAAAGCCTCCGTGAATGTAAAGCTTCTAACATATATTTCAAAAGCCAAACTCAACACTGTTAAGCAGTTCTAGGTTATCAAGATTCAAGCTCAAGCAGACATCTAGTTGCAGTAAATGTTAATAACTCATTAAAAACACTATAGTAGAATCCATCGTGTTCTTTGGGTCTTGATAGTAGAAATGTATGTTATTACTGCTGAGAGAAGTGTCTTCAAATTAAGCTGTACTGCATCCATCAAATCTCTTGTTGAGAAACATAAACACTTCCACTGAAGTCATGGGATCTAGAAATGGATATGGAGCCAATACACAGCTCTGAATGTTGGAATTTAGAGGTGAATTCAGCAAGGCTCGGAGATTGCCTTCTACCTTTGTTATCTGGGAGCAGTTTCTGATAGTCTCCCAGAATGTTTCTTCTCAAACAGAAAAATAATCACCTTTGCCCCTCCCTACTAAAATCAAAGCCCTGCTTTTTCTCCAGCATGTGGGCTTACCAGGTGAACACCTTCCCTCCACTCAGACAGTGCAGGACAGAGCTGGGAACACATATTATTTCTAATGTGATGTTTTTATCAAATTATTCAATTAGAAAGACAACTGAGAATTATTTTTTCCACTGCAGAGGATGTATGCAAGTGTAGCTCTACAGCGCCCACCACGCAATTGTGATGGCATGTAATGGCAATATTTCCAAATAGTATATCCCACAACAAAAGGTCAGCAAGTAACCACTCAGACAGACACAATGTCAGACTTCCTTTCTACCTGACAAGCAATCTTCCCAGAAATTGAAGACAGAAATTACTGAGTACATTTGTAAAACATAGAAGGAGGTGTGTGTACAAAACCAATTAAGGAAAGAATTGCTTTTTGCTGCTTTTTTTCCTAGTGCACTCTTTTGGAAATTAACCTCCATATACTAATTAACCTCTGGGTGACTTTATGTAAATTAGATGGCATTCTTTGCTGTATTGCTATGGTGGTGTAAATGATATAAAGCGATATAAAGTACTCTAAAGGTAGCCAACAAAGTTTCTTTTTAATGTATTACACTTTAAAGATGCTGGAATGATCAGGCTCTCTTGGAATGAGAGACAGGCAAGAAGGATGGATAGATGAGGAAGAGAAAAGGTAAAAAGTGATGTGAAAAATCCTGGGAAGTTCATACATTCATGGGCCATATCACCAGCTTGATAAACATGCTGAGGGCTGCTAACTCAATGCAGATGTTCAAATTAATATAATCTCAGGACCTAGGCTCATACATTGAAAATTGATATTAAGGGTGTTAACTGGAGTTCTAGAGCCAGTAGTGATTTTGGAGAAGTAATTTCTGTAGATCAGAAGTATCACTTAGGAAGCCAGGTGACTGTTTCCCTTATGATGTGCAATTAGTTTTATTGTGTGTCTGAGACATCAGGGAACAAAGAGTCTTGTGAGGAAATTTAACTAAGGAAACAGTGCCCAGATTTATTAAGATCTGTTGTTAGACCTGAAATGTTTCAGACCAGACTTAGCCTAGGTGACCTGGTGTTGTACATAGCTACCCAAAGTACTTGGGACAGCAAAGACATGAGGAGCAACCAAATCAGTGGCAAAAGTGCGGGAGTCCATGGGGAAGCCAAGTGTGACTCTTGATGTCCACTGAAGTGTTTGATATGACAAAGATGTCTGCCAATTCTTTTTGATTTTATTGTCTTTATTATTATTCATAACACATATATTAAAGCATTAGACACTAAAATGTGCTTATTACATGTTGCATTTCATGTCATCTATGGTCAAGGTACTGATGTACCATTGAAATTAAAGAAAGAGCTAACTCAGCTCCTTGAAAAGATGGCTGAGGTGCTCAGCTCAAAATAGAGCCACACCGTGACTCCCAGCTGCCAAGGCCTACTGCCTTGCAGCCCACACGTAAGCTCCTCATGTGCTGAGACAGGGGAAACTGTACTATACAACTGCTGTCAGTCATTCTCGTCTGTTAGTTTTAAGAGCTCCCTGCTCAGTACTCTGGCTGTGGTGAATCCCAGGCACCTGATTCTCCCCATGACACATCCAGAATAGGTATTTCCCACTGCGCAGTATGAATTCAGAGCTGGGAGCCTACAAGTGACAATAACCCAAAAATGGTATTGTCGCGTTGTCTATGGATGTAAAGCCAGGTGTCTGGGAGTTTAGCACAGTAGCAGCTACCCTGTAGGTGCACAAATTTTGCAGGATTTATCCGGTCATCTGTGAAATGCTCAAACACTTGGAATAATGCCAAATAGCTCCCTGGTTCACTGTCTGCATGAAACAGTGGCTGGTCAGACTGAGAGATTTACTTCAGGGTAGTCTAGGGTATAAAAAAGAAACTTTCAGAGAAATATTAAGGGAAAATGATATAATTAATTATAACAGAATGGCATTGGACAACTTTGCATGCTGCTATTACCTGGGGTGTGAGTTTTCAGTATGATGGAGAGGAAGGTGTGGTAACAGCCTTGATGATGGTGTTTTGTCCTTGGGTCATCCTGACCATCAAAGTCTCCCCAGTTACTCTACTGGGAGAGCAACACACTTAACATCTCCCCTCCACCCAAACTTTTCCCAATACACTTGTTCCTGGGTGAAACAGTGGGTATGTCAAATTCCGAGACATGGAGGAAATTTCTGAGATGCTCCTTCCCTTTGCTCCCTCCGTCTTGCCAAAAAGAGGCATGCAGTTAGCAGACCCTTTGGCACAGCAGCACCAAGGCTGCCAGCAGGGCACTATCCACAAGAGCCAGTCACTCCACAGTGCACGCTCAAGCCTCCACCCACTGCAGCCAGCATTTATTTGTGTCTCAGTTGGAAAGCCAGGTTCCCTCTTGGCTCCAGCATGCAAAAGAGGAGTGGAGATTTCTACAGCTGAAGCGTGGTGATGCCTTGCAATCAGCCCCAGGTTTTCCAGGTTCAGCGTAACTTTGCACTGCTACAAGAGATATAGCAAAGACACAATGGCATAGGAGAGGCACTCATAATAATGCTCTGGAAATGAAAAGGAAGCTTGTTCAGAGCAAAAATGCACAGAATAAGGAAAGGACAGAGCTGCCTTTTCTCTCTACCCCACGGCTGGCCTCATGCTCTGGTGTGTTTCCATGGAGGCTGTTGCTGTCACTACATGGCTCACGCTGGAGTGTCACATTGGATGGGGGCCAGCTCAACAAGAAAAATAAAGTGAGTTTTTAAGAGGTAATGTGGTAAATGTTCTTCTCAGTCTGGCTACCAATATGTGCTGTCTAGCCTGAGGCACACAGCACATATGGGTAAAGCTACTGAAGTTTGGTACTTTTAACTTCTCAAGTCACTTTTTACAAAACCAAAGGAGATGCATTAGGCTAATTGTGGAG
>VYXC01003153.1:168600-197652 GCA_013397175.1 Platysteira castanea | reverse complement strand
GGGGGCCCTGAGGGGGTCAGGGGTGTTTGGGGTCGGTGCGGTGCTGGGGCAGGTAGGGGCAGGTGCGTTCCTTTGTTCGGGTTCTGACTGGCCACGTGGGACTCAGGTTCATCCTGGGCACCGCGGGCAGCTGCTTATTGTGATAAACCTATTAATATAATTTTTTTGAATTCTTGAGTTTTTCATAACACTGATGATGTGGAGCTGTAACCCTTGAGGGATGAATGTGGCACATCCAGCCCACAGGGAGATGTGAAGAAGCAAATCCATGATCCCTGGGTGATCTGCTCCCCCAGCTCTCTCAGGACTCCTGTCCTTCCACAAGCAAATATTTCACTGCCTCTCACCCACCAAGAGTCAGTGGGCACTCACCCTTTCCTGCTACAAATATCTTCAATTGTCATTGGTTCCTGGTTCCCCACCCCACCAAAAATACACTCCAAAAGGCTCAACTGCTCTTTTCATCTTTCTTTAACTACTGTCGCTCCTTTTTCCATTCCTCCTCATCACACAAAACCAGAAGTAAATAAATGAACCCAAACTTAATTTTACATGCACTTACAAGCAGCACAAAGGAGCCATGAACATAATCAGCAGTCTAATTCTAGCAGTCTTTCCCAGGGCCCTTCATGGCATGTGATGTTGGAGCAGCCACTGTCAAATGATGCTCTGGAATGGGGCTGTTACTCCATCTCTCCCTCCCTCCATCCTCCTCTAAACCCTGGCCACCCTCCTACCATGGCTCTCCCTAGCATCCCAGGGCTGTTTCCCTTTTCCTGCCTCTCCCTGGGCTCCCTCTGCACTCTCAGCTGCCCAGGATGCCGGGTGTTATAAATGAGAGTCAATTTTTGTAGCAAAGAAAATATAGGCTTTATTAAATTACCAAAATATTGGCATGAAAAACAAATGCCACGATCAAAGAAAATATAAAACGCCGAGCGTAGGAGTCGGCGCTGGGTAAACCGCCCAGAATCTGGCCTCTGGCGCACCAAATTCCCCTGTTCACCGAAGCCGGTTTGGTGTAGCCTACTTTTATACTGTTTATTTTGCCTCTAGCAATATGACATAGTCCAGAGCCTCTTTCCTTTAGAAGCTGAGGTAGAACAAAGATTTTCCGGGGTGTTTCTTTTCAGTTCTGGGTGTGACAATGGAGGCTCCTAGGAGGGGTGGTTTGCCATATGCGCTAATGGGCCGTTTCGATCTTCCTGGCGAGGACAATTATCGGCCATTAGCAGTGCCGGGCAGCTCATTGTGCTCAGGGTGGAGAGCAGATGTTCCAGATACGTTCTGTTCCTCAGGAATTTAGTCTTTGTATATGCTAATCCTGAACCGGAGAGGGGTGTCCATCCTTTGTCCACCCCGCAGAACTGGTTTTTTCTTTGGTTTTAGTTTTAACTTTCCAGGGAGCTGCTCCCATTTTTAATATATTGAGGTTTAGCTTATTTTTGTGAAATAACTTGGATCGTGGTTAACATACATAACATACACTGACACAGTCTCTAACATAGAACAGGAATTAGAACTGGTTTACAACAAAAACGAATATAAGACACATACTAATCCTAGTTACAACTGAACATTTGCACAAGCATCCATTTTCTGAGTAACCATTTTATAATAACAACTAATAAGTCTTTTAACATATATACACGCATGAATTTTACCCATTTTATGTATTAACACCGGGGATGGAAGGGGCACCTCCTGCCATCTGGCGACTGGAGGGAGCAGTGGGGCTGAACTGCTGCCACTGGAGATAGCAGCAGATGCTTCCTGGTGGAGGCTGCACTGGCCAGTTCAAGGCTTTGTGGTTTGAGACAGATCCCCCATTATTTCCAGTTAGGAGATTGTAGTGACAGGTGCTCTGAACAGGGCCTTCTCTTGCAGCTGACAACCTGCTCCACATTCAGCTGGGGTTGAATACCAGTGTTTCCAGCACAGAGAGCTCAGCCTGGGCTTTACTATAACATCTTTCGCTTCCACCTCTTGTTAAGCCATTCCTCTCTCCCACACAATACCACTTCTTATGAGCAATTTGGCAGTTGAAACCTCCTTCTCTCTCCCTCACCAAAATCCCTCAATTTTCTCCTTTCTATATGCAGAATTTAATTTTCCTGTTGTGCTATCCAGCTCCTCCTCTTCCCAGTTCCCTCATTACTTCTGCCTGCCCTGTGATGTATGGGCCTTGTCAGGCAGTTTTGGCCTGACCCAGGCAGCCAAAACCAGAAGAAAACCTGGTTTTATTTTGCCTGAGGAGAATTCATCACAGAAAATGTCTCACTTAGGGAAATTAAGGATGAAGGAAAGGGAGAGCTAGAAATTTATTCTGGTTTGGTGTTAAAAATATATCTATCTACTGCTGTGTTAAAGGCTGATATTTTCTTTCCACTTTTCTTTCACTCTTGTCCAACCATATCACACAGTCCAGAGACAGAATTCAGGAGAAAGGGGCACTGGGCCCCTAGCTGGCCTTAAAAATCCTGCCCGTGGTAGAGAGTGAAAAGGATAAGGAGTTATTGAACAAGAAGACATGTCTCTCTCCATTCTGTGCTGTAAGTACTCATCAAAGGCAAATCTAATCCTAAAAATACAAACTAGACAAATGCTTTGGAAGGACGAAGGGGAATATGCGGGTGCTGGCTTTACTTATGATTCAGGTAAATCCTTGTTTGTTTGGAAACTGAGCCTCTTGAATCACAGCAGGGCTGAGCAAATCCAGAGTGAACCTTCAAGCGTGCAGAGTCCTGGAGAGCCTCCTCCAGAACTGCTGTCTGCCCTCCCCCAGCACAGGGACAGGAGTTTTCCTGGTCTCCCTTTTCTGTCTCCCTGTCCCCGATGCAGTGAAAAGTTCATGGTTTCCGCGGGGAGAATTTCCAGGTGTTTTCTCTTATAGGGGAAGGCATCACTTGGCTGCCCCACACCCATCCCAGGTTTGCACAGTGGGCATCAAGGAGCTGTAGAGCAGGTTTGAAATCAGAATTCCTTTCTCTGCTATAGAAACCCCATATCTGGAGGGAACCCAGGATCTCTGTCAAGGAACTCTTGGTTTGGGGGGACACCACCCATGTCGAGAAAGTGACACCAAGGGGAGGCCAGGTCCTAACTTGACACAGGTGATGCAAACAGCAGTGCTGGCCTGGGAACAAACCCTTGCTGGTATTAAATCCACTGGTACCCACAAGATTTTTGACAGCAGGTTTTGGCACATGGTGTTTGTCTTGATCCCTGCACGGCTGTGCTCTTAATAGAGCTTTCCATTTTCCCTGGGATCCAAGAGGGAAGATTCTAGTCCAGGAGATTTTTCAGTGATATTGGAATGAGTGTTGTCTATTAATTCATGTGGAGCTCTTAGGTGGTGCAGAAGATAAGTGCCTTGTAAATACAGATAAATAGATCAGATTAGACCTTGATAGTGGTTCATGCAAAAGGCATTTTTATGTGCAAAAAATAATAACATTGTAGAGAAATAGCTGTTACTTGAAACCTTGGGCTAGAGCTTCCATAACTGATATTGTTGGAGGAAAGATGAAGCTAATGGAGAAGAGCTGCCATGATTGCCCTTTTGTCATTGACTAATTCTTCCAGCAACCAAAGTGACATTACCCAGCTCCCATTTAGACCTCCAAGCAAGTGGTCACATTTTTCAAGAGAGCACAGCTCAGTGAGCACTGAATCCTTTCACAATTCTCCATGCCAGTGCAGTAATGGCAGGGATGAGGGAAGGGGAGTGATCTTGAAAATCAGCCCTCTCCTTTACATCCTGACTGCTTGGAAATCTCAACCACGGTGTGGCTCGGAGAGAGGCATGAAAAATGTCAAGAATCTGGATTTATCCATGTCTGTGATGGTAATCTCACCCACGGCAATTTCAAAAGCGGTGCAAGGAGAAGATTTTGGGTTCCTGTGATTATCTGCTCAACAAGGGTTGGACACAAACTTGAGTTTAACTCATTCAGGCCCAAGCTCCCAGCACATGGGAGGTTCTTCCAGTGGTGCAGTGGTGGGGTTTTAGGAGGTTTTTTTTTGTGTTCTTTTCCTCTTAAAGAATTTTTTCCCCATGCTACGGGATAATTGCTGGGTGCTTAAGAGAGACAAAAAGACCTGGCCACACGGGGAGGGGTCCAGCTGTCCTCTTTCACTTGGGTTTTTCTCAGGTGGGAGCGGAGATGCCGTGAGATTTGAGCTGAGAAAAAGGGGGTGGGTACAGTGCCTAGGTCTCTTTGCTCTCCCGGCGTTCGGAGGGTACGGAGAGGCTGCAGTCGCTCTAGGAAGAACTCATCCTCNGAGAGCCGAGAGAGGCTGCGCTGGGCTCTGGTTCTGTTTGCTGTTACTGCCACAGCTATTGGGTTCTTTTCTTTGCCGTGTTATAAATATATGTATATATATAAGTAAAGAACTGTTATTCCTATTCCTCATATCTTTGCCTGAAAGCCCCATAATTTCAAAATTATAATATTCAGAGGGAAGGGGGTTACATTTTCCATTCCAAGGGAGGCTCCTGCCTTCCTTAGTAGACACCTATCTTTCAAACCAAGACATGTATGTTCACACCTTTCTAAGCTACAAATGAAGGCAGACCCTGGATTTAAATTTATCCACACAAAAATAAAAAATAGAAAGGCGGAAATAAACACCTGAGTGATCTTGGGAATCCTGAAACAAACAGCAGTTTTGTTCCTCCAACAAGTTACAACGAAGCACCAGCATTGCTCCCTCAGCCCCATTGCATTAGGTGCAAAACAAGTGCTTAAAAGCGAGGGGATAAATAATTAACAGCATCATACATCTTTTATTCCCTACATAAAGCATATAAAGGGTAAAGTCCTGACCCATCCAAAGGCAATGTCAAAGTTCTTCTTGACTTTACATGAACTTGGATTTTACCTAAATTGTTTTGTCAAGCACAGTGAAACATGTGTACTAAGATTCCTCCACAATTTTAAAATTCGGACCCAAGAGAGATAATTTTCTATCATAGCTTCTAGAATTCAAACAGAAAACAAACCCTTTTTAAAAAATGTGAAACACACCTACAAAATGAATGTTGATTTGAAAACAATATTATGGAAATCCTTTTTTTTTAGTATAAAAATGGGCACATATTCACCTATTGCAAATTCAGTATCACTTAACAGTAATGGTACTTAGAAATACTTCAACTAACTAATGGTATTTGCCACCTAAGAATATTCTTTAAAAGAAAATGTTTGTACACCAAATTCAATGAAATTAAAATGCCACCCAAAGGAGGAAAAAAATAGAAAACAATTCACAGGTTAAGCATGAAGTTGTTTTGTCAAAATAAAAAGTGCACTTCTTTGTACTCTGCTTAAAAACATATATTTATTATGTGGGCAGTATAGGGTTTCAGGAGTCCTTAATGATTCATTTCCCTGTTTTTAAGCGTGAGGGCTTTGCAAATGATGTGATAAGTAAGTACATTGTTGTCACTTAGCAACCTTAACTTGTCTCTGAAATGAGTTGTTTGTTTCTATAACAAATGAGACACTCGGATACCATGGAGATGAGCAGAGACCTTGTCTGCTTTGCCAGAGCCCATCCTGGGAAATGGGATATTGCTTGGAGGGATGAGGTCATCACACAGAGGAGCAGCTCTTCATTCCTGTCCACAGCACAGAAACGTGGGCACTGGCTGTGTTTGTGCTGATCCGAGAACAAGACTCATTCTCCTTTCCAGCAGAAAACCTGGAATTTTGGGCTTAGCCATGGTGAACTCTCCAGTGTCCAGGACATGGTGGGTTTGCAGCCAGCTCTCAAATGCTTTTGCTGTTATCATCAGCCTTCAGTGAGAAACGTTACTCCTTAAACTCAGCTCCACACTTGGAAAACACCATCTTTTCATCTCCAGGCAGCCCTGCTAGAACCACACTGGACCTCTTCTTGGCCCCTAACTGCTCTTTTATGTCCCTCTTCTGCTGTAACATGGCTCTAAGGCCAGTTTAAGCAGCTGAAGGAAGATTGCTGACCTTTGGGAAGTCTGTGATAAAGAACCTCCACTATGGTTCCTGCAGATGGGAACTGACACCACACCTTGAGGGCTGTGTCTGGGGGAAAAAGAAGAAAAGACAAATAGCATGGCTGAGATAGAACTCCCTTCCTCAAATCTCAGCTTCTGGTATCTCAGAGTAAATTGAAGCAGAAGGGTTAATAACAAATGTCAAAACAGCTTTTGGACAATTCTGTTCTCTTCTAAAACTGTATTTAATTGTACAAGACCCCAGTAAATCCCTGGACACTGCTGGTCTGCTGGAGCTCACCTGATTTTTCCAAATCTTCTCCTCCTTCACTGTGGGGACCGGTGGCCCATAATACAAGGGATAGAAATCCTCTCCAGGTTAGGGTGAACTAAAAAGACCTTTCCTAGGATGCTGTTTCATCATGCAAACTGTATCCCAGTTCTGCTTCCCCAGTTGGCCTCTCCGCCAACTTGTACTTTGTCTTTTCCTTCCCTAGAAAATTCTCCCTTCCCCACTCTCCCACTGGACCTTGTTTCCTGCCACTCACTCGGATTTTCCCATTGGCTCCCATGCCCCAGTCCTGCCTGTGTACCGCCCCATCCCTGGTGCTTTCCCCGCCCCCATATATAACCTGGAGATTTCATGTTTGGGGTCTTTGTCCCTGGCTCCCCTTCACGCATGGGGTTCAAATAAACCTGTGCCGTGGAATTCCACTCAAAGACCCTTCCTGCCTCTTTGCCATCGACCTGTCGAGAAGCTCTCCGGAGTGTGCATGTGTGTGTCTGTGGGAGTGCAGTGGCTGCCGAGCGACTTTCTGTTGGAGTCGGTTCAGGAGGTCATAGCATCCCACCAGAACACCCCTCGGACCCGACACTTCACTCCTTTGCTATATTTCCTGACTTTCACACAATCTACTTGTATGGCTGTTACAGCTTCTTGAGTTTAAATTAATCTTTTAAAGAAGGATGAATCACACAAACTTTCTTTTGGTTTTAGAAATCACATCCATATTCATAATCCACTAATCTTGTTTGATAAATCAGAATTCATTGTGAAACACACTAACCCTTCATGTTGCTTCACTTTTTAATCTCACAGGGAAAGCAATCATCGCTGCCAGGGGGCTGGGCTGGGCTGTCTCGGGTGTCTGCTTGAGTCAGCTCCCTTGTTTGTACAATGCAGCTTGTGCTCCTGGATCTAAGCTATCATCTGAAAACGTAATTAAGTCTTCAGCACTTCAGTAGCAAGAGGAATCTTCACAGTATGAATCAAACACCATCTTCTCAGTGATGCTGGCCTGAGCCTGCCGCTCAGCTGCGAGAGCAGCTCAGAGCTTTCTTCTCATTCCAGTGGTCTAACCACACTGAAACCTCAAGGTGCTTTGCTTCCAGGGCAGCCAGGGGAAGAATTGCACTTGTGGCCAAAGAATAAACAGAGAGATATTTGTAGGGATCAGCAGGGTCTGTTATTATGCAGTGGCTGGTTTAACCAGGTGCAGTGTGTGGATAGGAGTGAGGAGATGCCATTTCTTCCCCTCATGTCAATTGGACAGGAATGTGCATGTTTGTGTGTTTTCTGTTTGCAAAATGGGATTTTTTTGGCAACACCTAGATAAGTGCAAGATTAGCTACATCACCTTGTTTTTCTACCCGTATCATCCATTAATCCTGATCTTTTCTTTAGAAGAGGAGTCGTTACACGACTCTAGTTTCTCTGATCTATTCCATCTGCTTCTCCTGCTGCCAGCTCCAAGATGACCCCTTCTTCCCCACAGGCTGAGGCAGGAGACAAGCAGCCCACAGTGCGGGAAGGACTTTAACAAAGGGAAGTGCTCTGGACCACGAACCTCCTCCTGGGGATGATGTCAGGGTTCTGGCTCTGCTCCATACACTGGAGTTGCTCTGCTTACCCACAGTCCCAAGTTTTGGGCTCCCCTGCTTTCCCAAAGAAATAGAGCTGTTATTTGCTGAAGCAGATTCTAAGCCTGCCACACTTAATAATTCAGTGGTGAACTTTTGAGCTGCAAGCAGGTTGAAAAATAACTTGCTTTAGTAAGTACAAAATCTCCATTTCTGCTGCTTTTGCTTCTCCTTCCCTCCTCCTCTTGCCCGTGGCCCCGCCAGCCCCTGCAATCCAAACAGTCCCCGTTATTATACTTTGGAGCAAAAACGAAAGGCAGGAGGGGGAGAAGAAATTAATTTCCTCTCTGTGGGATGTTTATTGTTTCTCCTGCTCTCAGCCATCCAAGGTCTCTGTCATTTTACATGATATTTTATAATGGGAACAGCTCTTGCGGGTACCAATGAGTTCATCTGCAGAGAACGTGGAGCCTGGAGATTTAAATTTATACCTCCCTGCCACAGCTGTAATTGGGACTCCCAGGAGAGGAAACCTTGACAAGTGACAAAATCACCCCTGCCAGACCCCTCTCAAGGCCTGTAGCAGCAGGAACCCCAGGAGGACTCCCGTGATCAAATTACCCTTAAACAAATGCTCCAGCCTGCAGTAACTAAGGATGTCACTGCTGAAGGTCAACAAGGTGTGTGTGTAACTTGATTATTGGGTTTAGTTCCCATTGCCTGCTCCAAATGAAAGACCAGGAGCTGCAACACTGGCAAAACAGAACCAGAGGAAGCTGCAAAACTAATTAAAACCCGTTACTCCAATTGTCTAGGAATACATTTATTTAGGTCTTCCCTATCCCTCTAGCTATAATTACACGAGTACTGTTTCCCTGAATATAAATGAATAAAATAAAATAAAATACACACGTTTTCTGTCCTGTGAACTGAAATTTGGCAATGTCTGTGATATTCATTTGGAGAGCTGATAAAGACATTTTGAAGATGTCAGCATCTCACTGGAAAAGAGGAGGTTAAAAAAGATTGATAGGCAGAGAGATATGGATATGCAGATATATCCTTAGATATAGATGTATAAAAATGATTTACCGTTTGCTTCTTTTCTCCTACCCTTTTGCAGTAAGCTTTTTAGGGAAACTATGTATTGTATAAATAGATATAATTTCCATGGAGGAGGAGAAATAATTAATACTGATGTGTCAGCTGCCAGGGAATGTATTTCAGGTGTTGCACTGCTTTAACTGTTGGTTAAAAGAGGAAAAGTCCCCATAACTGAGCCACAAACTGTGCTGGTGTAAAAATTCTGTATTGACCTTGTTCAAAACACACATAGCTCCTTCTGATAAAAACAGTAAGGCAAAAATTCCAGATGTAATGCAAAAATCATGGGATGAAATTCTCAGGATTATGTAGGAAGTTCAAACTTGAAGAACAAATGAGTTCATAATTATTGATTAAATTATTATTATTATTAGATGTTAATTTATTCTGGATTTCCTCCCAGAATCTGCTGGGTTTGAAACATAAACTTACTTGGTTAGCACAGTGCTTTTTTGTAAGCTCGAGGCCTGGGAGAATCTGTAAGTTCCACGAAAGCTTGATGGGACTCAGGACATCCAGGAAGATTTTCTTAGGAAAAATCAGTCGTGGTGTCAAGGGACTGCTTTGTTCCCTGCTCACTGTTTGTCTCTCAGTCGTTAACTGGGGCTCCTGTTCCTGAAAGAGCCCTATTGGCAGCCCACCCTTGGGGTTTTGTTGCAGTAGGCACCGTGTCCTGGCCCTGGCTGTCCCTGTCACCTTCCAGTCGTGCTCCTGTTGGTGAGCTGAACTCTTCCCCACTGCCAGAGGAGCAGCTTGTGCCACAGGCTGGCACTCCCAGGCATTCCCTGGCGTTCCCAGGAACTGCAAATGTGCCATTCAAGATTCAACTTCCTGCAACTGCTCCTGGGAAGGACAAAGCCCAGGGACTTTTTCCTGGGTTACATCCCAGGGATGGGAGGAAGATCTCCAGCCCTCACCCAATGTCTCCCAGTGCACAGAGATGCCCAAAGAGCCTTCTCAGGGTCCTGAGCTGTCCAAACCGCCAGATGTAGCCATCTTCTAATGCCATTCGCAGCCTGCCTAGCTCATCAACCCACATCTTTCCAAACATGCCCAAGTTCTCCCAATATCCCAGTTGCTCAGGGCTCCAGGCCATTCTGTGCTGGTGGTAAAAATTACAATCACAGAATCGGACTTTTGTACGTTACCCTCAGCTCAATCACTAGCAGATTATTTAATTGCATGGGAAAATGTTCTCTTTAATCTTTTAGAATTAGTCATCTCTTCCTCAGTCATCTCTCTATATTTTTGGCTAGAGAGACCGAAAAATCTTAATATATCAGTGACATTTATAGCACATGTTAATATTATAAAACGTCAGAACTCTATTTGCAGAAATGAATACTGATGTGATGGGAGTGTTGTATTATGTCAATGACTCTTACCATAAATATGATAAAACTGTGTCATCTTTTTTTTTTCTCCAAATAAAAAATAAAACCGCCTAATAATTAAAAAATTTTAAAATCCCAAGGTTACTGCTGTGCTACCTGGTTAATTTATTCAATAGCAGTGCTAATAAAAATACATCCTACAATGGATTTTCACATTGTGTGGTCATTTGATGGATGTTATCATTGACCTGAAGGTTTGTTTAGGATTAGAGCCTGAAAGCTCACACGGGAACAGGGCTCACACAGCGGCTTCCTGGGGACATGAAGCCAGGAGGTGAAACCTACTTTTAAGGGGATAATTAATCATTACCAGCGAGTGAAAGGTGGTTGGATGTCCTGGAATCTCCACTGCTCTTTCCAGGACTGCAGAAACTGCCAGCTTCAATCCCACCTGCCCCGTCTGCAGATGAGGCTCTTGAGAGGGTTCCCTGCTCAAGGCCCCCCTGGCCCTCAGGTTCATTCCCAGAGATCCAGGAGCTTCAGATATCTTAAATGAGGCCATTTTATGGGCTATGATCCCATCTTACTAATTAATCTTTATTACTACAGGTAGTAGTTACTGTGGTGAGTAAACTGAACTGGTCACAATTAGAAGTAGCATTTCCAGTCCCAAAAAGTGCCAAATTCACAAAAAATTAAGAGTTCATTATAAGCATAATGATACTTTATGTAAAAGATTATTAAATAAGGAGAGTTTATATAAATTTCTGCCCTGTCACTGTTTAAATTCCCTTACTTATCTTGGAAAATTGCAGGCGTAGAAGAATAATTTCTAAAAGCAATAGAATATTAATGTATTTAAGGCAGAATGGGAAAGCTTGATTTGATTCAAAGTAACATGACTCGAAGGGCTAGGATTTTTCAGAATAACGAGGAATGTCATGGAAGTCCCTCCAAAGTTAGAAGCAGCCCCAATAATGAAGGGGCACATCCTTGGTCTCTGAGGTGACACACAGCACAAGGAGGAACCTGCTCCCTGGGGACAAGCACAGGGTGGATGGAGATTGCAGCGCTGAGATGCTGTTGCTATGGTTAATGATGTGCAAGAATTCAGGATTTATATTTCTTTTAATTTAAACTTTTTTCCCCCCTCCTCCCACTCCTCTTCCCCATGCAAAAGCAAACCCAGAATTCTAGTCCTTGTAAGAAAGACATCTGTTTTGGTTGGTGACTGGGAGGAGGTCAGGAAGAGGCTCTTGAAGATGACTGTCATGCAGTAGTAGAAAATAAATCCAGAGAGAAATTTAATTAGTGGTTGTTTTTAATGGCAGGCATCTCAAATGTCTAGTGAGACGCCCAGTCTGGTTTTTCAGACGTCTTTAGTGCTGAGAGCTGGCAGAGTCACTGCTGAGGAGGAGGTGGGCAGAGGGGTCTGTGATGGGCAATGAATGAAAAGCTGAGGGGCTGTCGCAGTGACCACTTGACCACAGCCCAGGCTAGCACCTGCGGCGTGCGGCAGGAGTGGGGAGCAGCCGGAGACTCCAAGGCTCTACACCGCTCCTCTGGAGCGCCAGCTCCTTCCAGCTCCTGGGGAGCTGAGGCCCCAAGGCCTGCGGTCACCAGCAACCCTCGACGAGGGGAGAGGTAAAGGAAAGCAGGGAGGCTTGCCTGGTGGTGTGAGGCAGCAGCTCATTATCCGGAGGGAACCGATGAGGACACGCAGAGACTGGGTATGCAGCAAGTGAAGTATGGGGAGGGAGCGAGGGGAGGGTCCCGGCTGGGGGCCAATGGGGGATCCCAGAGGGAGGGACACGGAGGGGACAGAGAGGTACAGCATCCATAACCCAAAGGGGCGGAGGGGGAAGGGTGACATGGGCCAGTGGGGCCTCCTGGATTAGGGGATTTCCGGAGTGGGAGGGATCAGAGGGGGCCGGGTCCAGGGGCATTGACAGGGACCATGTGAGGGGAAACAGGAGGGGCTCGGGTAACAACCAGGGAACTTGCTGGAACAAAGGGAGGGGTTTGGGTGATAGGCAGGGAAAGTGCTGGAATAAGGGGAGGGAGACTTCCGTGTCAGGGGTACCGAGGGAGCGGCCTGAACATGGGATGTCCCAGCTGGGGAGTGGGAGGAGGTGGTAACAGGGATGAGCCAACTGGTAACAAAGAGCACAGGGAAACAACGGAGGAGTGTAAAGTACCGCATTACCAGAAGGGGCCAAAGTGACAGCTTCTTTAGATGGCACCAAACTGAACAGCAGCACCAAGCAGGAAAACTCCTTCAGCTGCTCCTTGAATGAAAAATATCCACAAACTGCCTTGGCTCAGCTCAGTAACGGGATGCATTGCGGGAAGAGAAAATCCTGCTGGTGTCCGGTCCAGAGAGCTCCCAAAGAGGCAGGTGTGGAGTGACCATCCCTTGCGACACTGTCAGTGGGACAGGGTGGCTGTGTCCTGGCTGTGCAGGACCCTCCTGGGCTCACAGCAGGAGGATTCCTGAAAGGCTGCCTGGCTCATTAGGCTGTGTCCTGTTAGTGATGTTTATAGAGGCTCCCTGAGGACTCCAGCCTGAAGTAGCACAGCCAGAGAGGGCTTCTCCCTCCCATAAGTGGCTGGAGATGGAACAGCAGCTCTAACAGAAAATGCTGCAGCTTCTCTTTTAAATGTTCCACTGGGCTCTTGAGAAGGTTCTCAGACGTCTGCAAGGCTCTGAAGGATGCAGTGATGAGCCCACTCATTCATAGCACTGCCCAGCTGCTCCCAGCAGCAAGAGACTGCGAAGTTTCTTTTAGCTGCAAAGCAGGACATGGTAACCAGCTCATTTCCTTGTTTAATTTCTTTCATAAGGAGGGAGAGGGGATATAACCCTTCCTTCCCTGGATTGCAAATGGCTATGGGTAAACTAAAAATAAGGAAGTCACAACAAGTTATTTACCGCTGGATGAAATGCCCTGATGGAGAAGCATAAATCATGGTTTACTCTGAATATTTCCAAATTAAATCTTCAGAAAAGCCGAATTGTTATGAAGAATTCAGCTTTTGTAGGCCAGTTATGCAATAAGTTACAGGTAATGCAATATGAAGTTAAAATGGTTATAAGTTAACAGAGCGTTTGAATGTACGGGAAGCGACACGCGGTTTTGATCACTGGATGGTGGCACAACAGAGACCCCATGGGTTAGGGAGAGGAACCTTCCAGAAGAGTCACATCAGCAGCGGAGTCGGCGCCCCGAGCTGTACTGGACAGCGAGCCACCAACGGGATGAGCCCCCGGGAATGGTTGGTCAGGAACGCTCCTCGCTACAGGCCAGTCAGAGCGCTGGGAACGGTGCAATCAGAAGCCTAAAGAGCGAGCATCCTGACTGCTGCATTTCTGATCCCCTCCACGGTTATAAAGGGACCCCCCTTGGGGGGGGTGGGGGCTTCCTATGGTTTCCAGCCGAGGGAGTGCCTGGTACCATGTGTGGTGCTGCTGTTCTTTTGTTCTCTGGCTTGTCGTGCGGGGCCTGGGCTTATCCTAGGTCCCCGTCCCCAGTTGCTATTTTTAATAAATGAGTTAACCTTTTCCAAGGTTTTTGGCCGTGTTCATAACATAATGTTCTTTCATTTCTCCTGCTCTCAAACAAGCTGGTCCCAGTATGACACTGATCTGAATTGCTCTTACTGGAAACTTTCATAGGAGTCTTTTATTGGCATTTAAAGTGGGGTCTGTAGAAACACCCTTCTCTACAGTAGCCCTTTCCACTCAGGAGTTTAAAGACATACAGGAAATAAGGCTGGAAACAAGGTCTCCTGAGGCATATGTAGACTTTAAAGTCCCCAAGCCCACTGTCACTTGGGCTGCTGAGACCTGGTTACAGATCTGGCTGCAGATGTGCTGCTGTTATTGGATCCCATCTAAAACTAATATTGATGCAGTTCAGTGGGAGAAAGGGAGAGAATCTATAAATATTTTTTATAGATCTGTATCTATCAATACATCTATATATCTGTATATATCTGCCCAGATATATAACAGTGTGTTTCCCTGCATTCCTCCTCTGGACCCTTGCCTGACTCCTGCCCTTTGGTGAAGTGCTCACCCTCCATGCCCATCTGGGGTTTGTTTACCTTTCCCTTCCAAGTGAGGTTTTATACCTCCCATTTCCCCTAATCTCATGCTTCAGGAGCCAGCCACTGGGAGAGAGATCATGTGAGGGAAGAAATTTCCTTATGTATGTGCTGGGATTTCAAAACACAGCACTGGAGAGCAGAGCTGAGCCTGAGGTCACCCAGGAGATGCCTTTAGTGAGCTCCAGAGAGAAAAGTGTGGCGTGATGGTGCATGTAATACCAGCAAACCAGTGGACCCTGAAGCAGAAGAGTGTCTTCAAGCTGGTGTTACTCCGGAATATAGAAAAGACTGAGTCTGAATGGCTAAAAGGGGAAGAGCTGTGAGGGGCAGCTCATGGAGGGAGGAGCAAGGGCTGAAGGTGTAGGGCAGCCTGTGCGAGATGACAACAGGGAAGAAACCATAAAATGACATAAAATAGAATTATGGGATGAAATGAGCGGTTAGAGGGAATCTCTGAAAGGCCTTAATGCAAAGGCAAAACTGCCAAATCCATGATGTTGCTGATAAACATGAATAGGGAAGCGAAGGAGTGGGGCATCTCAGGAACTGAGAGAAGGACTGGAACCGAGGATTTTGAAGGAAGAAAATCTGTACAGAGATGGTTGTGAAAACAAGAAGCATTGGCCTGAAGCAGAAAAGAAGGATAAAGGATGTAGGACTAAAGCACAGAGATGCGAGATTGATTTATGGAGAGAGGAGAGCCTGGAGAGGAGGACAGCCAAGGGGAAACACTGGCAAGAATTCGTTTGAGGGAGAAGTAATGCCATGGACAGGGACAGCCTGCCAGATCTTGGTACTCTCTTCATTTTAGTTTGTCACTTTGCTGTAATTTCACCTCCATCTATCCCTTCCACAGCCACCTTACGGAGCTCCTTAAGGATGACTCATTAAAGGCTGGGGGAGGGGGGGAAGAGAAAAAGGGGGAAAAAAACACAACACCTATTTCTTTCCTAAACTGAAAGGGCAAGATATGTTTTTTTATTTGGGCTTGAAAATGCCTTTCAGAGCTCTGCTGGCATTTAATTTGTTTACTCCTTCTCTGGACTCTCACTTGCCCCTCTCTGCACCTGTTGTTCACAGTTTCTCGTAAGTGGAAGCAAAGCCAATAATGGCCAGGTTGGAGGTGAACTTTTAAACCCACAATTTTTGAGCAGCTTCAGAAGGAAACAAATGGAGGCTGCTCAGGCATAATTTAGGAAATGGCTGGAGATGGATGTGCATTTGGACCTGAAACAAGAACAGGGAGACCATGAACTTTGGTATAGCAGAAGGGTTTTCTGCTGCTTTGAAGAAGCCAGGGGTGCTGTCTCAGGGGTAAAAAACAATGTTAACAACATCCCCAGATGTGGGAATGGAGCCCACGTGAAAGTGGCCTTCCCCTTTCCGGAGATGTGACCTGGGCACTGTGGTGGCAGTGTGTGGCACTTGATGACAGCTTTGTGAGCACATATATAATGGTGAGGCTGAGCTCCTGGATGGCTCCAAATGGGAGTTTTAAATGCCATGAAACCAGCTGTGCAGAATTTTGCGTTTCAGAAGAAAAGCAGTGAGAAGGTCTATGCCAATTTCCAATGTCAGGATGTGCATGTGGACATGGATGTGTGTGCTCTGAAGCTGGAAGGGCTGCAGTGCTCTCAAGCTCTCCCTGCTTTCCCAGGGAGAGGAAATTCCTGGTCTGATCTGAAGTGAAAAGGAACTGGAAACACAATGTCCTTTGAGAAGAGGAGCATCATTCCTGCTGGTCTTGTCCATAGAGATGGGGATCTATCAGAAAACTCGGCCTTATCCATGCCTTGCAGCAGGAGTCTCTGCAGAGCAGCCAGAGCAGCAGCATCTCTTTCACTTTGGGCTCGTTCAGCCTTTTCCTGGGGCTCCAGGGGACTTGTTCCTATTAACGTAATTGGCAAACACATTGTTCAAATATTAGCAGTGGCAGCAAAGCCATTGTGTGGGACAAGTCAAGGCAAGCACTCACAACACTCAGATCTGGGTGCTGTTGCCAGGCCTGTCAGGTGCTGAACGTGATCCAGAAATGCTGTCCAGCTCAGAAGCTGCCTGAGCTGCTCCAATCTTAGCCATTATTAATTTGACTGGGGATAAAACTACATTTAAAGGCGACTTTCTGCAACTGAAAGCAAGTGAGAAAGCATTTGGCATGGCATTCATCTTCCTCAGGTGCAGGGAGTGAGTGAGGCAGAGCTGTGTGCGAGCAGGACTGAAGGAGTTGGGTTGAAGGAGTCTTCCTTTGTGCACATACTTACTGCATCCAACTCTCCCCTGTCTCCAGCATGTCATCCCAGGAAGAGGTGAAGCAGGAGAGTTGCATAAAGCTGGGCAAAGGTTTGAATCAGCAGCTTCCTCAACACAGGAAAATGTCCCGATGGCTTTGCTGCTGCACCATGGTTATGTAAGGCACAAGTAAGGAGGGTTTGCAGGTACTTTGTTGAATAGGACTTCATGGGAAATGTTTATAACAGTGAGCCAAATCCCACAACCCCACTGAAATCAATGGTATTTTATGCCAGGTATGAACAGGGTCAATATTTTAATGATGATGCCTTCACTGATATATTGTTTGCCTTAAAAAATGGAATTAAAGTGATCATAAAAATCAGGTTATACTTAAGCATCCAGACATGTGAATAATGCAGTTCCTATATGACAATAAAAAAGATGGAAGGAAGATCTTTTAAATTCTTTATTGATGAATTTAATGTAGCAGTTAATACCAAGTCGATGACACAATGAAGGGACTGAAGTTGCCAGGTCCACATCTGTGATTTGGGCCAGTCCAATGCTTGAGGGTGATAATTTGGGTCATTAACAATTCTGCTGAGACTGTGAAAAGAAGTGCCAATAAGATCATCCATGGCACAGGGGTTGGAATTAGATGATCTTTAAGGTCCCTTCAAGCCCAAACTGTTCTGTGATCACAGAGGTCTCCAGGTTGCGTTCATGTAAAGCAGAGTTCTAGTGAGAGGAAACTGGAGAGAGTATCGATGAGTCTGAGATTAATAGGAATGTACTTCCATATCACTGCCCTGCACACAGCAATCCCAGACATCTCCTCCTTCATCCCACTGCCCAGTGGTCCCAGCTTGCTTTGATCTTCCACATAAATCCCCAGTTCTTAGTGAAGTTTATTAAGGAATACTTTTTTTCTCTTTTTGGTCAGGAAAGCATGCACTGCTTTTGTTTCTGTATTTGTAGCTGGAAAAAAACCCAAACCCACAGCTCCCCACCACCATGATCCCAGCATATCTTAAAGATTTTAAATAGACATGACACATAAATGAGAATTCAAAACACACTTGTAAAAACCTAATGCATTTTTTAGCCATTCTCATGCTGTTTGAACACGGAAAGCTGGGCACACTCTGGCTATAGCTGACATCTCTCCTGATATAACTCTGCTGGAGTTGAAATGAGCTACATCAGCAGACAATTTGGCCCATAATTTTTCTCGTGACCAGCAATTTAAAACATAATCTCTGAAGGCAGTGAGTGTTTGACCACTGTTCCCTCTGCTCCCTCCATGTGGGCTGCTTGGAGCCTTGGCAGTAGAACCCCCAGAGATGGATTGTCCCTCCTCTTTGTCAAACCACCCAGACCACACTTCCCAAACAACTGACACTGAAAGAAAATCCACCCAAAGTTGTCTCTGCTTCAGGTGTGTCCCATCCTCCCTCTTCTGTGGGTAAACTGAGCTATGGAGGGGACACCTGCACATAAAAATATCAATAAAAGCAATACAGATTTCAACCCCAAACCCCATATCCTGCTCATTGAAATAATTTTCTCCTTAAACTCAACCTTATGCTTTAGGTGGAAGCCTGTCTTTAAATGTGAAGGAAGCAAAAGCTGTGGTTTCAGCAGTCTTTCTGTTAGAATTGAAAACCCTGTAGCTTCTGGTACATTGTTGTGTTCATTTAAAGTTTGTTAAAATTAATGGGGAAAAATAAGAAAACAAAAATCATTACAGGAAGATTTTTATTTCAATATGTGTAAACTCAAAGAGATTGATGAACTGATTTTATTTTTTTTTCTACACAAACATTCTGTTGATGAAGTATTTTGTTGTTTATTTACTTTTACAAATACCCAAGGACAGCTTCATGGCAGGGTTTATATTACTCCCTAGGAAGCAGAAAGCTTGTGGGTCTAGGGAAATATTTTTATTTAACATTTGTACCAGGCCACAGACCTGATTCACATGCAGAATTTTCCCCACTGAGGTATTTCAATGTATCCATAGGACTGATAGCAGAAAAAGTTGAACAGAAATGCAATTTTGGTGCAAAATAGTTAGAAGGTTGTTTGAAAATGCAAAAAAAATTATTTTAAGCTAAAATCCTCCAGGTATGTCATTTTGCCTCATGATAATGATATTTGGGGCACTCTATTCTCTCCCACAGTCTTCAGAGTAGGGCTCGTACCTGCCTACTTCAAAGGAAATATTAAAGCAATTTTTGCGACACTGGTATTTTTCAGCTGATTCTTTTTTTAAATTTTGATAGAAACCAACTACCACTTTGCAAATATTTTGATGGAAAATCCCCAGCAATTTCCCGCGATTCGATGAACTCAATTAGATTCCTTGCACAGTCTAAATTCCACGAAAACCAGCATCTGGAATCTGTATCCGGCAGAAATATGCACACATTTTTGGGGGTTTATTACATCTGGATCTTCCTTGGTCACGGCCCCTCTGATTTGTGCTGTTCCCACAGATGACTGAGCCTTGTTACAATTTTGGATGCTCCTCCTATGGGTGTCCTGTTGCATCCTCTGGACAATGAACTGGAGAGGTGCAGGGAAAGAGGAGAACAGGAAGGATGGATTTTGAGGAGCATCATTTCAGGCCCATGTCAGAATCCTGTGGCCACTCAGCCCTAAAAAGGCTTTTATCTCCCATTTCTCCATCCCTGGGCCATTGTTGTGAGCATCCATGTTAATTCGTAGCGGGTTGCCACTCCTCTTTCCAGCCTGTATTCGCTGATATTCCTGCAGCAAACACGGAAACAGGAAATCACATGCAGCTGCACATCCTGGAAAATCTGAGCTGTTTCCAACAGGCTCCTTTTACTATCCCCACCACCTTATTTTTTGGCACCAAAAGCCAACTAACCATGAAATAGCTACTTCAGCCACAGGTAACTGAACACATCTCACTCTCTATTTCCTTCCCTCCGTGGTTCTATTTCGTGTTGAGTTTTGATGAGCCTTAGGAATATGTGCCCTTGGATGATCCAGGGTTTATAAAATAACAATGAGATCCTCAAAGTAGTAGGAGGATAATGTTTGGTGAGGAAAACCAAGCAGGAGACAGTATAAAGGAAAGTGGGGAAAAAAGAGGAAAGAGGAGAAGAGGGACAGGAAAAAAATAAAGTAATGCAAAAATGAAAATAGGGAAAAGGCTAAAAAGACAAAGTGAAGATGGAGGAGACAGAATGGAGAAGATGAATAGGTGGGCTGAAGGAAGGCAAAGGAAGGTGAAAGCTGAGTAAGGAGTGATAAAAGAACTCAGAGTGATGGGTTTGCAGGTGCATCTCAGCAGGTTGCCTCTGATGGGCTCTCTCGGGGACACAGTACGGCACCTGGGCTAATTTATAAAAGGAATGAAAAGGAAATGGACTCATTATAATGAACACCATTAATTTACCTCTCCAGACTCCACTGTTTGAACGGAGAGCATCACAGCTCTCAATTGTCATTTGTCTGTTCCATCCTTCTCTGTTGTCTGGTCGAAGGGACTTGTGAGCACAGACGCCCCTGAAAGGCTGCACAGCCACTAATTAGCATATAAATTGTTTGTCCTGGTACAAATTTATAGCAAACAGCAATATTTTACACTCCAGTAAAGTTAATAAATGAGGATTTAGGCTGTAAAAATTTCATGTTCTTTTGTGCAAAGGTCAATTATAAATAGTTAAGCTCAGATTCATGGAAAAGCTCTGGGCTTCAGCAGGGGAAGAATAGAACGTGTTTTGGTCACTCTGGTTGCAGCTGGACAAATGCCTCTTTCATGGTGCCTGAGACACCTCTCTGCAACAGCCTGCTCAGTTATAGCATGATTTTGGCTCTGGGACGTCCCATATTAGAGGAAGAAGATGCTCTGAAGTGTTGGAGGCACAGCAGGATCTCACTGGGCCAGGAGAAGGGAGAATTTAATGTTTGGAGTTGTCTTCTCTGAGAAGGAGTTCTGGAGCTGGAAAAGCAGATGCATGCACTCAGCATCTCCAATGGTGTTACAAAAGACAAAAACACAGAAAGAAATTAAGGAATATGAAAACTTTTCCAAATTTTAGAGACAAAAGGAAATCTGGGTTTCAATACATCTTTTATTTCATAGAATCATGGCAAAATTTTGGTTGAAAGGGGTCTTAAAGTCCTATGGGCAGGGACACCTTCCACTATCCTGGGTTGCTCCAAGCCCTGTCCAACCTGGCCTTGGACACTTCCAGGGCCCCAGGGGCAGCCACAGCTTCCCTGGGCACCCTGTGCCAGGGCCTCCCCACCCTCACAGGGAAAGATTTCTTCCTAATATTGAATCTAAACCTCCTCTCTGTCAGTTTAACACCATCCCTGCTTGTCCTGTCACCCCTCCATGTCCTATTTGCAGTACTGGAACATGCAGGACCCACATTTTACTCAACTCTATAAATAAAGGTAGGAGAGGTGGCCTTGTTTTAAAGGGCATCATCTGCATATGAGTGATGGAAGGAAATGTTGGTAGTTCTGTGCATTATTATTAATATTATTCCTTTATCACACAGTTGCAACAGTGAGACTGTATCCTGTTGTATGAGGTCACACATGAACGTGTCAAAATAGACATCTCATGGCTGGGCGTTTATAAGGTATGGGATCAATGATATATCGATTTATCTTCTTTCTAGTGCAGGAGGAGAGAAAAAAATATTGATCTTTCCTGCAACAGCCTACTTGAGAATGGAGGCATTAAATCAGAATTTTTTTCAGGGATCCTGGGGAAGTTGGTCTGGGAGGAGATAATTCAGTTGCAGGACATTGGAGATTACAGGATAGACCAGACTGAGGAGAGGATGCAGGAGTTAAGTTACCAAGAAGAGACTGTGAACAAGAGCATCTGAAGACTTGACACCACAGGAGGTTGGGAACAGAGCGGGCTGGATCCCAGGTCGTGGAGGAAGCAGTGTTACGCAAACTGTCACCCAGAATTTGTCACCAGCCTTAACCTGGTAACCAGGCAACTGAGAGATGTGTGAGAAGCTCCCTGCATCATCGAGAGCCAAGGGATATGTTTGGAAGGGAGGAGAAAGGGCTCAGGAGCTCTGCAATTCATGGGATCAGCAGCCTATCATCAGGGGCTGCCGGGCTGGTAACTCAAGGGACACATGCAGGCTTTGTAGGGTAGATCAGGGGGAAGCAGGAAACCATGGAAATGTAATCAGCATAAATGGGGGCTGTACTGAAGAACCCAAGCTTCAGTTATTGCCATCACTATCCACCTTTAAGCCATTCCTGTGGTTGTCCCACATGCAGTTTGTCACTTTGGTTTTATGTTTCCCCCTCCAGGGTTGTGCATCCCCTGTGTCCCTGTGGAGCTTCAGTCCCACTGTGGGTCATATTCAGGGACATGATCATCCCTTCACTGCCCAGAGACCCAGTCAGCCTCCACCAACTCCAGCAAAGGGAAGGACAGCCACGGGACTACAGAGAACTTCCCCACTGCAGCAGGGGAGGGTGGAGCAATAAATTTATTTAAATAGGCCACTGATATCCTGGGAGCAGCATGTCAGCAGCTGGGAGCAAGGACTCCTCCTCAATGGAGTAATTTCCTGTGGGAAATAGTTTGAAGCTCCTGTACAAGAAGAATTTTGGCAGGGAACAGAAAGCTGTGTGGAGGAAACAATGCAAGGAGTTTGGAGAAGGGGTAGGAAGAAAAGGGAGATACATCTTGCTGCTGGAAGAGTAGTCTGGGTACATCCGGGTAGGAGAACTCAGCAGGCAAAGCTTGGCTTTCCCACTCCCCTGCTTTTCACTGGGTGAATTTGGAAGTTGTCCCTCGGAACAGAGGGTGTGCTGAGTTACCAGCTCTCTGTGAGGAGGAGCCCAGACGCCACAGATTCTGAAAGGGGCTTAATGATAAAGTTGACTGAAATGAAACTATTGCCATCATAATAACCTGTGAGTTCATTTCCCTGCATTTCCACCTGATCCATTCTTTTCTGCTTGACATTAAAGGAGCTGCGCAGCAGCAGAGAACACAAACAGGATTGGAAAGGAGAATCCATCTCCCAGGGTCAGTAGAAGCTGTTGGCTGTTACTGCCAGGGTGGCTCAGCAAAGGTCACCCCAAATGGGCAGAGCTGTGAGTTTTGCAAGAGGCTGGAAAACAAAAAGAGGCCAGACCTGAGCTGGGCTGCTCAGGGGCTTTCAGAGATGCCCCAGAAAGGGGAGGGATGCTGATGTCTGTGCTTGGTCAGGAGGAGACAGAGCTCAGCAAGAGGCCAATGCAGCTGTGACTGTCATGCTGGCTTTGCTTCATTTACAGCACCTATTAATTACACAAGGTTTGTGTGGGGAACAGCTGGTGAGGTCCCTCCCTCTGTCCTGCTTCTGCTTGAGCTGGCCTGGTTGTGTTCTCAGCATGTCAGACCCAGGAGGTTCTTGTGCTTGTGTGTCCAAGCACCATTCTCACTATGGTTCTAGTTATGTAACTTCCCAATTTTAGATTAAACTGTGAAAAAATTCCGCAATTTCTTTTCATCTCAGACCATAAAGGATGACAAAAGAAGGGAGAGGGGGAAAGCATCTCTTCATCTTAGATTTTCCAGGACCCTTGTGTTTTTCAGCCAGTTAATTTCTGATTGCTCTGCTCCAAACCTTCATCCTCCACATTGTTCATAGGTGAAGATTTTTATCCTTTACTCTTTTAGAATTACTTGAGTCAGAATGGAAAAAGCTTCTGAAGTTTAAGATACAGAACTTTTGTCACTTCCTCAAATCCAAGGGAGATTATATTTGTTAGGCTGTGGTATATTTGTGACTGGAGAGCTCACTTTCAGAAGATGTTTACACAGATTATTTCAGATATAACTCCCTGGGTTTTTTTGATATTTATATAAAGTTTGGTGAAGATTTCAAATACAGCCTGGATCTCATTGTATAAGAGCAAAGGTGCACAAAGAAAAATGACAAATCTTGTGACAGCACTACCTTCAAAAGTTAGGAGAGTTCCTGCCAACCAGGAGTTCCGACAAAGGGAGCAGAAACAGGACTGGGAAAGTCCAGGAAAATGGATATGGTGATATCCTGCATTAAGAAGATACTTGCATTAGGGTGATTCACTGATTGACAAGGAAGCAGCCACAGGATTGAGACAAAGCCGCTTTCAGTGGTCCTCAGTTTCATATTATGTGTCTTTAAACTTGGCACTGATGGTGTGGGCCAAACCCCTGCCCTGGTACTGCAGAAATCATTTGTCTTCCAAAATACTGAGTGCTGGGCACTGAGCTGCACAAGGACGGGGTGAGAGGCAGCAGCCCTGCTCCCCAAAGGCAGGAGGAGCTGTTGGAGGGCACACCCATCCCAGAGCACACCCACCCATGCTGCTGCTGTTTCCACCTTGGAGGCAGGGCTGCAGAAGGGCTTGAAAAGCCCAAGGACTGTGACAGGGGTGTCCTGTGATCCACATCATCTCCTGCAGCTCCAGCTGCAGTGGTATGGGTGGTTGATACACATAGGTCAGTTGTCCATTCTCTCACCGGGATATGTTAACCCCTTAGGAGTTCAAAAACTCATACAGATTCAGAAATTTGGAAGCACAGGCCAGTCTCATCAAAGTTTTCAGTCTTATTTTCTCTGCGAGTCAGAGGTAGATTCCAAATACCCTCAGGAATTCACATTTAATAGACACTTGTGGGGCGAGGGGGTGGAGAGCATCCAGCTAGGCCCCTGTTATTATATTTTCTCCTTGTTCAGTACCTCTCTCACTCAAAGGTGTCAGAGCCATAGAGGGTTGCTGGTGGTGATGGGGATCTTATTGCAATTAATTTCTCATCCAAATTAAAGCCAGAGCATTGGGTTCACCCGGCTGTGCTGACTGAGTGCTTTGCATGGAGCAGAGTAAGGCCAGTGGGCCTTGGCAGTGACAAAGCTGGGAGGTGGAAACTCACTGTGTTACTATCTGAGAATATAAAAGAATCACTGAGCTATGGCAAAATTAAAGCTTGCCCTAATTCCCCCACTGAAGTCCACAATCAAGCTTGGAAGCAACACAAATGCCTTCAGACCACAGCCTAGCGAGGAAGTGACACAGCAAGTGCCATCTACAGCTGGAGAAGGCTGCAACAGAACAAAATCCTGGTGCCATGTCACATGCCATGGGTACAGCTGTCCAGGTGCTGCAGCCAGCCTGGGCCCAGAGATGTTGGTCAAACCACTTTTCTCCTGGCAAAACCCATCCTGGGGGACCGGGGTCTGCTCCAGGTGTCCCCCCAGGCTCTGCTGTGCCCCTCTGCAGGGTGCTGTGGGAAAGGCGTTAGCAACATCCAGCTGTCTGCCACAGCAGCAGGTCCTTTTCGGCGGGTGACAGTGGCAGCTTGAGGCAGTTTCCTCACTGGAACAGGATTTGGCATCTCCAGAGGATGTGGAGGGATGTGGAGAGGAGCCAGGCTGAGACAGCCCTGATCTGAGTCATGGAGTGACTTGCAGAATTCCTTTGACTCAGTAGCTGAAGGGGTTTGGGTTGCTATTCTTGGGCTTATTCCCAAATCTTCTGTCACCACCAGCATCAGGAACACAGCCTCAGCATCTCCAGCAGGAAGGAGTCAGTTGTGGGGCTGCTCTGCATTGCTGCTCAGAAATCTAAATTACAAATGCTTCCCTTTGAAAGCCCCTCTCACACGGCAGTAAAGGCATGTGCTCCAGGGTTTATTTTATGTTTTACTATTTTATTCCCACTCTTTCTTTCTTGTCTTCAAAAGGTGCTGCTCACAATGCAGAGGGAGGATCTATTTCTTAGTTTAAGTTGGAAAAATGTAAATACAGAACAATACTTGACAAAATAAACCTATAAGGGGAAATCTTCCAGCAGTTTTGCTTTTTGTTGCAAGTTATTATGTACACCCCCTGCTCTGATATTATTTTATAATCTAAAATACCACCATGGAGTAATAAAATAATTGAATACAAATATATTATTACATCTTTGCCTGGCTTAATGATGGACACCTTGGGCAGGGTCACCTGCAAGGTAGAAGCATCTGGTGGCCCTGTTGGCTCTTGTCCCCTGCTTGGAGTCTCTCTCCTCATTTCTCTCTCTGCTGTAGGGCCCATTTCCGTGGCCAAGAGCCATGAGCCTCCCAGCTGAGAGAGAAATTCAAGCATAGGAAGCAATTTCTTGTCAAATAAAGACAACCTCTGACATCAGTTTCATTTCTTGTTTTTACTGACCCATTTCACACATCTGAAGTAAATTTTCAAAGCTTGTTAGGGGCAGGTGTGTTCTTCCGTCCTGGTTAAATGACCTCACTTTGCACAGCTCCCAAAGAGCACAACCAGGCAGCATCACCCGAGCCCAGGCTCAAACTCCTGGTGTCAGCTGCTATGTCCCTTGTCCCTGGAGCCCAGGAGCAGGACAGTCTTGGAGCCAGCCAGAGAAAAGCTGTGAGAAGCAAGCAGGAGGGGTATGGACTAGAACTGGCTTAAGAATAAAGGGTGAAGGTAAGAGTACAGGCAGGAGAGGGGGATTTACCATGTCAGACCACGACAGAAAAAGTGAGACAGAAGATTAGGAGGATATGATGGTATTAACATAAAATTGTGCTGCGGGAGATGGAGTTAGGAGAGGAAATGTTTATGGGAAGGAGAAAAGAGAGAAGGCAAAAAGAAGAAGATAAATGAAGAATTAGTCTGAGGAAGACAGAAAAACAAGAAAAAGTATAGCAAAAAGAGTTTGTACTTCTTCCTCCTGCAGCTGCTGGGTCCAGTTTGTGACTTAACGTTTTGGGGCTGTGATTTAGAGGCTTTTTTTTTTCACCCCCCACTATCCCAGGTTGCTCCCAGCCCCGTCCAACCTGGCCTTGGACACTTCCAGGGATGGGGCAGCCACAGCTCCTCTGGGCAACCTGTGCCAGGGCCTCCCCACCCTGACAGGGAGGAATTTCTTCTTTTAGCAGAATTGGGTCCGTGGCTACACCCATTCCTGGGCCCTGAGAGCTGGAAGCCAGCCAGGGTTGATCAGAGACTCCAACCTTCTCCTGCTTCCTCACTTGAAATCACTACCTGCCACCTCAGGAACTGCTGAAATATGTTCTCCACACCTCCTCTGAGCTCCCCACCCTCAGAAGCCTCCTTGGATTTCCAATTTAACTCCTCCAGGGGGATTGTGCCTGAGAGGAAGAAGCATAAGCTTACTAAATGAAGCTCTTAATCACTGTCATTTTAGTCCTAAAACCCTAGCAAAAACAAAGGTGTAACTTCTGCAGACAAATGGAAGTCCAGCAGTGAATTTTCTCTTCTGATCACATCCCTCTGGAGAAATCTTTCTTGTTGAGCTGGTTTTTTTACATATACAAAGCACATTTCCTTTGATATTTTCCACATTCAGCAAGGTGAAAATGCTGGTCAAAAATGGTTTATTTCTGTGCAGAGAGAAAAGCAATGTGTGTCCAAGCTTTGATGCCTTCTTCACTGAACATATCCACAGTGTTCTCAGCAGGAGCTGAGCCCAGGCTGTCTTGGTGGACCCGGCTTTAACCTGCTAAGACTGAGAGGACTTTGATGCTCCTGATGGTATTAAAGTTGTCCCATGTTCCCAGCTGGTCAAAATTATGGTGCACCCAATATGAAATATCATAGTTAAATGAATCTGAATTAATAAAGTGTGATTTATTCTGCATGTTAAATGGTCATAAGACACTCAGGGTGCATGAGGCAGAAGGAACTCACCTTTCTGCTCACCTTGAACCTCAGAGCATTTAACCGTGTTCAAGTTTGGCCTGGTGATCCTGTGCCCCCCTGGTGAGTGAACTGCCTGTGGTGAATCTGGGATTTTGGGCAAACTGGCATAGATATTGTCTCCTTGCTACTAATTGTCCTGAGATAAAATCTTGCTATTAGGAAATAGCTCTGCCTACAAAAAAAAAAAAAAAAAAAAAAAAAAAAAAAAAAAAAAAACAAAAAAAAAAAAAAAAAAAAAAAAAAAAAAAAAAAAAAAAAAAAAAAAAGAAAAAAAAAAAAAAAAAAAAAAAAAAAAAAAAAAAAAAAAAAAAAAAAAAAAGATTTGTGAAGGAAAGGCTGCAGTGAAATAGCAGAGAGGTCAATAGTGCAGTGAGTTACCTGCAAATAGAGGAGGAAATGTAGGAATTGAAAGCTGAGCCCTACCTTTCATCCATGCAGTGGGCTCCCCACACCAGGGGAGTGTTCTCCCAGATTTGTGCAGCAAAGGAATGCAAAGAAGCCCCACCATCCTCTGCCTCCTCCCCCAGCTGGATTAAAATCATGCCTTCAGAAAGTGAGCCAGGATGGATTCCACGTAATAAATTCTGTTTGAAAGCTGGAAGGTTTTCAGCCAGCAGAGGAGGGAAGCTGTAGGACAGCCTTCAGCAGGAGGAGTGGGTGGCAGGCAGAAGCCTGATGGGTTTTATGATGAAGCTTGATCAGCTTTCAAGTGGGTTTGCGTGGAGCAGTTGCCCAAGATAGCAGGGACTGTATGTGATGACTTTTGAGGGCTTTTTTGATCACATATTCCCTGAAATTCCAATGAAATCATGGTGTATAGCAGACATAGTTCAATATTTTTTTGTTTCATGGAACGCACTTTAGTTTACACCAGCTGAGAATAGCCCTAGAGTGGCCAAAGCCAAGGCTGGCAACCTTTAATCCTTGCCACGTGTGACAACACCTCAGTCCACTCTGCCCCCACCTGGCTTCCTGATAATACCAAGGATGGCTTTATTCTGCAGGCCCTTTTTCTATTGTAGAGATGTTAGCNTTCCAATGAAATCATGGTGTATAGCAGACATAGTTCAATATTTTTTTGTTTCATGGAACGCACTTTAGTTTACACCAGCTGAGAATAGCCCTAGAGTGGCCAAAGCCAAGGCTGGCAACCTTTAATCCTTGCCACGTGTGACAACACCTCAGTCCACTCTGCCCCCACCTGGCTTCCTGATAATACCAAGGATGGCTTTATTCTGCAGGCCCTTTTTCTATTGTAGAGATGTTAGCAATGGCCTATCTGGTGCCACATTCAAATAGATATTTCTCCCTTTGTCTGGCAATAAAAGATACTTTGAAAGAGCAAGGATGGTGGTGAGAGTGTCAGGTGGGGTCACAAGGCACAGGCATTCCACAAAAGGGAACAAAATAAAAATGAGAAAATACCTCAAAACACTTGCCAGATATAGCAGCCTAATTAATACAGCCATTGTTTGCTCAGTGGCTGAACCTCCTTTTCTGTGCTTGGAAATGACTGCTGGGGAATTAGAAGGAACTTGACTTTGTTTCTAAGCTTTAGCCCTAACAACCTGCTTTGATGGAGAAATGTGTATGAAATCAGGTGGCTGATACTCAGCATGGGAACTCTGGGTTGTGTCAGAACCAACCGGCACAACCCGAACATGGGATGCAGAGTACTAACAATGTAATGCCTATTTTATATATATATATCTGTCTATAT
>VYXC01003153.1:96873-167779 GCA_013397175.1 Platysteira castanea | reverse complement strand
TGTCTATATATATATATATATATATACCTATCTCACAGAGAGACAGTGTGCCCCCAGTCGAAGTGCTGGATGGACTACAAACAGAACAAAAAAAGGCAACCTGCAGAATCTTACAATTCAACTAAGTTATGGCACAGAAAAATAATTCCATGAAAAATATTTGGCAAGTAAATGCAAAGAAATAATCCCTTGTAGGAAGATAACTCACAGAAAGGCAATATGAGTCAAGTAAATTAGAAAAATTCTAAAGCAAAATTAGCCTGATAAACCTGTGGCTACAAGTTAATCAGTGCAGTGCTCAGGTTCNTCAGCAGGAGGAGTGGGTGGCAGGCAGAAGCCTGATGGGTTTTATGATGAAGCTTGATCAGCTTTCAAGTGGGTTTGCGTGGAGCAGTTGCCCAAGATAGCAGGGACTGTATGTGATGACTTTTGAGGGCTTTTTTGATCACATATTCCCTGAAATTCCAATGAAATCATGGTGTATAGCAGACATAGTTCAATATTTTTTTGTTTCATGGAACGCACTTTAGTTTACACCAGCTGAGAATAGCCCTAGAGTGGCCAAAGCCAAGGCTGGCAACCTTTAATCCTTGCCACGTGTGACAACACCTCAGTCCACTCTGCCCCCACCTGGCTTCCTGATAATACCAAGGATGGCTTTATTCTGCAGGCCCTTTTTCTATTGTAGAGATGTTAGCAATGGCCTATCTGGTGCCACATTCAAATAGATATTTCTCCCTTTGTCTGGCAATAAAAGATACCTTGAAAGAGCAAGGATGGTGGTGAGAGTGTCAGGTGGGGTCACAAGGCACAGGCATTCCACAAAAGGGAACAAAATAAAAATGAGAAAATACCTCAAAACACTTGCCAGATATAGCAGCCTAATTAATACAGCCATTGTTTGCTCAGTGGCTGAACCTCCTTTTCTGTGCTTGGAAATGACTGCTGGGGAATTAGAAGGAACTTGACTTTGTTTCTAAGCTTTAGCCCTAACAACCTGCTTTGATGGAGAAATGTGTATGAAATCAGGTGGCTGATACTCAGCATGGGAACTCTGGGTTGTGTCAGAACCAACCGGCACAACCCGAACATGGGATGCAGAGTACTAACAATGTAATGCNTATATATATCTGTCTATATATATATATATATATACCTATCTCACAGAGAGACAGTGTGCCCCCAGTCGAAGTGCTGGATGGACTACAAACAGAACAAAAAAAGGCAACCTGCAGAATCTTACAATTCAACTAAGTTATGGCACAGAAAAATAATTCCATGAAAAATATTTGGCAAGTAAATGCAAAGAAATAATCCCTTGTAGGAAGATAACTCACAGAAAGGCAATATGAGTCAAGTAAATTAGAAAAATTCTAAAGCAAAATTAGCCTGATAAACCTGTGGCTAAAAGTTAATCAGTGCAGTGCTCAGGTTCAGTCTCACTTCCTCAGGGTGATGCTGAGCACAGACAGTGACTCAGTGGGGATGCATCAGTTTGGACAAAAAAACTCTCCCAGCCCACTGCTCACCAGACCACAGCTGTCTCCATGTGTACCCATCCATTTCTGGTAGGAGAACGACACTGCTGTTGTAGAACCTGCTGTTAAGCTTTGTGAGACTTCCAGCTTTGCAGGGCTCTTTTCCCAGTTTCTGTGGTCAGCCAAAATGGCATCTGTTGTGCCGCTGGTTCTCTGGAGACCATCAGAGATCTGCTGTGCATGCACTGCTGGTTGAAACAGGCAGTGCTGGACTCATCCCTGTGCATTTTGGGATATAAAAAGAAGGATCTAGTTCAATAAGACCATAAAACAAATTTGTCCAAGCTGAACAGGAAAACAAGCCCAGCTGCATATTTTTGTGGATTAATTTATCCCACAGGCAACAGCTCAAGGCTACAGATGTGCATGGTTTCTCTTGCTACCACGTAACACTGAAAAGCCCCTCTGTATTTGACATGGGATCAGAATCGAGGTGTCCCTCCATCTTCCCCTGTGAATCCCAGAATCACACAATGTTTGGGGTTGGAAGAAACCTCAGAGAACATCTCATTCCCAGCCCCTACCATGGGCAGGGACACCTTCCACTATCCCAGGT
This sequence comes from Platysteira castanea, assembly GCA_013397175.1. Taxonomy (NCBI): domain Eukaryota; kingdom Metazoa; phylum Chordata; class Aves; order Passeriformes; genus Platysteira; species Platysteira castanea. The sequence continues at coordinate 165,685 of VYXC01003153.1, read as the reverse complement.
TGCTCCAAGCCCCGTCCAACCTGGCCTTGGACACTTCCAGGGATGGGGCAGCCACAGCTTCTCTGGGCACCCTGTGCCAGGGCTTCACCAGCCTCACAGGGGAGCATTTCTTCCTAATATCCAATCTAACCTTCTGAAGGGGCAGGATAGAATAGGGAACGTGACAGGTCGGGGCTCTGTGGTCCCTGACTATAACCCTGGAGGAGGGAATGGTGTCCCTGGACAGATGTGCTGCTCCTGCCAGCACACACAGGAGCACATTTTCTGTGCATCCCTGCTGCTGCTAAGGAAAGACTTGAAGTGCTGTCTAAAACTGCACTTTTAAGAAACCTCAGCAGCTGCCCAAGGACAGGAGTTCGCTTAATTGCTGTATCAGTGCGTTCAAAGCTCCTCACTACCTCACCATCGCCCCAGCAGAACACGTATTATCCATTTGTCCTTGGAAGCAGCTGTGCCCCTGCGCCGTGATTACAGCACTCTTGTGCCACATGAACCACGCACAGCTCTTTTCCTCCTGGTCCCCCCAAAAATATCATCCCTCTGCCTTTCCCCCTGTTACGACAGAGCTCCTTCTGTTCAATTTATAACATTTGCACTAATTTGTTTTCCATCAGACAGGCTTCAAGGCACTGCATCCAGTGACCTCTGGCAAAGGGATGGGAATAGCACACACTTTTATCCTGGCACGAGGAAGCAGCAGTGACAAATTGGTTTACTTTTCTTCCTGACACTGGGTGTTCTGAGTAGAGAAAGGGGGTTTATTAGCTTAGACTTACGCATCTGAACTATGCTGTGTAAACTCTCTTTTCTGATGTTATTTAAAATATGTATTTGGCCTTGTCTCTTACTGCCTTGAAATGCAGTGAGTTTTGCCCTAAAGGATGGAAGCTTCTGGTTGGGAATAAACTTGTTATCACAATATGCTGGGATTTTTAATTTTTTAAAACTTTTATTTAACAGCTAAATATAAATGTTCAGTTGTGCATAGATGTATTCAGTTATGTTAGGGAAAGGAACAGCACATACATCCACACTTTCCAGCACAAAAATATCCAGCCATTTACCAGAGAAAAGAGATTAGGAGGTGTGCACAGCCACAAACATTTCTCCAAGCCTATGGGAACATTTTGGAAAGAAAGTACTGCTCCCACTTCTCTCCTTCTAAATGGAGCAGAAATAGCCCAGCAGATGGGGGATTCTGGGTGATTCTTGGCAGCACAAAGTGATAATAGCATTGAATTTGGTTTCACTGTGTTTTGCCATCACTGCCCTGCCCTCCAGCTCAACCCCCTCCATGGGCACATCCACCTTTGGCAGTGCCCAGCAGAGTGGCAGAGGAGGTAAAGCAGTGGAGATAACTTGTGTGGAATTCAAAATACTGACCCTCTCTGCACAGCCTGTAAGGTCTATTGATAAAAGCACTAACAGGTGGGTCCTGTTGTCTTTGTTACATTCATCACTGATTTAAAAATCGAGGAAAGGTTATAACACTTGAGGACTTTTCCTCAAGACCCTGCATAACCATTTCCAAGAAGACACGTGTGTATGTGAATATTCTTTTTCTACCCTGGCTGGGCTTCTTGCTGTTGTTCTGAGGATGATCAGAGTGCCCATCCCAGCCTGGTGCACTGTCATAACACCATTTTCAGTGTTCCCATGTTGCTGTTATGTCCTGACCTCAAAGGGTCAAGCTCAATGCAGCCTCCTCAGAAAAACTCCATTTGTGTTCCCTCCTCCACTCTCTTTTTTTTGTGGCTGATGTTATCTCCTGTTATCTTAATTACATGCTTTAAGGGTGCCTGCTGCACAGATCATTGATGGAGTTTGATGTTTGTTAATATCAAGTTGCATTATGAAAATCTGGTACATTAAGAGCTTGATGTCTTTCCAAATTATTCTGAAAATATAAAAAAAACTTAATAAGCAACCCACTTTAACTAATACAGACTAATAAGTTGGGAAGGCAGAGGGTGAGTTTGGGAACATGTTTATTTGAAGGGTTTTAAGAAAATTATGTAAAGAGCCCTTGCACAAGACTTGCTGTTCAAGGTCAGGGTTTAGTGTCAGAATTTGGGTTAATGCTGCTGGGGACAGCAGACACCAATTTGTGGTCAGATCAAGTCAGCCTTCCCACTTGTATTTAATTTTCCCAAAATAGTAATTTGTCTTTAAATATGAACACTTTTCTAAATCAGATACAGATGGTTGTTTTTATCAAATGAATGCTATTTTATCACTTTAAAAGCTTTTGTTCTTAGTCAAGTGAAGGCAGTGGGCAGCACTCCCTTGTTTTTGAAAGAAGAAGAGCATATGCTTTTTAATTTGCAATGTAGCACTAATAGCATTATCCACAGGGGTATGGGCTGTGATATTGTGGATTGTGGATAATGCATTAATGCTCAAATATCCTTTATTCCCTCCTGAGTGAAAGAATTTAACAGCATATTGTATTATCATGCCATGGAGAATACAGTTTACTCCAAGAGTGAATTTTTTGACAGTATTAACTCTTCTTATAAGTCTGTGTTGAAAAAAAAAAAACCTCAACCTATCATGAACAGTAAAAAAACACTGTTGAGGGGAGATCTGGAGATGAGGCAGACAAGAGCCAGAGACCGTTTCAAAAACTGTCAGGCACATCCTTCTTTTGCCTTTCTCAGTCCCTGGTCCCTTCTCACCAGAAGCTGGTGCAGCGGTGCCACGCTGGGGGATGCAGTAGAAGGGGGAGAAGCAGGCCTGGGGTACACAAACTCAGCCCATTTGTGACTTTCTGTGGCAAACTCCTTTTCCCCAGTGCTGGAAGACAAATGGTTTAATAACCCAGAATGCTGTGCTCTTTGCTTCAGCAAAGTTGACTCTCTGCATTCAGCCTCACTCACAGGTATCTCCCACAACCTCCCGGGAAAATGCTGAACAAACAGAGATCGCGGCTCGGACGCCCGGGGCTGGCCTTGCATTGTTTGCTTTTTATTATAACGCTTATCTTGCTGTGTCATATGGTTAAAAACTGGAGCCTTGCCTCCAAGATAGCAGTGGGAAGGCAAAAAAGCTTGTGTGCGTTTGTCTTCAGGTCAGTTTACAAATGAATGTACTGATGCAGCCCTTAACAAAAATGCATGGGAGAAACTATGAGCAAGAAAGAGCAGGAGCAAGTCCTAGCTTTGTTTCCATCATGTGGTTTTCTGGAAATGAAAAATCTGGACACTGCTCTCATGCTCTCTCACCAGAGGACTGGCTGTGCTCCAGTATTTGTGTGAAGTGCTGGACTGGATCCTTCCACTCAGAGACAGGGAGTGTAGCCACAGCCCAGCTGGAGGGACATTCAGAAAACAAAACCAGGTCTTGCACCCTATTCCCACCCGCCCCAGGATCTTGGGATATCCTAGTTAAGTCAGGGACATCAAGCCAAACCTGTTAGAACCATCTGCATAAGGTGAGGTGAGAAAGGATGAGAAGCTCAAAGGAATGAAGGCACCACGGAATGCAGTGTCCAAGTGGGGCAGCAAAAGAGAGGGAAGAGGTTTTTGAAATCAAGCTGGACACTGAGTGCCCACCTACTGCTTTGTAGGAGGAAGCAGAGAAGCAATTCCTGCTGTCTCCCAGGAGGATTCAGCTTGAAGCTGAGCTAACTGCCTCAGTTACCTCAGACCTGGTTAGGACAAGACAGGAGGCCCATCCTGCAGTTCCACATGCAGGGCCACAGAGAAGCAGTGCTCTGGTGTCCATCGCAGTGCTTATTGTGAAGCACAGAAATATCTGGATCTTCTTCAGCTAAGGGAGGATTAATTTTACCCATTTTTAGTCCTGTAAGAGTTTAAATGTCTAAGCAAGTGATCTAGCCCTCTTGTACAGGCTGTGAGGAGAGAGGAATCTCCAGAGCATGAGTCACTTCTTCTAATGTACAGTGTCTGAAGTGGGTGGGATGAGTCATTCTCCAAAGGTAACAGTCTCTTTCTGGCTTAAATGACTAGTTACAACTGAAAGCCTGACTTCACGGTGGCAGCAGTTAGCCATCTTCAGTGTCACCACCATTTGTCTCAAGTTATTTTCACAGTTTAGAGCAAGGTGGGAAGGCTTCCTTCTCAGCTGATGGCACTTCAAAGGACCGTTTTGTGCTTTCTCCTGGAATCTGCACATCTTTGTCCTTCAGAAATTGGTTGAAATGGTTTGCTCAAGTTTCATGGAGTCAGAAAAATTAAAGGCTGTTGGAAACAGAAAGTCACTTAACCCATCCCCAATCCACAGGCAGAAAACTGCAATTCAGTTTTGTTATTCTTAATGTTTCCTTCTTTCAACAATATCTTCCAATAGTCAGTAAGAAAATGTCAGTTGTTTTCAATGGGCTTTGATCCAAGCCTGCAGAGAGAGCAATAGAGGAAATTCAGCTGCAGAGGCAAATCAACAGAGGGGAAAGGTAATGGCATGAGAGAGCTAAAAGACGTAATTGTGAGATGAGGGGAGAAAGGGGAACAAAGAGAGGCTTTAAAGCCTAAGCAGAGGAGGAGTACAGAGGCAGAGCTCAGTGGAGAGGAGATCTGGGCACAGAGAGAGGGACAAACTCATACCCTTGAAACACATATCTCTTCACCACTGCAGCATTACTTCAATTTGAAAATGCCTAGCTGCTCTTCAGTTTAATCATTGCTGCACTTTTGGGTATAAGATGAATAATTAAGCCTGGGAGTAGAATACAGCAAGTGTTAATAGGGCAGAAGGTACTGCAAAGTCCTTATAAAAAGCTGTGCTTGCAGCACGAAGTGGCTGCTGTTCTCTGCGTCTGCAATCACAGAGTGAGGAGCAGGAAAGTACTAAATTAAATGAAGTGCATCTGTATCCATTCTGCTGGACTCTTTTCCCCCTGTGTTTGATGCTATTTCTTACTAAATAATATCCCGTCTCTAGCAAAGGCTGAACAGTGTAATCCTAAATTGTCCTTCCAAATCCAACCAGGGCAGACATCCTGCACAGCCCTTCCTTCCATGCCTGCACCTGAGGGCTCCTGCAGGCACAGCCTTCTCCCTTATGTAACTCAGTGTCTAAAGAAACTCTCTGGTGCCTTAAAGAGATAATTCAGTCTGAAGTGGCAGCGTTGTGGAATTCATCCTCTCTGAGGAGCTTAAGATTTCTTCCTGTTGCTGTCAGAAGATCAACATGAAGAAGTAAATGCCACTTCACAGCGTGAGAGGCAACAATTAAACAAGGTCTGAGAAGACCTCTGGGACTTTTGAGCAGGGAGGTTGGGCCAGGTGACTCCACTGTAATCCTTTCCAACCTGACCCATTCTGTGAAGACATTGGGCCATGCACACAGCAAGAGAAAGCAGAGCCAGAAAAAGCTGTACCTGGAATAAAGTACAGCCATTAATCCATGTACAAAACAAGTGATTGTGGTTTGCTGCTCTCTCTGCTGTCCCCTCCATCTGGAGTGTCTCCCTTTCCCTTAGCACCGTCTTCCTCAGACCAACAAAGCAGCAGCTCAAAGGACAGCAGTTCATATCTGAATCACCCAAAACATACCCAGGGACAGTGTGCAGGGAGTGTTGTTCACTCCTCTGGGAGGTCAAACCAGTGGCAAACCAAACAGCAAACACAACGCTTCTCTTTCAGATTTTCATTTTCCACACACACCCAATTAAACAGAGCTGTGTACATTAATCAAATTAGGTGGGGAGGAAGAAAGACAGATTGCTATTTTTAAATCCTTGGAAGATGTTTGGGAATGAGAGGTCATAAAAGTAAAGAGGGAGGTCAATAAATAGAAAGGAGGAAATTATTTTTATCCATTGCAGATAAGGTATTTTTAGAGCAATCACCTGAAAGCTCCCTGAATTACACAGAGTGATAAGCACAGCTCAAATTGGTGGCTGCAGCCTGCCTCAGACCCACCTTCCCTGACGTCTTTAAAGTGAGTTTTCAGTGTAATGACTTTTTTCTTTCCCTTTTTCTCCCACTTTCAGTCCTTCCTGCTCTCACTGAGGCACCTCAGAAGGTCTGGTGATTGTATGGACATTTGAGATCTACAGTTGTTGCTAAGTGTTCCCTCCTCTTTGATTTTTCATCCTTTTCTTTTTTTTTTTGGTCTCCTTTCTCCTTCACAGGAGGTGGAAGGATGACAAGCTGAGCTTCCCCAGGCCAGCATGTTGGAGAAGAAACCAGAGGCTGACTTCCCTGGGGCCAGGAGGACACCTTTGTCTGGAACATCATGGACAGGGTGTCACCTGTGAGGCAGGAGTAGTGACTCCATCAGAGCCCTGTGCCACCAACCTCTGGTCTGGAGTCCACAGACCCAGGCAGAGCTGCTTGAGGGGCCTGGGTGTGTTTGACAGTGCTGGGAGAGTGGGACATCACTGGATTTTTAATTTTCTTTTTGCACACTCTCCCACACAGCTTCACCAATTATCCATGTCACACCTTGTCAGCAAGGAGATGGGATCAATACCATCATTTTTCATAGGCTGGACAACAGTCCAGGCAAATTTAGGTGTAGGAAAACAGCTTTGGATCAGGATAAGTTTAGGACAGGCCTCATACAGACATTCCCCTCTAATGCTGCAGACAAAAACCTGGGATGCACTGACTATACTGTGTATAAAACACACTCTCTACTCTTCTAGAAAGGGCCAGATCTTCAAAATAATTAAGCACAAACCATGCTGTGCCATATTTTGAAAACTGTGAATTTAAAACCTATATTTTCAAAGGTAAGGGAAGATGTGCCAGTGTCTTCCTCAACCTGAATTAGCATTTTTCCTGCCAGGATGCCAAGTTTTGAATGTGTCAATATGTTGACATGTTGCCATAGTTTGGGGAAAACAATTGTTTTTGAGCAATCTTCCCATCTGCTGTGTGAATTTGATTGTCTTCTTGCATCCTGCTGGCCACTTCACTGAGAGCCATGGTGCCTCTGTCATGGTTTTCCAGAGTAAGGGCAACGAAAAGGAATTTTCTCTCTTTCAGGGTTCAAAGCAAAGCATAGAAGATGCCAAAAGAAAAATATTTGACTTTGAAATGTGAAAAAAAGAAGAGGAAGAGCAGAATCATGGGAATAAATCTCTCAGGGTGTCCTGGAGTCTGTGTGTACATTTGTATTGCAAAGATAGGAGCTGGGGGTGTGGTGTGTAAAGATGTGGATTTAAAAAGAAAATAGAATCATTAAGGAGACCTCTGGGAAATGTGTGTACACTTTATGATTGGTATAAAATTAAATGCTTTTTTTCCTTCAAGATATTGATCCTTGTTCTTTTATTATTACTTATGATTTCTTTTTTTCTCTCTCTCCTTTGATTATCCATGTTCTGGTCTTTCTGGACCCTTGTTTGAATTGGCCCTTTTTATATGAAACAGGCTGATAACTCTCATCTCTTCTCACTTATGCTCTGAATAATTATAGGTGTCCCAGGAAATCTGGCCTTCAGTAGAAATTTTGTGAAGGTTTTGAAAGATTTTCCTAGAAAACACTTGGATCCTGCACAGTTATCAGTTCTGAAAGGTGCTTTGCCCACCCCCTCCAGTGGAAGGGCTATTGATCATCTCACAAAGGCAAGGCAGGTACTCACGGAAAGAAGAGTTGAGGTTTGGTTGCCTTTTCAACATCAGTGATAAAATTGCATCTAATGTTCACCTCATTCACCTTAACTCCAGTGGTCTGCACTAATTAAGGTGGAGCAAGCAGTGCTGGTTAATAAAGAACAGTGTAATTCAGCTTGTGCTGAGCAGTGATTGTGACAAGAGGAAAAACTCAATAACTGATTTAAAAGATGGGCTTTGATTACCAGAAATATCCGGGGCTTTTGTTCCCTGATTGCAGAGCACACACTGCAAAACCCTGCCGCCATCAATGGCTCTAATGTAACACTCAAAATACTTTCTCTACCTTTCAAGTTGGGCCGCAACCTGTCGAGTCGTGCTTTAAAATATTGTAGATGATCCTCACAATTCTGTCTTCTATTTTGCAGAAACACTCTTCTGCTTGGCCATATGTGCCACCATCCTGCTCCCAGGTCCTATATCCAGAGCCATCACATCCCACACAGTAGCCAGCTCCTTTTGGAGCAGCTACCTCGTTCCCTCCAAGTTACGCACTGCTGTAGTTTACAGGAAATTTTGCTCCTAGGTCTATTTTGGATATCCGTATGTCTGACAGGTTTGCTTCTCTCTATCCAGGACAGTTCTTCCCCGCTATCAGAACAGACTGTGCTCCCTCCTTCCCACCACAACCAGCCATCCCTGAGATGTGTCCTCTGTGCTGTGCCAGCAGGGCTGGGACGCAACCCTGCTACCTCCACTGCTCTGAGGTGACAAAATACACACACAAAATCTTCTTCTAGAGCAGTGGAAGCCCAAGGGCAAGGGCCAATTCAGGTGTGGTGTGATATATTGCCCCCATGGCTAATTCCCTCTCTGGAGCATTAGCCATGGAAATGTGTGATGGAGACCAGCTTTTGAAGACTGCCTGATTATCAGGGTGGGAGTTGGAAATATATAAAACAAACCCATGGGGTTTTCACCCCTTATCCCTGTCTGGAGCAGTACATTCCAGCTGTGTAGACAGGAGACAGAGCAATCAAGAATCACTCCTTCCCCCAAAGCCTCTCAGGAGCACTAAGAAAGGTCTACGTGTACTCATTGAGGCCAAATTTTCACACCTCATTAGCCCAGATGGGATGAACTTCCCTTCTCATAACCAGCTCTGCTGACAGAGCTGCCCAGTTCATTTTTCCCCAGCTGAACAGTTTTCTCTTACAGAAATGCGAATTCAGCAAAATATCATTTTTGTTGACATTTGTAATGGGAAATTATTGAAACACTTCGTTTCCAGTTTAGCGTTTGGCTAGTTCTGTCTCATCTGCTGTGAAGTAATCAAAACCCAGCAGAGAAGCCCTTGCCTCTTAAATCATTCACCATAGTTTCCCTTCAAGAAACTTGTCCTGAGATTCCTGAGATCAAATATGATGGGGGGTTGCCTTTCACCCAAAATTTTGAGAATTCTGCTTTCCATTTAACTTTAGAACTTCCCTTCTTGGAATGAAACTATTGTTCCAGAAAGCTGCATTTCTAGGGAGAAAATGTGTCTTGCAGCAGCTGAATCACAGAAAGGATGGTTTGACTCAAGGCTTTTAAAGAAGTAACAGTTGCGACAGCAGGACTCCGTCTTAGGCAGCCAAGGCGATGCAGAGAGGAGTTGGTACAGGGAGTCCTGCGTGGTTCAGTCTTTTTATAGTGACAGATTTCTTTGCATAATGTATTTTGGGTGAAGCTTCAGGTTTATTTTGTACTTATCTGATGACAGAAAAGTATATGTTAGTCTTTTAAAGAAAAAAAAACGAAAAGAAACGTTTCTTAATCAGCTTATTACAGCCTTCCATGTCTAATAAAGCACTTATATGGCAGTAAACCTGGAATCCTACAGGAGTTTGCTGTAAAGTGACAGATTCAGGTCAGAGCTGTTCATGAGCAGCCAGATTGATTTGTGATGCATAACGATGGGAGAAATGGCATTATTGTTTTACAGGAGAGCACAGAAAGTTAGAATATGCCAGGGCCATTATAACAGCTGGGTACCCTGGTCTGAAATACCTTGCCTCGGGCCAATGCCTGATATTTCAAATAAATTGGAGCTATTCCTCAACTGGTAAATAAAGTAGTCACACAGTAGATGTGGTTTTGGCTCCTTAGCTCCCTTCACCCCGGCAACAAACCCTAAATATCTCGGTAAACTCTTGTTCCTGTAGGTACAGACTTTAAAAACCACAGACATGGGATGGGTACAACCAGAGCTGTCTGCAAGAGATCAATTTTTAGGTTTTCCTTCCTTTCCCTCTGTCACTGCCTAACTCTTTCAACATCTACTTCTGCCCTCTTTCATGTTTTAAACAAATGCTTTTCAGAGCATGAGTTTGTCCTGTCTGTGTCATCTGGTTGGCTTTTATGTTATTTCTTGTTCCAAATTTGTTGGCCTTTATTTTTATTAACTGGATCCTGTAATAAATGTACAAGTAATGCTGACCTGAAGGAAATGCTGCTCACTCTATAAAGATATCAGAGAGGTATAAAAACACTTTCTGAATGGAATTATACTGAAATGGTAAAAGCAATGGCTCCTGTCCAACATTTCCAGGGGCAGCAAAAAACCACCCTAAAAAACAGATGAAGGACTGGTCCACCTTTATGGGACTGACCCTTGAAAACTGCTGGGAACTTCAGATGGTGCCACATGCACCTTCCTCTTAATTAGTGCTCTTCTGAGAGACTTTGTGACACCAGATCTCCTTTTTCTTACATCTCAGTAAAATGCCAGCTCCTCTGGGGTCTTGGTGTGCAACTAAGGTCCCTCCGTGCTACATCAGATATATTAATTCTCATTAAGAAATGGTGCAATCAGTGCTCATTTGGACATATGCTGTGCCCCTTACTGGCTGCTGGGTGCACAATGATTTTCATCTTGGGCTGAAAGGCTCTGTGCACTTTCCATCACAGCTGCCCAGGCTCATCTCACCCAACCAGCTGCTTAGATGGGCAAAGTAAGTCGGGCTGGCAAGTTGGGTTTTTGATCTTGGGACTCCTCGGCCTTTACAGCCCTGAGATCTGGGATTCTCCCCGTACATTACCAGTTACTGAGAACTTCTGAATTCCAGCCAAAATAATATATGGGCATTATCTTAACTCTGAGGGGTTTGAACAGTTCCTTTGACTTTCATGCATCTGCCACACACATTCAGACTCTCAGTGTTGCAACCCATTGGCTCAGCACCCTGCAGGACCGAGCCCTTCACTAATCCTCCTAAATCCAAGTCTATTGACTTTCAAAGCAACCCACCAGGGTTTCTTATCTGCATTTCCTGAACAAGCTGCCTGCTTAAGCTGAGCTTTTTTACATTAGTCTTCAACCAGAGCTGATTTTGAGCAATGAACATGATTAGATTTTCATATCAAGAGGGAATGAAAGTCTGGAGATAGTTCACAAGTATCCTGGAGTGAGGCAGGAGTGATCTACCTTAATTGAGTAGCTTGTAAAAACACAAAAGGTCAGAATTAGTGTCTAAATCCAACTCAGGCAATATCCAGGTTTTTCTTTCTCATCCTGGAATGAATCTTAACAGAACCCTGAGTCTAAATATCTTGGGAAGTTTGAAAGCCAGATCTCAGCCCTTAGATGCCTGACATTTCTAGAATATGATCCTGTCACCACATGGCAGAATAATATTCAGTCCTAAACTACGGCACAGCCCTGCAAAGAGGGAGATGCTGCATGAGGTCAAGAAGCCTTCTCCAGAAAACAGGCTGAAATAAGGATTGCTTCATCTCCAGGGATTTTCAGTTATGGTGGGTCACTTTTCCCCAAAATCAGGTGAAGACTTTTCTTTCAGGCTGGACCTGAGCATTTGGGATGTCAGAAGTCAGAAACAAAACCCACATCGTGGCAGCACAGCATTCTACATCTTTCATAAGATCACTGTCACTGCCTGTGTGAGTGGGGCAGCCAGACACCAGGAACTGGCTGTGGAAATAAAGCACACCTGGAATAACCATTCCCACGCTGACATTCTCCTCATCTTCATACAAAGGTCAGGCTTAGGCCTGAGACTCCAGAGAGACTCTGGTACAGTTCTGTGCATGTTTTGCCAGAGCAATTCACTCTCTGTCCATTTTGGACTTCTTTTTCCCACTTATAAAATCAGAGTAGTCCTAAAATGAACATGTCTGTGTAAGTGGCAACCTTGTATTAATTCAGTGTATGCCCAGGGACAAACACAATGAGACTTGGATTGTCACTGAGACCTCAAAATGTAGATTAATAGATAAATTAATAGATGTCTATTCATAAGTTAAAAGATCAGTAATATACACATATCAAAACTTAACAAAAACCTATGTAGAAACACAGAAGGTGTAACTGTGTTTCTGCCCTTTTGATGTCACGTTCAGTCTCTTGGCTCCCTCACTTGAATTCAGCAGCGCCATAATCCAAGTGTTCTTTCCTCTATTCCTGGCAGCAGCTTTGAAAACTCCTGACCTTCAGCTCCCCTTGGCACACCCTGTTTGAGGAGATGTGTGAGCATCTTGGAAAATCACCCCCATTGAACTTCTCTTTCCCATTTAGACAAATCTATATTCTAGACAACATGACTGACACAGGGCTAACTCAGATTCTCAAAAAGTAATACCCATCCCACATTTGTCAATCAAGAAATCTTGACTTTAAACTATTCTTTTACACCTAAAATTTCAGCCAAAATTATTCAGTTGGACATTTTCTACTGGAAGCTGTTGTGTAGTTAAAAATTAAGGTATCTCACAGACATTTCTCACTGGCAAAACATCCCTGATAAACAAAATGAGTTGGTGTGCTTTTCACATTTCATTTTGTCTTTTTTGCTCAGTTTGATTTAATTGACTATTTCAGCATTAAAGTATTATTTTAAGCTATGCTTGCATGATGTGTGTTATATATATCAAATGGGCTGGCTTTGTTCATCACTGAGCCAAAACTGAAATGAGGAGATGATGAGAGGTAAGATGGGCTGGGGGAGTGAAAGGAGTCCTCCCTGAGCACTGAGGTCAGTAATCCAATTTCTTTTGTGCCTGCCTGTATCTCTTCAAGGTCACCTCACCAGATCTCATTCCTCCACAGATTCTGCTGCCGTGCTGATTTTTTCCAGCAATACCCTTTGTAGTTCTCCTGGGGAAGAACCCATGGTCTGTTTTTTTAGGTCTCTACACAAGGTCAAATTTCCTTCTTGTCTTAAAAGCAAGTGCTGGAGGTCAACAGGAACCACCTGGAGATTACACTGTTCTGCAGATAAATGCTCAGGATGGGGACACAAAGATGGGTAACAGTACCTGGGGCTGTTCCTGGAGATGTCTTTAATATCCAAGGAGCAGAGACTTGGATAATTTCCGGGTTTTTTCTTGTTACACTGAAGGAAGGTTTGGTTTAACAATGTATTTGTACAAATCACCCATCTTGTGCCAGTTAAAAAGTCAGGAGGAAGGACCGAAGTGTCCAACAAGGCCTTTATATAGTATTATAGTCCTCACTGATTTCCATATTTATTTAATTCACAGATGAATAATAATTCTGGTGACATTAGGAGATTTAGATTAGGACAAAGGAATTGTGAGGGTGATATAATTGATATGTGGATTCTTGGACAAGAAGTCTATAATCTGACTGGCTCCAACAGGGTTAATCTATGATTTCAAATTTTCCAAGGTAGAAGGAACATGGAACTGTTTCCCCTGTGACCTCCTTATGCCTCGTCTGCCGTGTCTCCCTTCAGCCTCTCCCCAGCACACACGCCACAGACCATCCTCCTGTGTCTGCTCTCAGACCTGCAGCACCTCCTCCTTGTGCCATTTCTTCCTTTCAATGAGGGTGAATTCCTCAAGGAAAGTGCTTTAGGAGGCAGAGCACAGAGCTGGGTTTGGCACCCAGCGTGTCTCCTGCCGCACTGGGACTGAGCAGCCAGGCTGGGGATCTTGCTGCACCCTTGTGCAGGAGGCACCATCTGCCAAATGTCCTCCTGAGCCGTGTTTTAGCAAGTGGGCTAAAGAGCTAAAAAGAACATCCATGGCAGCTGAAGTCCATCACAGCTTGCTTACAGGATTCTGGCTCCAAAGGGAGGCTGGGCAAGTGGCCAAGAAGCCTCTCTTACTTGCCCGTGTTTCTCTTTGGGGAAAGAGATTCCTGGTTTAGCATGACCTGAGATGGCTTTAGGGAGCAGGATGGCTTTAGGGAGCATTGGGGTTCCCTCATCCCAGGTGCAGCCCCACCCAAGATGCAAACTCCATTAATTTGATTTGCGAGGGCCTTGGGGCTGGTCTTGATTTCTTTGCAGTCACTGGCATAAGCCTTGTCAGCTCAAAAAGTAGCGGATCTCTTGTGTTCTTTTATGCAAGAGCAGCCAGGCTTNGAAGGGCAAGAAAAAGGGGAAATTATCTCCATCCTTTATTTATTTCTCTGCTTTCTGCCCTTGTTGCACCCTTCCCTTTCTTGTCCACCTACTTCTCATCCCTCCAAGAGGACATTTCTGCTCCAGAATGTGGTTATTCGTGGAGCTGTGCAGGGATCACTGGGCCTGAAGCAGAGGGGTCTCTGGGGATGTGCCCTTTGCCTCTGAGGAGGCCGAATCTGCTGAGGTCCAGATTCTTCGTGATGATTCCATGTGATAGCTAATTAATGGCCTCCCCACGTTTCCGTGGCAACTCCGTGCTGTGCTCTTAGCCCTGATCGAAATGGACGTTCTGCACACTCCTGAAGCCATAGCATCAGCATGTTAATAAGACTTGCTGACGTCTTTTGCTTTCTGCCACACTGGATGGTGAGTCTAAATTTGAATAATTTAAGAAGAGCAGATTTCTTGGGAAGCTCCCAATGCATTTCTGTCACATGACTAGAGGAAAATGGTCCCAGAAGTCGTCTGCATCTGAAAGGAGGTGGGATTCTGCCCTACCTTCTGCTTTTTCCATGCTTTGGCTTTAGAACACCTGGCACTGGCTTTTCTTTATTCTCTGGGTCATTTGGAAGCTCCAGCTTTCATGTAGTCCCTAATTCAATGACAGCAAGGGACAAGTATCTGCCCTGAATTGGTAGGAGCATCTCTCTATCAGCTGAGCTGGACAATCTGATGAATTGCTCCCTAACTCCTTCTTGTGCCAAGGAAGGAAGCTGGGTTTTGTTCTCATACAGTCAGAGAATGGTTACTCTGATTTGAGAGTATGAACATCCCTTTTATCATTAAACTCTACAACAATACCCACTGATCATGCAGGTTAATGGGTCGAGTTTTATGGTGAAGGTGTTCTCTTGGCCTCACCTAATTCTGCTCTGTTAATTACCCTCCATTCCAGTCATTGTCTTGTCAAACACATTTTTATGACCATCATTTCCTCAGGAGCCCATTAACCCCACTGTAGCATTGGAGTGGCCTCTCTGGGGGATCTGAACTTCTTTCTCTTGCTGAGACAGATGTCAGATGCCTCCACATCTCCTATTGCCTGCAGAACAAATTCCCTAAACCAAACCTGGGGGATGTTTCTGGATCTGGCTGTCACAGACTGCCCCTTACCTGGGGAAGGGCTTTTGGGACTGAGTAGTGGAAGCAGAGCATGTGCCCTGTTTAATTTATTTCCTAGCATCAAAAGCATCATCCAGGCCACATTTGATTGGCTTGTTTGGGTTTTTTTCCATTTTCTCGTTGACATAAACTTTGAGCCCAAAATGGTGGTTGAGCTGCCAAATAGCTTCATCTTCCCTACCTTGAGGGGCATGGGAGTTTATTCTTGACATTTTTGCTGCATTCCTTCACAAAATTTTATGTAGCCATGTTGGAACATGGCTTCACTTTGTGGTGTTGATGTGCTATCATATCCAGGTGCACCATCAGGTACTCCTAAGGTGAGCTGACAGCATGTCTATGCCAAATTTCTTTCCCTCTCCCTGCACTGTCTCCCTATGCTCCAGCTTCCCCTTTCCCAGCCATGATGGGAATATTACCTCACATGCCTCTCTCAGCTCCACACCATCCCCCTGGTTCTGGATGGGCCAGCCAGGATCTAATGTTGTGTTGCCACCCAAAACCTTGCTGAAGGTTTATGGAGTTGCCCCTGTTGCTGAAGGCAGTAAATGCTGGGGGCTGCTCATCCCAAGGCATCATTAAAGATACATGAGGGCAATTGATTTGATCCCTACCAGTTCCATGAACACCAGGCGAGATGCAGGTAATGTGCTGCTAGTTACCCATGGGATCTGAGATTTAATTGCAGCTTCTTAGTCTTCTGCTCACTAGACCTGGATTCTTATCTCAAAGGAAAGGAATTTATCGAAATAATTTCACTCTGTGTTGGCACGGTCACTATTCCCAGCCATGAGCAAATCCCATCATTGCATGCAGGCTGCAGCTCAGGCTGCCTAGAAGCAGCAGTCAGTATTTTTAGAGCTATAACCATAGTTCTTTAAAGTGTCAGCTCTTTGGGTCATACATGTAATTTAAACAGTACATTTCTATTCCCTGCTTAGATGGATGTAACTGTCAGGAACATTATTTCTACTGATAATTACAAATTTGACATTCATTTCCCATGAATACTCTCTACTATTTGCTTAAAACTCACCTCCATGCATACGATTGCTGCCAAATGTTCTCTTATCAGAAAGCTGAGGCAGAAATGTCACATCTATAGAGAACACTCTTGGAATGGTGGGGTCTAATATGATTTTCTGCTACACAAAGCAAAGACCAAGCAAATGAAAAACAAACACTGGGAAAAATGGGCAATCTGAAGCCTCTTGTGTGGACTGCCCCAGGGAGAGAGAGATCTTGGTACAAGGTAGAGAAAAAAAGCTACTACTAAAGGAAATGTCCCTAAAAACATCTTTGCTGTTTAATTCACCCAGCTCTTCTTCTGATACTCATTCTTCAATAGACAGACTTCTGTGACTAATCCCCCTTTTTGGAGTTTTACTGAGTACCCAAATTGCTTCTCTTATGCCCTCAATTGGTAGCTCAGCAGAAAAGTTCAGTGAACGTATATTTTCCTTAAGACATCCAGCTCCTTCTCAGGAAATTTGGATGAGATCAACCTAAGTCATACGAATTAAACCTGAAGCCAGCCTTAATTGCCCAAGTCCCTGGTGTCACATGACGAACACCACAATGCATTCCGGTCTTTCCAGAACTGATGTTACTCTAAGAATCTCAGCCAAAGTCTTCAAATATAGTAAAAATTCCTACAAGACTATTTTGAGCTCAGTTAAATCTTGACCCAAACCATCTTGGTCTTTGGATCAGGACTGTGCCCCTTGCTCAGACCTGTTTTCCCCAGGATGCTCCTCCAGCTCCGGAAGCCATCGGGATCAGACATTCATGTCTCCCTTTCTGGACAGCAGGAATTCCAATCTCTCTGCATTTCCCAGTCAACTTCAACTGAAAAAACCCCAATGAAATTAAGAGAAACACCTCACTACTCACCTCCCACAGTGTTCAGGCTTCATCACCCAGCTCAGCTGATCCTACATTCACACATTCCATTCAACATCCTATTTTCTGTTTAAATCCAAACACATCCACACACACTCCAAAAAAATTTTACCCACCTTTTGGTTATTTTAGGGGTTTTTTTGATAACTCAATTCTTTTTAATTTGGCTTTATCCTTGCAAACTCAGGGTAGGTTTGTTTGTTGTGCTCTTCCCTCCCATCCCTCCCTTTTACTAATTTTGCATATATTTTCATAAAATGTTCTCATATATTTGCTGTATTTTTTTTTTTTTTTGGTGGACAAAGTGTAAGTGAGACAAGGATATTATTCACAGCCACACAAACATAAGAAAGTAAAAAGGCTTTTTTCCTTTCCCACTTAGCAAAAATGACCTATGTACCCTTCAGTGTCTCCAGGTTTCCTTGGAAATGTATTCCCTTGCATTGTGCTTTAGTTTTTGTGGTGATGAGGGTTACCCAGTGCTACTGGAAAACCCAGCACCTGAGGCAGAAAGACAAACTCAGCTTTGCCTTTATGATTTTGGCTTTCTCTGCTTTAGCAACTATGTAGAAGGGCCTGAAAGATGAGCGAGTGAAGATTTACAGGTGCTGCTCCTCCTCTGGCACCACGGAAGGCAACACCAGCCCGATGCAGAGCACAAATGGCAGGTCAGCTGAACAACCCAACACATCCCATTTTCCAGCATCTGCTGAGCCTCTACCTCTGGTGAAACGTCTTCAAAGATGGAAATCCCAAAGTGAGGACACCTGAGCCCTTCACCCACCCTCCACCTCTTCTGTATGGTCTCACCAAGGAGGCACCAGTTTTACTCCCCAAGGGCTGCCATCCCCTCCTGTCCTCCAGCAAAGCTCAGCACAGGCTGTGGGAATAACTCAACATAAATCTGGCATAAATCTCAACAGAAGAAATATCTTTTATCTTTAACCATTTACTCCCACTATAGGAATAATGGCAGCTCTTTTACACTTACATATAACTCTTGTTTGTTTGTTGGCTTTGATTTTTTTTTTTTTATGTCTCTTTGTCTTGGCACCTGCATAGCAGAAAATTTGACAGTTCAGTACAGAATTTTGCCCCTCTCTCTGCCCCTCCCTTTATTTCCTCTGCTGCCCCTGAGGACTCGCAAGCAACACCCCCAAGGTCAAGAGAGAGTACGGTGTTACCCTTTTATGACGGATTATAGAAATAACAAACATGCCTGACAGTTTTATACAGCTGCTAGAACGGGTTTAGTTTTCAACAAATGAAGAATTTCCTCTTTTTTTTTCCTCTTTTGTATATTAATTACATTTTACAAATCTTAATTTTCCCCTTTTTTTTTCTTTCCTTTCCCCCCACTTTTCCTTCCCCCTTTTTACTTTTTTTCTCCTTTTTTTTTTTGTTTTGTTTTGTTTTGGTTTGGTTTGGTTTTTTTATACAGAAAAAAGATCAATCACCAAGGTGTCCCTTGCTAAGTCCAGGGTTAGCAGAGTTTGGCTGTCATCTGGTCAGACTGTTTGAGGATCTCGGTGTTGTACAGGTCCAGTGCGTGGTTCACTCGGATGATCTCGCTGTTGGTGAGCTTCAGGCGGTGCTTGAGCATACAAGAGAACAGATCCAGCTGGGGCTTTCCCAGGGCCACTGGAGGAGCCAGGCGGTTGATTCGGTCCCGAATATCCAGCAACAGGAGCATGACGGAGGAGGAGGAGTAGAACTGCCCACCCTGTGTGTAGGACTGGTTGACCTGCTGCACCGCGCTGCGCAGGAGGTCGGCGTTGAAGCGCAGACTGTAGCCATAGACCTGCACATCTGAGATCTTGATGTAGAACTGGCGCTTGGTGGGGTCGGAAAGGTCCACGGGCCCTTGGCCAGTCTCGTTGCGCAGGAGGGAGGGCAGCCGAGTCCGGCTGCGTAGGTAGATGTGGACAGTCTCAAAAAAGGTTTTCCACCGGTTGCCCAGCAGCAGGGTCCAGTTGTAGCACTGGCTGTTTTGGAGGCGGATTTTCTCCCAGCGCGGGTAGCCGTACTCCCCAAAAGGCATGTTCCAGCCCTCCGAGTGGCTCCCGCTGAACGGGTTGACATAGACAAAGAACATGGGGTCTAGGCTGCTGTTGCGCATCTGGCAGATGCGCATGGAGATCCCAATCACCATGTGGATGAAGTCCATCCGGTTCTTGTTGCTCTTCAAGGTGAGGGACATGCGCTTGCGCCACCGCGGGTCAAAGAAGGTGTCCAGGCGGATCTCGTTGCTGATGAAAGTGGTGTGCACATACAGGCGAGAGTCCATCTTCTGCAGCAGGTACTTCAGCTCCAGGTCCTGGAAGTCCAAGTCCGTCTCAAAGCTGATGAACTGCTCGCTCCGCTCAGAGTCCACGTTCTGGGGCTCGCAGCGGCCTCGGTAAAGCTTATAGCCCTTGTTGCATGAGCCGCAGAGGGAGATGTTGGCAAGGCTGCACATGGCACAGCTGTTGTTGCCCCCAATGATGCAGGGGATGGGGCGCTGGCACAGACTGGTGCCACCATGGCAAACACAGCTTCGCTGGCTTTCCAGAAAGGTCCCCCAGAACCCGTTCTCGTTGCAGTAGAGCAGGGACTGGACTCGGGTAAGCCATTCCTGTATCGTCCTGCAGGTGAGGAGAAGGAAGAATTAGCACTGTAAGGCCTCACAGGGACTCGGTGTTGGCATCTTGCTGGAGCTACAGTGTTTTCAGGGATGTATCTGAGGCAGAGCTCTCAGAGCATCGATGCCCTGCCGAGGCATCTGGGAGCTATTCCAGTCTATTTCTAGACCAAATCCTTCATCTGCTGTTTATTCCTTTGGTGATGAGCGAAAAGCTTCTAAGAAATAGCTACCAGTTAGAAATGCTCATCTGATCTCTCTCTTCACTCTCCTCTAGGAGCCAAGACAGGCACAGGGTCCTGCCAAGGATCCCAGCACTGCTACAGTGACATGGGAATGGAGCTGATAAAGCCATGCCAGAGGCTGAGGGGCTATCAGACATCCCAAGGGCAGCAGAACTCCCAGGCTAGCAGGAGAAAACTGCTCTTCAGGTCACTGGCTATTGGTCCCACCCTGGTAAAAATAACAAGATAAGGCAAAGCAAGCAGCAATTTCTGCTTATGGTGCAGAGCTCAGAACAGCAGAAAAGAGGGTGGAAGCTAGGATGCACAGAGACAAAGGTGCCAAAACTATTCTTCCTTAAACAAACCCAAAAGACTGCTGCTAATTAACCACCTCTTGCAGTCTCTCCCTTAAAATCAGCCCTGCTCACCCACGCCTGAGCCCCACCACTCCCACAGCTGTTGTATCAGCACCTTCAACCCCACATCCTGCAGCCCTGGAACAACTCCTAGAAAATGGCACTGCAACCCACGTTCACTTTTGGCACAACCCACTTGCCATGTTGCCTTGTTTCCCCCTTTTCCCTCTTCCCACTGCTCCAGGAAAGCTGGGCACAGCAACTCCTTTCTCAGCAGCCCTCAGCAGAACCCTCTGTGCAGCCACTGCTCCCTCCCCTCTGCCTTCCCCCTGGCTAATGAATACTTCATTGTCTCCTCTAGGCAAAAAGTTCTTGGTAGTGCTGCAGTGAGAAGACTGGCTAATGACAAATTAGGATTCAGCCCCTGTAGAACGGGAGGAGTGATTATGGACAGAGGCTCTCAGAGCTGGATTAGTGAAATTCATGGCACCTGCATCGCCTGACCTCCGAATAATCATTAAGCTGTAGGCTGTATCAAAGAAGGCATTAAATGATACAGCAGCAAAGAACAGCAAGATGATTAGGGGGAGGGAGCAAGTGGAGGGATGAGAGTGTAAAACAGAGGAAAGCACTGGAAGGAAAGAAATAATCAAGGAGCAGAAGCAGAAAGATTGGGAAAGAAAGAGAGGAAAATGTGTGGGTAAAAGGAAAAATGAGAGCGAAACAGTGGGCAGGAATAATAGGGGTGGAGAAAGGGAAAAACAGCAACACAAACAACTGAAAGAGAACAGGCAGGAATGAAAAGCAGGAAGA
This sequence comes from Platysteira castanea, assembly GCA_013397175.1. NCBI lineage: Eukaryota > Metazoa > Chordata > Aves > Passeriformes > Platysteira > Platysteira castanea. Next base: position 144,694 of record VYXC01003153.1, on the reverse strand, counting down.
AAAGGAGTGAAAAGAAGGGGGAAAAAAGAGAGGGTGAGGAAAAAAGGAAGGGCATTAGAAGAAAAATTCTGAAGTGTTGGATGTGGGAACAGACAATTTTCACATTCTTCCTGTGGTACAGGGCTGCCAGGGTCTCCTTCCCCCATTCCCAGCCAAGAGGAGCTCTTCTGCTGGTGGAAAGGACAAGGTTGGCTGGGGAGCTTGGGAGCAAGGCAGTGACCTCCATAAATATCTGCTATAGAGGGAGACAGTGACAGCTCTGGTCCCTCAAAAAAGTGCACAGGGCTCCTCCTGATTCCTGGGACAGCTCTGCCTCGGAGGGGAGGGGAGGGGACAGCACAGCACAGCACAGCGTGGCTGCAAAACACAGCCACAAGCTGACAGCAACAAGAATTTCCAAACCATCCCAGGGGGCTGAGGCTGCCTTCTGCTCACAGGTGAATTTTTGCTCACTTTTCAGCAATACAAGTATGTTTTCACCCATCTGAAGCCTCGTGCTTCCTGTTTGGAAAGTCAGTCAAATGCACCTGGATTTGTGCAGTGCTGGATTGATGCTTTACACAGGTCTTAGGTATTGATAATGCCCCTGAGTTCCTGGGCCAAGGACTGCCAGGCCATAGCAAGGGACACAGTATAAATTAGAGTCAGGTGACCACATTCTGTCCATTTTGGGTGTGTTCTGTCTTGGGAAAAAATCACTGGATAGTTCTGTCCTTCCTTATACTAACAGCCAGCAGAACAAAATGGGAAAGAAACCTCAGATGATATCTTGCAATGGACACCAGTAAATTTCCTATTCCCCAGATTAACTTTGTGGAGGAAGGATGGGAGATTGTTTTTTGTTGTGTGCATGTGTATGTCTCAGCTTTCAACAAAGACACAAGTAGGACTAAAAAAAACAAGAAGAAAATGAAACAGGAGACTACCCACCATCTGCTGATGGCAGCAATAAAGGATGTAATTAAATGAAAATGCAGAATCCAGGGCAGAGCTGGGCATTGACTACAAACACAACAATGTGAAGTGTGAGAGAGTGAGAGAAAAGAGAAGTGGTATAAATTATCCCATTTTTTCTTGCAACTGGGAGAGGTTAAGAATATATACAGGACCAGCCAAAGCCCTTCAGCTGACAGAAGGTAACTTTTTAAAACACACCCCTCTGATGCCTCAGGCTCATGGCATTGTACCTAAGAGGTGTCAGAGCAGGAGGATGCTGGAAAAGAGCCACTGTTTAACAGCTGAAGACCAATATCAGAGTAGCCACCGATTTTCATTTAAAATATTCCCAGGGAGGTGGTGGAGTCCCCACCCCCGGAGGTGTCCAAGGAACGCCTGGATGTGGCACTCACTGCTCTGGTCTGGGTGACAAGATGGGGATCAAGCACAAGTTGGATTCACTGATCTTGGAGGTCTTTTCCAAACTCAGTGATTCCATGATTCTAAAGTGAAAATAAATACAACATGCAGGCCAAGCTCTGAGTGAGAATTACTTTGCAGTGTTTTCTGACTGTTGCTCACTGGACAAGTGGTTCCCTGGCAATGCTGGGAACAGGGAGCCAGACAGATTTTTCTTTTTAATTGCAAGGGAAAAAGGCAGGGACTTAAAAGGTTTTCCTTTGCAAACTCACCTTTCACTTTCCAACCAGTGCTAGCTGCTCTGGGGGTATTTTGGGTTTTCTGTACGGAACAGTGAAGTTAAAAAATGCTATTTTTATTCTCAGCAGCTGTGAGATGTATTCTGGCTGGAGGCCAGAATATGTATAACCCCTCTCTCCATTGGATGTTATTTCTAATTTACCTCCAGTGTTTTAAAATAAAACTACAGGTGATCATTCAACATCAAAGCTTTATTAACTGAGGAGTGGTCTTCTTTTTAAACCAACAGGCTTACCTCTGTTTTAAACCTGTAAACTTTCCTGGGTTTTGACAAAAGAATTACAGACCAAATATACATATATCTATCTATCTATTTACATCTTTATCTATATTTCTATATCTCTGTCTCCTTAGCTATTGCAAAGGGTCATGGAGAAGCAGCCTAATTGCCAGAATCCCTACTCATCCTTTCTTGTCTTCCTTTTGGAAAAACCACCTCTTCCTTTCCCTGAGGACAATCAACAGCAATCTCATTTCTTTTTTTTACATTGCCTTTGAGTGTATAATGCAGGCTTACCAATTATGTGTATTAAAGAGAGAGAGGCTTCCTCATAATAGAACCTTGCCATCCTTTCAAAGCCACTGGTATGCTTGATAAGCCTCTGTCACTCTGTACCGCAACAATTAGAAAATGAGAGTATTTCCCAGCTCTGTGAGGAGAAAGATGGGTTGCACCTCTTCCACTACAGAGCTCCTACCACGCTTCTCCCCTGCCTAGCTGCAGATGCAGAATGACAAACAAGAAAAGAAATGATAATATGCCTGCTGATGTTGACTTAAACAAATCAAGCACATCAGTCAGTTAAAAACCCAGCTGCCATCATCCATTCCATCCTCCTTCCCCCACATTTCATTGTAGTAGTTGGAAGCTCCCTTTCTGCTTGGCTGGGTTTTAAAAATGGATGAGAAATGCTGAAGACATATTTGTCTGAATGTTTTGGAGCAACGTGGTTGAATGGAGATTTCCTTGCTGCTACTTCACTTTGTTGTTGTTGTTGTGGCACAACTGAAAATTCCACCTTGGACTGGCACTCAGCCTGGTCAGAACAGCTCAGCCAATTGGCAGGGATGGGCCAGGTTTAGGAAGCTCTCCAAAAACTTTATTTCATCATCTCTTACATTTAATAGATATTTCTCCTCATCCCTAGTAAGTCCATCAAATCTTTGTCTAGAAACATGAGATTTCTTGGTAATTAAAGAGGTGTTGAGCGCTGGAAGAGTTTTCTGAGCTGCACTGTGATGAAATGAAAAGTCGGTATGTTCAGCAGCCAGGGAGCTGTATGAGAGCCGTAGACAGCAGTTAATCTGTCAATTTTCTCTTGAAACTGAATATTTAGGTAACAAAGGAAGTGGACAAACAGTTTCTCTCCAAATACTAACTTGGCCTGACCCTTCCAAGAGAAGCGTGGAAGAAAAGGCACTCAGACTCTTTTTTTTTTCCCTAAGATTTTCAGTATTGCTTCATTTCAGACAATGTAGAAAGACACAGCAAGAGATGTTTATCAAAATCCAGAAATGCAAGTCTCCAAAAATGACTTGAAGCAAACTCAGTTACAGGTTAGAGCTGAGAGGAGACAGCAGGAGGGGATTATTAGATAGCAATAGTTGCTGTAGCAGTAATGGAAAATCTGCTCTCTCCACCTGTAATAACCTTGCAAGGCTTCTGCTCATTGAGGTTTTACAGGTTCACTCTGCCTCTGACAGCAGAAATGTGATGTATTCCAAGTGAAACTAAAACTTCTCTTTCAACTCTGGAGATATTGAGGAGCACAATCAAAAAATGGGCTGAAGCACCTTGTGCTCCACATGTCCCTTTTAACAGCAAGTGGAGGCTGAAAGTTTGGCTGTGGATCTTGAGGGAAAACCACAAAAAAGCAGCTTAGTCTGCAGAACAGACTAAACATATCCTTGTAGAACTTAAAGAATGTGATGCCCTTCCCCTGGTAAAACCACACAGAAAGGATGTGAGTGTAGTCAGGAATGTGACAAGTTACCTACACCTCCAGGAATTTCAACCCACTCCCAGATTTTACCGTTTTCCCCAAATGTCCATGCCAACACAACCTACATCCAAACACAGCCTGTTGGGATTAGGTCCAAGCCCAAGCTCAGCTCCACCAGCCTCCCACCCCAGCCCCGCTGTGCCCGAGGAAGCATGGAGGTACCTTTCCCTAGGCAGCTGGTGGTTAGGATTGTGCCGACACCGGACACTGAGGCCAAAGAGTTTGCGGGCAGTGCGCTGGATCTTCTGGCGCTGGGCTTCCAGCGAGCTCTGCAGCAGCTTGTAGCGGTTCTGCAGGTCCCAGTCATTCCCCCAGTGCTGGTGGATGCTCCCAATGGTCAGGAAGTGGTTGCTAGGTAGCCTTTTCATGAAGGATTTAAACTCATCTGAAACATACACAAGAAATGGGGAGAAATGTGGAGGTTTCTGAGCTGTAATGAAGTTACAAAGATTTTCATTAGCTGGGTGGAGAAAGAACAGTGATGGACAAAGCCATCAACTCTGCCAGAGAAAGGTGATGTCCATTAACTCACTGCTCTGTCACTCTGCCCCAGGAAGCCACTAATTCCATGGCTGTTACTGGTCCCATATAGGAAAAAAACCCTATAGTGGATATCAAGGTGAAACAACACAGTTAAAGTGTACATGCTGGAGAAAAAAAAAAAGAGAGAAATTCCCTGGAGCATGAGGTTATAGTCTAAGGGTTATAAACAAAAAGCTGGGAGTTGTAACCATTGTCAGTTAAAGAGTTCTCATTTACATTGTTTTTCAGCTGCTCCTGAAATGCTGTTTGTTGTTGAAGGCAAAGCATTTGGCTGTGTCATTAAAAAAAAAAGGGGGAAAAAAACGAAGCTTTAAAAATTCCCCAGAGAAAAGGTTTGGATGCTGTTAAAATGTCCTGCTTTCACATTTTTTAAAAAGAGCATTCTGATTCTTTCCTCTCATTTAACTCCATTTGAAGTTTAATGGGTTGCATTTTGTAATGAGGAAAATAAAATAAAATAGTTTGCAGGGCTCAGGTGAGAAAAAAAGGTGTCAATTTTAGCTAAAGGGAACAAATCTAATTGATTGAAAAATATATTATTCAATGTTGCTGTTTGTTATGTTTGTTGGGTTTTGATCACTTTATTTCCATTTTATTTTGTTTGATAATGAAAAAAACCCAATGTTATGCAGGGTTTGTTTGAGGGGTTTTTTTCATCACAATCAGAAATTCTGATACTGTTTCTGTTTATGATAACCCCTTCCTTCCTACCTGAGAAGGGTGGTTTGCTCAGACTCTGATTACCAGGCTGGGACATCCTCAGATGGGAAAAACCAGATGGTTCCAACTTTCTCGGGGGAAAATAACTCAATTTTTGATGCTAGAAAACCATATTTGACACAGTGAGACCTTGAGAAATGCAATGAGTGGGACAAAAAGAACTCCATAAAATGCAATAACGACAAAAGCAATGTTTTGTACCAGGAGAGAAAAACCCACGTGTCAGCACAGGCTTGGGCACAACCAGCTGAGGAAGATCCTGCGGGCTGACGTGGGTCAACACTCTATTCTCACTGGAAAAAAACGTTGTACTGGGCTGAATCCAGCTGGTTGGGGAAGTTGATATTCCCCTTTTCTTGGCAATACTGAGGCTACACCCAGGGCACCCACCTAAAAGAGACGAACAGAGACTGGGAGGGCAGAGCTGAGGGACACCAAGATGCTCCAGGGCCTGAGCACAAGTTCTGCAAAGTCAGGTGTGGGGAGCTGCACTGGTTTCATTTGGTAAAGAGGAGGCCAAGGCATAATTAATTAGAGCAGCAACGGCTCGAAAGGTACTCACATTTATGAACAAAACTCCTCTTTTCAGAGACAGTTGCTATAACAAGGAGCAATACACAGTTTGCAGCTTGAGAAATTGAAATGTTTTACTGAAAAACTCCATCATTTGGTGGTAGTGCAGCACTGGAACATGATCAGAGATGTATAAAAATCTCTCATTTTAGACTCTGCTAGACAAAGCTATGGCTGACCTGACCTAGTGCTGGCTATGGTCCTGCTTCTAGAGGGAGGCTGGACTAGACCCCTGCCATAAACTTCCTAAACAAGATAACAAAAAGTACAGCTATCTTTTCCTGTGCATTATCTACATTATTTCTGATCCTTTCCCAATCCTTTTTTTTTCTTTTAATTCCTTCATCCTATTTTCAGAAGGGAAAGAGGACAAAAGCAAAGGAAAAGAAGTCAGAAAAGGAGAGATTGTAAAGGCTGACATCTTTTCAACCAAAAAGAAATAATCCATAGAATTAGTGGAGAAAACAGACCAGATAATTTACATCCTATAGTACAAAGTTAAAGATATTTGCATAACAGATTTCCTACTATTCATCAACTTGCAGTTCATGCTTAACTGCCTTACAAAGGATATCTGTACATTAGTTAGTCCCATCCTGACATGGATGGTAAATGGATGTTCACATCCTACTCTTCACATGGTGTAACTGAGCTCCTCATAAAAATAATCATCACTGTACTACCAACATCCGTGGGACATTTGCTTGTCTCCTTTCTCCCCCAAAGATAACTAAGAGATTTCTTTTTCAGTCATCTTTCAGGTTTTCACTGTTTTTAATGCTGCTTCCAGTGCCCTTCACCTCCCCAAACTCGACTCTGTGCTTTTCCATGGGCCTCTGAAACCACCATCACGTATAATTGTTTCTGTTGACCATGCTGATTACTCCGGGTACCTTTCAGCGGTAAAAGCCTTGCATTTGCTTCCCACCCCTTATAAATCAATTTCCTCAAAAGCCTGTTTGTGCAGGAGCCTAGGCTCTTTTCCCTCTGATGATGAATGTGCTACATTTTTCATCGAGACGGGCAAGGCAGGAATTTCAGTGCAGTGTGTACATTTTGCTACCGCAGTGCAACGCTGGGGGAAAAACAAATGAGCAGCAAATCTGCCAAAATAAAAGCTGGATGGGGTTGTTTAAAATTAGGGTGATGAAGAAAAAAAACTACTTTAAAACCAACATAGTTTCTTCATTATTTATATTTATTTATAACTCTGCCTGGAAACCAATGGTATGGATGGGGGTATTCATTATTTCTGGGAATAGTTCATTTTTAACCCTAAGAATTTCCAATTAATTAACAACTCTTTGCATTTATTGTTATTTTATTCCTCTCCACAGAAAACCTTGCTGACGGCTGGGACTACACCTCCCTTGATGCAGCTTGGCCCCTCTTTCTGCTGAGTCAGCTCATCCCTAAGGCAGTCCCATGGCAATGACTCAGCATTACAAGTGGCACCACAGGAAATTGACAGGTCAGACATCTCTTTCACAGATGAAGTTTTCCTTTTGCCAGTGTTAAAAAGAAAAAAAAAAAATCCCATTTACATCAGAAAGAAAATAGTCTTGAAAAAACAAACAAATTAACAAATAAAACTCCACTCAATGACTTAATTAAAAGTTGGGGTTTTTTTAATCCACACAGAATTTTTTGACCAGCCATTCTAAACTGCCAAGGATAACGCAGTGTTATTTTTCTCAATTTACACACAAGCAGTGAAGCACAGGGCTAAAAAAACTCCTGAACAGATTCAAAGCAGCTTCAGTTCACTGCAGCCTCCTTGACTTTGAAGATACTATTCCAAATCACACCAACTCTTGATCCGCCCTGCACAATTTTTTCAAATTAACAGAGGATCCAACGCAGACCAGAAGCAGAATACAAATGTTTTAGGGTCTCAGTAGCTTCCTGTGCAAAATGGTATTTGCTTTCAGAGCACTCCTGTGCCTTTCAGTCCACTTTATTGGAAAAGCCTTCAGATGTCATCAGAGATTTCTCCTCTGCTGTTCATAATGAAGAAAATCCTCTAGTTATTGGGAATATTTATTAAAACAAAGAAGCAAAACACTAATACTGCAGTTTTTTGTGATAGCAACTTCCATCTCAAAGGATAAGTTCACGCATGATGCATCAAAGTGATGAATCAGATGCAGCAGCTTTAGACATAAAGATAATCACTCCATCTAGCCCTGAAAAGCCTCCAGCCCTGGGTGGAATATGGCAGAAATTGCACTGCAATATGTCATTTTAACATGGCAAATGAAAAACACCTTCCCCAGTTCAAACCTCAAGGGGAAGAAGCCTGAATATAATTATCTACCCTGGCCTGTGCTTGGATCGAGTGCAGCAAGGACAGAATGCGACAGGAACAGAGACCGTGGGACTGGAACTCCCCTCTCCACAGGGCTCCCACCTTCTCAGTGCCTGGGTTAGATCCCCTGGGAAGAGAAGGCGTGTAATGAGACCAACCTGTGGCTCTTGAGCACCTTACGTGAAGATCCTGTGCCAGAACTAACAACTGGTAACACGTAACCAGTGGCAGAGCCGTGCTAGCAGGCGCTGCCAGCAATCCTTGTAAACTTGTGTAGTACTGAGCTGGCAAAAGCTCCTGAAATCCACATTTCTGGTTTACCCTGGTGTTACCAACCCCATCCATGAACCCACAGAAACTCACAGAAAACATCTGACCTCATTAGCTGGTGACCTGCTCCTGGAACTGCCCAGCCCTGTGGCTCCCCAGGGTATAGGGGGGGACCTGGTCAAGATGGTCATTAGTCCCGGGCCTTTAACTCCCACTCTGACTGCTCAGCTGAGCACCAAGGTGACAGCATGAGTGACACATAAGGAACTGTGCAGCAGCAGAAACACCAGCAGGGGCCACATGTTGAAGTATGAAGAAAATCCTCAACAGCCCTTCGAGGAAACATCACAGGCTACTGCATTTCAGCCTTTAAAAGGATTATGGTGACCTTCAACATGAAGAAAGAAAGAAAACTTACGAAGAATTCTTGAATTTAGCTAGATGGTCCTTTTCTCACAGTTTCCCTCCCTGACATGGAGATTTGGGCAGTTGTGACAATAATTATTGAAGAAAATGTGTCGGAAAGTAGCTGGTTAAGACTGAAAGATGAGAGCCAGCACAAGGACAAGTTCCTGATGAAGTTCTGCTTGGTGCCTGTGTGGTTTCAGAGCAGGCAGGCCACGTGCTAGAGGATAGAATTCACTGAAAGTGTTGCTCTTTCCTACCTCAAGCCCTCAAGAGTGTGTATCCCATGAGTACAACACACCTGCTATGGCTAAACTGCTCCCACTACCAGCACCAATGTGGAACAAACTCTGCTGACACTCCCAGCCCCACGTGGGGAGAAAGTGAAAAAGAGAAACGTTTCCAGCAGCAGACATTGCCCTGCAGGAGAGAGGAGTCATTTTCCCCTCTTCTCCTGCCTCAAAGGAGGTGTCATCTGGCCCATGTGTTCTTCTCCCTCTGAACTGCTTTCACCAAAGCAGAATAAATCATTCCTGCAAATCTGAAAAGCAATTTCTGCATCATTCATATTATGGAAGTTTCTCCATAGAACTATTAAAAGAGAGATTTGGATATGGTTTGTTATGAAAAACCAGATTTTTAACCAAACATACACTTCCATGGAAAATATTCCTGTACACATAATTTCATGTGTGATGTGTGTTCCTGTCTGTGTGTTTAATAGAGGGGAAAAGGATACTCCCTCAAGACTAAGATCCTGGATTTGGATTCAATATCCTCTATTGTTTAGCCAAACTAGAGCATTATACTGAGGGAATAAAAGATTTTTACCTGACATGATCTGCCATGAATTGAAAAAAGTGAATTTTGCTCAGTTACCTGAATTCTCCAGGTCTTTATAGGCTTCTGCCCAGGTCTTGGCCATGTTGGCCAGGGTGTACTCCATGATCTGGATGTCAGTGATGGGGCAGTTGCACTGCGGGAACTCCTCAGAGCACTGGCAGCCGCACTGGCTGTCCCGGCAGATGTACTCGCCCTCCCCATTGCACATGATGTAACTCAAGGCAGACTGGACAAACTTCTCTTGTAAATATTGAGGGAAGATGATCTGGAGACCTGCAGAGGGAACAAGATGGTTATGGGAGAAAAAAAGTAAATAAAAAAGTCATTTCAGGTATTTGTTCCTCTTTTCAAAACCTGTTTCATTAACAGTTTGGGAAAATTATGGTGAAGAAATAAATGTTGTCATCAATAAGGAGGGTACAAATTGCATCCCTCCAGGGCAAGTAGTGATTTAGCTGAGAACAGAGCCCATCTTGCGTGTGGGAGAAGGGTGACAAGTAACTTCCCTCTCCCTAACAACCTTTCATCCCATTCTGAGATTCCAGCAGAGTACAAAGCCCCTGAATGCAAAGCCTCCCTCATTCCCAGGTGTGGCGGTTTTTGTCTCCTGAAACCAAGTGCTAGTTCAGAAGCAATGAGCATTATGCTGCTCTGACCTGTTTTGAGAGACACCAAATGGGTTTGGTACCACAGAAAAAAAAGAAAATACACACTGAAAGGGAAAATAAGAAGGAATGGAGAACAGAAGAAAGGAAAATAAAATGAGAGGGGATTTGTAAAAGACCCTTGCAAAGTGCCCAGCTCCCACAGCATAAATACAGGAGTTGAGTACCTGAGCCTTCGCAGCTTGCTTCCTGCTAGGAAGGCTACTTGCCAAGTCCTATAAAAGTGCAAATGGATTTAGTGCCAAAGATTTCAGAGGTGCTCAGCAGATTTACATTAGCAGGGAGATCTATCCCCTTGTCCTTTCTCCATGGCAAGTGTTTGTGTATCCATCCATCTGTGCAGGCATTAGTGTAAGCGCACCCTTGCTCAGGTACCAGAGGACGTAATAACAGTTTAAGCATTTGCCCTGTGCACAGTGTACATAGTTTTCCATCCTGTCCTCCTCCAGACTCCCTACGGATGTCCCTGAGGATTCACAGCTGTTTGCTTCTGCCTGGCAAGTCCTGCCTGTCAGCCCCTGTCAGTGTCTGTGGCACAGAGGCAGAGGACAAAGACTCTGAGCGAGCCTTTCACGGGACCCCCCTCAGAAAAGGCCAGGGACTTTGGAGTGGCAGCGAGAGGAGTTTATGGCCTGAACGGCAGCACTGAGCTCCAGTGTAATGAAGGCATGCGGGTCAATTACCCATCTGTTCGTGTTTCTGCTGTGCTGAATTACTGGATCTGTGCCTGACAGCTCATTGGAGTGGAATGAAAATCAGACAATAATTCAGAGGATGAGAGTTTGCAGGAATGGCAAAAAGGTCTGTGACCCCTTCAGGAGTGCAGGCCCATCTCTGATGGGTTGTGTTCACCTCAGACAAGAGAAAAACAGCAGGTGGTGACCCTGGGACCCCCATTACCCTTTTGCTTTTGGATCCAGAGAGGCACCTCAGCCTTAATGAGGTCCCTCTGGAAGAGAAGGTTTGGGGGCTCAGGAGGCTGTGGAAGGCACAGGGAGACTTGTTTCCTCTCCCCCTGGTCTGGGTGAGCACCATGCTTGGTGGCACCAAGCTGCCCCTCTGCCTGACCCCACTGGCATCCTCCAGGCAGGCTGAGCTTGGAGCACTGTCCAGCTGGGAATATATTTGTGACACTTGCACAGGGAAGGATTTCAAGCCTGGCATTCAGTGACACTGTTTCTGCATAGATCCTGCTGCCTTTTCTGCTTTGCTATTGGGGACTGGAAGGAACACACAAAGAGCTGACCAGTACAGCATCCCTACAAACACCTCAAAACTGGCAGAGGATCATCATTTTGAGGTCCCTTTGGTCCTTTCTGAGATGTGTCTCAACAAGTCGTTCAGATTTCTTCCTGCTGTCTTCAGGATGTCCTGAAGCTCAGCCTCTTCTAGGGATTGTAATGATAGGACAAGGGGGAATGGCTTTAAACTGAAAGAAAGTAGGTTTAGATTTGACATTAGGAAGAAATTCTTCCCTGTGAGGGTGATGGAGCCCTGGCACAAGGTGCCCAGAGCAGCTGTGGCTGCCCCATCCCTGGAAGTGTCCAAGGCCAGGTTGGATGGGGCTTGGAGCAGCCTGGGACAGTGGAAGGTGTCCCTGCCATGGCAGGGGTGGGATGGGATGAGCTTTAAGGTCCCTCCCAACCCAAACCAGCGTGGATTTCTGTGACGTATCTGAAACAACCACCACAGAGGGATGGTCCCTTGTCAAATCCTCACATGGATATTAGTGATGGTCCCACGCGCCAGGATCCACAACTTTCTTTCAGGATGGAATGAAACGCAGTGCTATGGAGAACTGATCCACAAAGGGGACTGGAGACCCTGAAGGTAGCTGTACTCACTGAGCTTTCAAGATAATGTGAGAGCAGAGCTGGACTTCTTGATGTGCATTGACTCTTCATTCATGGTCCAAGTCCCATGAATACATTTTCCACTCTGCTTCATGGAGGAGCAGCCTGCTCTGGCTCTTTGAATATGATCAAATTACCTCAGGCTCTTAAGTTCTCCCTAGTTTCTCTTGGAATTTTACCTTGGATAAAGCACAACAAGCTGTTTGGTCCCAGCTACAAATGATCCTGGCTTTGGACTTTCTTATCTTATTTTTTCCTGGAGGGAATAGGGGTGAAAAAAGCAACTGAAGTTTCAGAGAAAGCACTTCCTGTTGCAAGAGACATCCACTGTGCATTCCAGCAGATGCAGAAACATGAATACCCTGTAATCTGCAAAACACAACACGTTTTAACAGAGCAGTGCTTCATGTGGATACTCGCTTTTTCCCATAAAACTCGTGGTTTCTGAAAAAAAATTACACTTCCAGGATAACCTCCTCTTGTAAGAAATAATATCATGTTTAAGAGGCAATCAGACCTCTGTACACTTAGCACCAACTCAACAAAGCACTTACATTAATACTTAACTTCATCAGGAAAGCAGTTTTGCTGGTATCCATCAGTAACCTGAAGCATTTGACAAGAAGCACACACTCAGAGCTGTGTTTGCACAAGTGACACCCAAATCCAGCCACTCATCAGTGCACCAGTGTGCACACTCCAAACACAACCCCCTGACTTTCAAACAGGCTGTAGGGATTACATGTGACTCACATCTTCCAGCTCGGAATTTCCTTGTGGAATAAATCAGTGTTACTGAAATACAGCTGTGCCTATTTCCACAGAAGTACTTTTATATATATATACACATAAATATTCATAGATTCCTCATCATCCCCAGACAAGGGCAGATTCATATCATTTTTTTTGCTTCAGTTTTGAGCATCTCTGTGATCAGACTTCAGCAAGAGATTTTACAAGCACTGGGCCAGCAGCAGCATCTCACTGAGTCCTGGCATCCTCCCTTTCCTGTGTAGTTCTATCCCATGCCCAGGGACTAAATATTGCTGGAAGTCAGTGCGTTATGGTTGTCAGTAAAGCACAGGTGGCATCAATCTTTTGAGACCACTGCTCTGGGTGCTTCAGTTCCTATCTGTAAAGCAGGAAAGCTATAATCCCAAGGAATAGAACAGCCCCACAGAGCAGCTTGTGCTAGCTGGGAAAGCCCTGCTGTCAGCCACAACCCTAATAAAATATCCCAAATGCTGTGCTGTTCTCTAAGAAATTTATTTGGATATTGGAAACATTCAGAAAAACATATACATATATATATTCGATCTTTCACTGTTGTCTACTGATGAAACAGCCTCATGTCAGCAGCCAAGAAGAGGGGCAAGCTGGTCTTAAAAACTGAGATACTGGACCATTTCCATGGGGAGAATCCCTCAATCCAAGCCAGGGGGCACAAGGAATGGGCTCATCCCCAAGAGCAGCCTCAGGAGCTGATAACAGATGCACAAGGTAAGTTTGTTGCTGACTTGAATATCTTAGGTTTGAAGGTAACTTATTGAACAGAGGGGGGATTCTGCCACTTTGTAAAGCACAAAGTTCCTCTTTAAAAACGAAGAGCGGCACAGATTTGGTATAAGTTTATCTTAGATAACTACAGGCAGAATATGAAGTGCCTGACGAGGGAACATGTCCTTAATTCACCTAGAAAAACTATTAGAGAGATGTTTGGCTTTAGACTGTATATAAAAGGCTTCCTGCATTAAAAGAGGTAAATTTCCCCAGCTCTAAAGTAGAGCTATTTGAAATATTTCCACAGAAGAGTTCTCTGTTGAAAATGCAGTTTCATTGAAGCATTTTGTGAGAGCATATTGACTCCAAAAGCACTTTTGACTTTCTAAATGTATTTTTTCATACTTCCTCATTTCACTGCACTGAAAAGCTGAAATATTTTGTGTTTTCATTATCGTTCTGCCCATTTTGGCCATTACTGTTCTGCCCATCTTGGAAAAAGCTTTAATAGTAATTGTAATGTTAATTCTAACGTTATATTAACATATATATTATATAGGTATATAATATATCTCTCTATGTAGTTATATATGTATAATATAGAAGGGTATTTACAGATATATAACAATATAATATTAAATATAGTAATATAATATATTTAACATTATATAAGTATTGTAAGTAACATGCATTATGTATAGTATTATAATATATTACCATATTTGATGTAGCTAACGACCTGATATGCAACATTTCCTGTTTATTGTTGCACAGTTTAGAACAGCACAGTAGGACTGTACCTCACTGAAACAGTGCTATGCTCCAATATTGACATATACTGTCAATAACAGTACTGATACAACAGGACATCCCCCTGAAATTTGGATTTCCTGAAATTTTTTAAAGTATTGTTTTTTTCAGTCAAATTTTCCAATTTCTGCCTTGGACTCTTGTCCAGGGAACACAAATTCCCTTTTCCCACCACAGTGCTGTAGAGCTGATGGCATCCTGCATCACCACAGGGATCCTGCTCCAGGGACTGCTGGGAGAAAGGGAGACCTTCTGTGCCTCCTGTGACAAATATTGTGTATATATATGTATATATATACCCCAGTATGTGTCATGCATAATGGGCCCACAAGGATACTGGTTTATATATTTTCTGTCCCAGTAACCACAAGTGCAGCACCAGCCACCCTGCACCGTCCTCCCCTGAAATCAACATGCCCAAACCCTTCATGGGTTCATGGAATCATTTAGGTTGGAAAAGATGACCAAGATCATTGGCCCAAGAGTCCAACTTCTGACTCATCACCACCTTGTCAACCAGACCAGGGCAGTCAGTGCCACATTCCACCCACTGTCCCTCCTGAAAGGCACAGCTTTGAAACCCCAAGAAATTCTCGCTGTCATGAAGAAACTGCTCTTTTATTGAGCCAGGCTCAGAGCTGGAGTGACACAAAGGCAGGAACATGGATTTCTGTCAGCAGCTCATGCTCAGCTGCTGATCAGATCAGAGGAGACTTGGTCACGATCCATTACCTGCTGCAGCCCTGTGACTAATTCCTAATGAGGCCTCTCAGAGCAGAGGAAGGATCCTGGGTAATTATCCCAAGGACCACACTCCAGATTAGGTAGAAAATTCAGGTGGAGCCTTAAAGGTCACTTTGTTCTATTAGGAAGAGCTCCTACCCTCCTCCCTTCCCTCTCTGTCTCCCTTGGCTCCCAAGGCTCCAGCCTCTCCCTACACTGGGTTCAGCCACAGACCTCCATGAAACCCACGTGTGGTTGACCCGCAAGGTCCTCTGTCTGCTCCCATCAGAGATCACAGCCTCATCCCCTCTCTCTCCTGATTTTTCCCTCTTCCTCCACCTCCTTCCCCCTCCCTTGGTTTACCTCCTCTCTTGTAGGATCAGATAACCAATAGAGTCTATTGACTTACCCACTTGTCCTGATTTACCCGAGCTGCCTGCTGATTTAGCTGCTTCCCCACTTATCTCATGTGTCATCCTTGGGTTTTCATTATCAGCAGCCATCATCACAGTGTAAAAAAACCTCAAATTGCTCATTGTTAATTAGGTAAGACCCAGAACTCAGTGATTTGGGTAATCACCAGCATAGTGAAAACAACCTGCCTATTATTTTTAAAGGCAAATAATAACAACAGTAATATTATATCCACAACATTACTTGGTAAATGAAACCCAGTTTCTGTGAAACCAAAGATTAGAACAGTGCTTGCCAAATTATACTCAAAGCAGAAGATGTAATGTAGCCCATTCATCTGAAAAATTAAAATTTGTGCAAGAACAAGTATTCCAGAAATAAAACCATCAGGGCAAATGAGCAATTAAATCCCACATTTCCTTATTTTGTAAAAAACTTGGGAATAACCTTTGTAAATTACATGCCCAGTGAATTTCCTCCTTCTACTGAAGCTGACTTTTTGCTAACCAGCATGTATTTATTTTTTAATTCAGCCATGACCTCTATCTGTTGATTTCTGGACTAGCTCCCCATCTGGGACTGAAGCCATGGCTTCTAGCATCCAAATAAAACCTCTGTGACTTTTCCCAAAGATTATGGTCATTAGAGGGTCCCAAAAGCCAATCTGCAAAACCCTTACACAAATCAGCAATGCGGGAGGGACGGAAAGACATGGGCAGAATTCTCTTTCAATATTGATGGAAGAGGTCACTTTTTTTTTTATGTTGGTGTGTGTATCATACACAGAAGTCCATCAAAATTCAATGGCAGAGGGCACTCAGACACTTCACTGGGGTCAACCCTGGCTCTGCTCAGCTGAGCCTCATGTAAAGCCACCAGAAGCTTCAGAGAACTTCCAGACACAGCAGAATCACAGTAAAGAGAAGAGAGGAAAAGGCTCAGAAAGAGGGCACCCCTCTCCCATTTCCACCCCCCTCCCTGGTTCCTGGGCCCTACCTTGCAGGTGGAGTTTGCTCTCAGTGCTTTGCAGAAGGACAGAACTCACAGAGTCCAGATTGTCGTAGCTGTTACAGCCCAGGGGGCCAGTCCGAGTTTCTGTTACCTACACAGGATGTAGAAAAGAGAGAATGTTCCCTTTGACTGCAGTACCACATCTTCCCAAGGCTTTTAAAATCTTTTAATTCAAGGACTCCTTGTCACCAGCTGATATAACCCAAAACACATCTTCCCTAGTTGGGAAAAAAGGCCCCACCCTGCACAGACACTGCTAATATTTGGTGCAGTTGCAAGCTGAAAAATCAGAATGAATTGTGGCTGCTTTCTTTAGGGTACCACAGGGCTATTCTGGGCTTGGCAATGGGATCCTGCAGATTGATGTTTCTCCCAGACTATCTGCATTGGAGAACATCAGAAGCCTGTAGAGAAATTATTCCCTGGCTTCTCTTACTGGAAAGCAAGAAACAGAGATGGATCACCAGCCCACAGTGGTGCTTGGTGCTCCCACAACAGATGTGAACACCAGCCCTGTGCTGAGGATGGATGGAGGCACAGATGACCTGCAGTGCTGCTGCTGTTTGTTTCCAGACATGGAGGAGAGGTGCCCTACCGGAATTCATCACGAGTGATTATCTGCTGTCACTGTTTCAATATCTTAATACAATATCCCATCCAGAAGGGAACAGACTCAGCCATGATACAGCACAGAAAAATAACGAGAGCTGAAACCTTTCAGAAATGGCTAACAATGACGACTCCATCCACATTACCTTCCCTGGAGTGAAATTAGCAACAATAAAATCCCTGCCCAGTGTAGGATGATTGCTTTCAGAGAAGGCAGCCTTTGTGGAGCCATTTTCCCTATTTTGTATTCTCTGAGCAGCTTCCTTTTCTTCCTGCTGCAACCCCCAAGCTGTCCCTCAGTCCGTTTCACTCCAAATGCCTCAGTAATGCCACACTGAGTTTTTCACCTTTTCTTGCAAATTCAGCTGAGAGATGTTTTGCAGCCTTACACCCCCAGAAGACAAATACTTCTAGGTGGCACAGGGTTGTTCACTTCACAGACCTGCCTTTCCCTTCCAACCTCCACCAATGATCTGGGTCCTCTGCTCACTCTCTCCCTTCCAGAAGTCACTGTCACATTTGGTGAAAGTCTCCCATCCTACACAACAACCACACTGAATGCCCACCTCTTTCCAAACATTAGTGGCCCTGGAGAAATCAATTCTTCAATTGAATAAGAGAAAAACTAACCCTGGGAACAAAACAACTTGTGATCAAAGGCATTAGACTGGCAAAGTCCTGCCCCAAATCCCTAGAGAATCCATATAGGCACACAATCTTTTTCCTCTTCCCAAGGCAATATGTGGTACCTTGATTGCTCCGGTAGAGATCTGGATCTCATGGAGCCTCCTCATGGTGCCATCACGATCTACAAAGTAGGAGGACGCGAGCTGGTGCAAAGCTTCAACGCTCTGGGTGGCGTTTCCTGACTTTCTGTCGAGGCGGCTTTTGTCCATGTACATGGTTAAGGCCTCCTCTCCTGCAGCAGAAAGAAAAGGAGATTTCAGGCTGCCAGGTAGGGCCATCTTAACAGGAGCAAATGGTGTCATCTACTGCACCTAAAGAAAGAAAAGTCCAACACCTAAAGCACTCTTGGAGGAATTCGCCCTTCCTCACCAGCACCAGGGGGATATGCAGAAGCCTCCTCCTCTCTTCAGACAGCAAGGCTGTGTCCACCAGACAAGTAAAGCTGCTCCACTGAATTGAGTAGACAACATTTTGGACATTTTTTAGCCAGCAGAGCTTTGCCACAGCTGCTGGAGAGGATTCAGCTCATCTGCCCCACTCGGAGAACATTCTCTCTGTGGGCAGTGCCTCTAGAATGATGCACACCTGACAGGAGAACATCCCACTTTATGCACGTCTCTGTCTGACCTGATTTCTAGAAGGAACAGATGATGATTGCAAATAGAACACAGTGTGCAGGTAGGTACAGTGGACAAACAAATGTTAGTTGGGCCTCCTCAGCTTCCAGTGGCCTTGCAAAAGAGGAAGGGAAAGGGGATGAGTGAAGAGAAGTAATTAGAGGAAAGAGTAAATAAGAAAGTTAATTTGAACTAACCACCCTTCTTGCCTTCTTTCCTCTCCCAGAATCTCATTCAGGGAATATAAGTAGAGAGTGAAAATACTGTACTAGATAAGGGATAAAAGCAGGTGATTTTGAAATGGTAACCACAGAGAATCTGGGAGTGAAGAAGTTAAGAACTGATAAACATCAGCAGAGACCTGAATGTAACAAAACGTATCTGAAAAGGACATGAAGCTGAGAAGGAATATTTACCTAATAGTTCAATTTGTGCTGGGTGAGGCACATTAAAATCCAGTTCATTCTTAACATAAGGCTGGCATTATCACAGGTCTAAAAAGGTGGAATGCCATCCTGCATCCTGAACACTTGAAACTTGGATTTTAAGAAATGAAGAGAAGACATAACTATGGGAGGAATGTGGCATTTCTACATAACTCTCTTTATGAGAAGAGTGGTGCTGGTTCTTATTTGATAGATGAACTACTAATGAGTTCACTGCCTCTGGCAGTGATGGCATGGTCCAAAAAATATGTACCATCACTTTCAAGGCCAAAAAATATTTTGATCTTCATCATCTTTGCATAATTTTTTTTAAGAGAACAAGGACTTATTTTTCTTTAAAATTCTTATTAGCTGAAATAGTTTAATTCATCCAAATTACTTCTTTTATTGCATATATGAAAAAAATAACCCAAAATCCCAGTAAGCCCTCCCCCTCACTTTCCCTGGAAATTTTCCAGCTTTTATCTGAAAGCCAAATGCCTGAAAACAAACCAAAAATATTCTGGCTGAAAATCAAAATATTTTTATTAGATTTCAGTTTTTCAAGCAATAGTTGTGTTGAGGATTCAGCCTTTGGCTTTGAGATGAAAAAAAGTGGGACGAGCGTACTTTTTGTCAAAAGAATTGATCAGTTGAAATCTTTTAATTGGCTTTGCAGGACCTAAGCGGAGAAGTTTGGCATGTAAAACTTTGTCTTTATTATTTTGTTAAAAATAACAGACTAGCCTTTGACCACAATCCAAGCTGTGGTAGTTACAATATCGTCATTGTTACCTTTCACAAAAACACTTTCCCTGGAAAATGACCAGCTTTGATTTCTATAGGAGAAAGTGTCGACGAAGGATGTTTGGACTTCAGGCGGCTCTCCAAAATGCTGTCTATTGCATAGACAAAGTTACAGCAGTCCAGGGTGTGGGTATACAGAGCCTCACCTTACAGCTGCTCAGCTACAGCTTGTAGGCAGACCTGAAGCCAAATTCTAATCAAATTACAAAGTATTGTATACTTTTCTTTGCTGAATACCTTAATACATGACAACCAATCAGCATTATACACAATACCTTGACATTTGCCTATATCCTATCATAACTGTCATCATTACCATATTATAGTCATTTTTATCCCATCACAAAAGTAAGTAGGTTACAGTTTAAGCTCAAAGTTGTTCTTCAGTTTTCCTGAAATGGAAAATGCTTAGACCTTTATTCTGCTTGCTACATCAACATATTTTGTTTGCCTGTGATATCTCTCTGATTGGTAAAAACATCCTTTTGTTTGTGGTTAGCTTATCCTTTGCTCTAAGTCATAATACCTCTTACCAACTCGACATAATCTTTCTATTTTCAGCTACTCAGCGACCACTGGTTCAGCAAAATATCTTTTACTCTATATCAAAACTTGCTTTCATTTCTATTTCATTCTCAGTTTCTACATTCAGAGATCTTTCTGCCAGACTTACATATCTGTGAAACTTTCTTGTCAAACTTTCATCCTCCCCAACAGATTTCCTTGATCATCATTACCATTATTGTGTGTTGAGGAGAACCTTGTCAGGGATCAAGGCTCTGCCACATCAGGCTCTGTCCACACAAACAAAGTTAATCCCTCTTCCAGAGGATTTAACCCCGTGTATCTGATGAGACACAACAGGTGAATACAACAAACAGCCAGCAAGGCACAGGTAATGGAATGTCTGTGGTTAGTGTGAGGAACAGTGGCCACTGCACTGACCACTCTCAGTGCATTTTCAAGTTTCATGTCTTTGTGTTTTTCAGGAAGATTTGAGAACACTTTGTCAGTTTTCATGAGTCAACTCATTTGCCACTGAAGACATCAGTGTGAAAATGTATTTTGAGCCAGAAGTTTTGAATCTCTCATGTAACAGAAGCATCTAACTGCAAGGAGATGCAGCAGAGAGAAATGAGAAATGATGCTTTGCCACCATTTTTGTGAGGCTGTGGCAGGAGAAGGAAGACCTGGGATAATTCTCCCCTCAATTGTGATTCACAGCCATCAACTCTTCATCAATTCCACCAAAATTTCCAATCAAAATTTCCTATTTTCAATAACTGGAAAAAACCAACTTTTTCTGGAAAAATATCATGCGTTATATTAATAGCCAAGGCACAAAAATCAGGACTTTTTCATTCCAGACTAGTTCACTTTCACTAGAGGAATGCTGAGGCTGGAATGCCTTGGCCAGAGGGCAGGCAAGAAGCCTGGGTGGAATCACATCAGGCAGCAGCACTGGTGTCAGACCACCAGCAGATCTCCTGTTGGATTTGCTCCCTACACAGCACAAACCAGGCACTAAGAAACACAACAGAAAAGAGAAATCTGTGCTCTGGGGCAGGGGGGATCAGTGATTTCCCCACAAAAGCTGTCATTTTTTCCTCTAAAGGAAGAAAACAGAGAAGTAAAGTCCATGAGCGATGATGCTTTTTCCTGAAGGACCAGTGCTGTCCCTAGGATTGAGGGGTGCTGAGCAGGGACACTGCTGCTGGAAACCTATTTTGTGTAGCTCTGTGCAGAGCTGGAAAAGCACATGCTTTTCCATGGAGGGGGCACATGGGAAAGCAACTCTTGGATCAAGAGAGGTTAACAGAATTTTGCTGCATTATTAAGTCTTAATTTCTCCTTTATTAAATGAATGCTATGTTCAAAGTTGTTTTTCCTTGAGGGCTCTTCCTGAAAATTGGCTCTCAGCTCTGTGTGCTCCATCCCAGAGCATGGATGCCCTCAAAGTGACCCTTCACCAATGTCTTTGTCAGAACTAGGCTGGAGCAGATCTGGGTTTTTACCGGGCTCTCAGGGGACCTGGCTGCTCTGTAGGTTGAAAGGCACCAGAGCTGTTCCTCCTGTGGCCAGGTGTGGAATTTGCTGTGCTCAGGTGCTGCTCTATCTCCCACCCTCCTGGGGCCCATGTAGCAGCTGGCGTTTCAAAGCCAGACAATTTCCTGTGTGTTTGTCACTCGTCTGCCACCTCCTCAGACACCAGGCTGAGCTACAAACAACTGGGCAGAACTGCTTGTAAGCTCTGCTGAGGAGACACCAGGTCCTGGGAGAGCTAATGTGCCAGGACATGTCTGTTTTTATATCCCAGAGCTCTTGTTTAGCCCACAGACTGTGATTAGAGCGTGTCCTCTGTGCATAATGCATGCCCAGCTCCATCTACATTTTTCCTGGGACTGGCATTGCCAAGATAAATCCTTCTTTTCTCCCTACCATTGCTCACCATGCTCGAGGCTGGTGGAGTGTTTAGCTCTCCCCTCCAACATCAGTTCTCATTACAAGTCTCTGCATATTTAAAGTTGTTGTGTTGTAAAATCAGGAGAAGAAACACGTCCCTGTGAATAATTTACAACCTCACCCAGGCAAAATTAAAAATATATTTTACCATCAAAGGTCTTTCCTATTTCGAATTTCCATGGAAGTAAGTGGCAAGAAAAAGAGGAATGTCAATGGGAAAAAAAAAATAACCCACCAAAAACAAAATAATGTCACTTTACTTGGCTGTCTTGGACTCTGTAAAACATGATCCTGAAAAGTGAATTCCTGAAAAAAAAAAGCAGTTTATCTTTACCGAGACTTCATTAAGGCCTGATGAAAGCAGTCACTTGTGCTCTTCAATGCTTGGAAACCTCCTATCTCTCACATTTCTTGCTGATGAAATGGACTTGTTTCGGTGCCTGGACTGGAAGAGCAGCCCAAGGATCTTTGAAGGACATTATCACACCAAAGGCCATTTGACTTCAGGGGAACTGTGCCAATTTACCTACCACCTAATTTGTGCATGAATCATATGCACACATCTAATCTCAGCCCAGTGTCTGCAGAATGCTCTGGGAACAAACAGATGGACAAAAATTCCCCAAAGTTCACTACAAACATGGCAATGTGGAAAGGCTGGAGGTGAGGTACATTAGAAGGAGCAACAACAACAAATTCTGAAGTAAAATTAAGCCTTTAACGCTGCAGAATCCTTCTCACAGATAGTAGTTCTTGGAAAAAAATCATTTAAATGAAAGAAAGCCCTACCCTAAAGGGGAAAAAGAACTGTGAAAATAATAGAGAGGGGGAAAAAAGAACCAGAAGCAAATATCAATAGGAGCTGCTGATTTTCACCCCTCCAGTGTTCAACAGTCACTACTCAAAATGTTCCTGCAGCACCACCGGCATCACCCACTCAGGAGTTCAAGGCCCTACAGGGCTCTCCCTGATGTCATCCCTGACACATTCTGTGCGCACACAGACCTCTCTGCAGCCCTTGCATACACATTTTGAATTTTACTGAACTGCTGTTTTTCCAGAAGTCTGCTCCATGTTAATGCATTCAGCCTTCTGGCCATCTCTTCCCTCTGCTCACGCTCTCTGCCCAACTCCTTGAACTCCCTTTTTCTGGAGCTCTTTAAAATTCTTCCAATTCCAGCAAGAAAGGATGTTTTTCCCTCTGTGTTTGTTTTCATCCTGTAAAAAAGAGGGATGAACACATTCTGTTGTGAAGCTGAGGGCAGTGGTGCAGGGCTGGCAGGACAGTCCCTCAGCTGAGGGACGTGTTTCTCCTGACACACACGGTGGTCAGAGCAGCACGGGGGCACAGGTACCACAGGGGCTGAACTCCCACCTCACACTCTGAATTCATTTGCAAAGGCTCTTTGTACTCTGGGTACACAGGTGGGCTTTGGGAGGGGGAGCTGCAGCCTGGCCTGTGCCCCCACTGCACCACCATGGTTTCAGAGTCACAGGGATGTTCAGTTTGGAAAGGACCACAGTACAGTGTTTGGTACAGCCTCCCTGCTGTGGCAGGGTCATCCCAGAGCACATGGCACAGGACTGCATCCAGTTGGTTCTGGAATATCCTCTGTGAAGGAGCCTCCACACCCTCTCTGGGCAACCTGTTCCAATGCTCCCAAGAAAGAAATTCTTCCTCATGTTTGGGTGGAACTTCCTGGGCATTGGTGTCTGCCTGTTCCTCTTGTCCTTGTGGCTGGCACCACCAAGATGAGCCCGGTCCGTGCTCTAGGCACCCTCCTTTATTTATACTCATTAATGAGGTCTCCTCTCAGTCATCTCTTCTTAAGACTGAACAGCCTCAGCTCCCTCAGTTTTCCCTCATAAGAGATGCCCTAGTCCGGTCACTGTTGCCATAGCCTATGCTGGACTCACTCCGGGAGCTCCATGCCAAACTGGACACATTTCCAGCACTGCCCCGTGCCTTCGTCACCCCCCCACAACCCCCCTCATCAGAAAACAGCCCAAGTTGCCACCTACCTCCCAGGGTGGCAGAGATGAGGAGGTGGGTGCCGTACTTTTTGATGATGGTATCAATGAACTGCTGCGTGGTGGGTCTCCTGCCCAGCAGGCGGATGCTCCTCTGGAACTCAGGCATCAGGGGCAGGGGGTTGTGGAGCAGGTCCCTCCGCTCGATGGCTGTGTTCCTCACCTTCCAACGGGCAAACTCCCTATGCCACAACACAGGAACACAACAGGGGTGAGGCTCTGAGTCTGGAGGGGCAGGGAGAATCACCAGGGGCAGGAAAGGAGGATGGAGAAGGGACCAATCCTGTTGAACACTCCCACATGGATACACACATGAGGCTACAAGGCTGGACAGAAGGGAAGGGGAGGAGAAGAGGAAAAGGGAGACATTATTGCACAATAATGATACACTGTGAGGATCAGGCTGGTGAGGAGGTGCCCTTGGAGTCATCAAAGGTGTCCAGCAGAGAGCTGGACTCCCTAAAACAAAAGCAGGCTGGTCCTTTCACTCTCCCACACTTTGGGGTCTTGCACTTCTCCATAAAGCAGCAAATTCTGGTGTCTGTCAGCAAATGAGCTGGTCTAAATCACAGATCTAGCCCAAACTGATCATTGTTATATCCCTGCTGCCCACAAGCCTTCCTAGCACACTTTTGCAAAGCAAAGCTAAGGAAAATACATTTTCTCCAAACACCTTCATCTTTCAGCACCAGGAGTGTGGCAAAAGAGCATTTTGGAAAACAATTTTTGAGACAAACCATGTAAAAGGATGGATTCAGATATAAGCAGAGTCCAGGATGAAAGCAGAGGTTTTGTTTGTCTTTTAGAAAAAAAAAAACCCAAAGTGATTCTCAAATCCATGCTTTTAAACTCACAGCAATTGAGACAAAAAATAAAATTAATGTTTGCAAAAGCAGTTCTTTATTGCACGTATCCATTTTGAAATGACACAGAGGGAAATGCCTAGAGAAAAGCTTGCACACCTGCAATCTAAAAATCAGGCCTCTGAAACATCAACAGCTGAGCACCTGAAAAATGAGAAACCTATTAATGTCTTTCAAAAAATACTGAGCAAAGCCTTCTTTAAAGGAGAGAATATTATTTATATCCATTCTCCTACAATGCACCTCCTCTATCTTAAGACGTCTCCCAGATCATCAACCCACAGGCTTCTCTGTCACTTTTCATTCACTCATTCCTGTAACTTGGGTTTAGGACAAACGTTTTATTTAGATTATAGGTGTTGTGGTTTAACCCCAGCTGGCAACTCAGCCCCATGCAGCCATACACTCCTCCCAGAGAGGAAGAGAGTGAGAAGGATGAAAGTGAGAGAACTCATGAGCTGAGATAAACGGTTTAGCAGATAAAGAAAAAGCTGCATGGGCAAGCAAAGCAATACAAGGAATCCATTCCCCACTTCCCATCACAGTCTGGAGTTCAGCTGTCCCCAGGACTCCATCAGAGTGACTGGGGAAGACAAACTTCCTCACTCTGCACATCCCCCTTTCCTCCTCCCTCCTCATCTCTATAAGCTGAGCATGATGTCCCATGGTGTGGGATATCCCTGGGGTCAGCTGGGGTCAGCTGTCCAGGCTCTGTCCCCCCTGCAGCTCCCTGTGCATCCCAACCTCGTCACTGGTGGCGGGGGATGAGAGGCAGAAAAGCCCTGAACTGTAAGCTCTGCTCAGCAACACCCCTGTGTTATCAGCAGTGTTTCCAGCAAAATCCAAAACACAGCCCCATACCAGCATCTATGAAAAAAATTTAACTTTGTCCCAGTGTTACAGAAGAAATTTAATAATGGTGTTCTCTGGGAATAGTCTTGTTTAGCATTAGTGTGGCTCAGCAGTAGCAGCCAAAGCAGAGGAAGCCTTTGAGTGCAAGAGCTGACCAAGAGTAAACTCTGAGAAAATTAATGCTGCTAACAAGGAACAAGCTGAATTCAGCAGATGCAAGTGGAATGAAGGTAAGGACCAAGGAGACTCTTCCAAGAGAATGAAGTAACTTCAGAAGAAGGCCAGCCCAGTGACCAGTAAAAACAGTAAGTTAAGGGACCACAGATCAGAATTAAGAATTTGGGGTTGGATTTGAGGATTGGGTGATTAGATGGTACAGGTATAATTCTGAGGCATGAATTGAGATAGAGATCCTCTCTGGAGGCACCCAGCTCAAACTATAACCCAGGAAAGACTAATTGCAAACCTTCGGGCAGACTTAGCATTCCCAGCAGGATCCTGGGATCAAATCTGTTACTGTGGCTGGTGTGGAATAATCCGTAACACCCAGTCCAAACCAGGAATGACAACACCTGGCACTGAGGCAGCATTTCCCATCACAGTGTGTCCACCCAGCACAGCAACCCCACCTGGCTGGCAGAGACCCTGACACATAGGCAGATTTAGGAGGCTCAGTTGCAAAGCCAGGATCACAAACCAGATCTTTTCTGCCCATGCTGATTCTATACTCAGTCCACTCAGTGTGTGTTAGGTTATTTGACTTAATGTAATTATGCAGGTATTTATTTTGATTGTGCCCCTTCACAACACTCCACGTTGCCTGACAGCAATTACATTCATCAGAATAGCAAAGTGCCAGCTATTTATTTCAAAATATCTCCTTACACCTGAGCTAATGCCCCCTCTGTAGTTCCTTGCTTTCACAAGCCAAGTCAAAGTGCCAAAACAAAACACACCTCTTAAAATGTTACAAGAGTCATTAGTGTCAAACCTTCCAATCTGAAGAAACAACTATCTTTCCTAGAAAAACCTCAGTCTAAGGACAAAGAAAACCCCCATACAACACAAGGAGTGACTGAAATAGATCATTGGCTCCCAAGTTGTCTGTAGATAACAAATACATCACCAGTGTATCCCCTTTATGGAGCAGAGGGTGTTATCTGTTGTTCCAGAATTGTGTAAAAGTTGATTTTAATGATAGATAAAACTTTAAAGACAAATAGTTCCTCTCTGACGCGACAGAGAGGTTTCTCTAATCCTTCCAAATCAGAGTTTCAATCCCAGACCTTTCTACACAAGGAAATCCCCTTTGAGGAAGGAATGGTCTCTTCAGCAGTTGCACTGCATGGGAAGAGGCAGAGCTGGATGTTCAAAGACAGGCAAGGTTTTATAATAAATAGACATGCCCCTGTTCCATCAGAAAGATCATAACTAGCAAGCATAGGAAGAATGCCATCTGTGCTTCCTCTCCAAACAGACAGTTATTGCTTCCTGTAAAACTCAAGCACGCATTCAGAATCCTGCTTCCTGCAGTATCCATAAAGTTAGGAGGGACCAGAGCACTCCAGAGCCAGCATGTTTTCAGAAAGGGCTGAGGGAATGTTTCATGTTCCCAATAAAGTACAGAGAGTTTGCTTTTGCTGCTTTGTAATAGATAATTTAGCAGCCAAGACCATAGAGTTGAAACATGCAACTGATCAGGTACCTGACCCCTATTGATCCCTGTTCTCCTCCAGGGAAGCTGTGGCTGCCCCATCCCTGGAAGTGCCCAAGGCCAAGTTGGACAGGACTTGGAGCAACCTGGGATAATGGAAGGTGTCCCTGTCCCATGCCCATGGGATGGGCCTGGATGGTCTTTAAGGTCCCTCCCAACTCAAACCATTCCGTGACTCTATGATATATGAACACCCAGATCCTGGGAGTGTCTCCATTCAGGGCGTGGAGTTGGACAGGGCAAACTGGGAAGCGATGGGCAATGAAGGCAGGAGAAGGCAGCAAAGGAGAGTGAAATCTTGATAAACAATGTGTCCAAAGGGAAAGTGGGTTCATTTTTTACATCAAGCCCAACATCACCTCATGACACCACTGGCAGGAGGAAAAGCAGGAGTTTAAAAGAAATCATTGTCATATCTTCAGCCTTTTCCCCTACCAAGGGACAATCCCAGTCCCTATTTATGCAGTAGATGAGCCCTGATCAGGATCCACCTCTAAAGCATGATAGTGAAGGAGACTTTTCCCACCCAATTTTTATTGGTGCCATCCCTCCCCAGGGCTTCCTGCTTCCAGGGCACATCAGGGAGGTGAAAGCCCAGTTCTGCTGTACTCTCTCCATGCTTGGATGTGTGGCTTTCTCAGCAGATGAGAAAAGATGAGCAAATATGTTATGATGAATAATTTATGCAACTAACTTAGATGTTTATCTTCTGCTCATAGAATATCCATGAACCAGTTGCAATTCCCTCTAAGTTATGCATTATTTGCATTTACTTAGTGATATGTTTCAAGCTTTTTTATAGGTTTTGCATAGCATTTGGCTGTTTTATTTCTTTGTGTGCTGTTGATTCATTGCAATTGGAATCAAAGAAGGGTTAAGTTTGGAAGGGAACACCAGTGGGATCATCTGTTCCAACCTCAATGGTCAAGCAAATGATACGGTCTTTTTAAGCTTCCTGCAAATGATACGGTCTTTTTAAGCTTCCTGCACTTTAAACTTGGCTCACTGAATTCCAATATTTTTCATGGAAAGCAAACCTCTAATTCCAGCAATTTTCCAAGCAAACTACAGAACCCTCTTCTGCAAGATGTACCTGAGGCCAAGATTATGGAACAATCTTGGAAAATAAGACTTAACATTAATAGATATGGCTACTGAAATCATTTAGAATTATTGAGGTCATAAAAAAAAAATTATATTTGCAGGGAACAGCATAGTTTCAGCCTTAGGGAACGTTCCAGCCTGAAACTCCTGAAATCTCTGAAGAAGCACCTCCAAGAACAGGTTTTCTATTAGCTTTCAACTCTAGATTTAATTGCATTTTCTGCAGAAGCAGAAAATCAGCCAAAATGAATTCAGGGTGCTGGGTTAAGTAAACAATACTCTTGTCTGTTTGTCACCACTGAATCCTTCCACCTGTGAGTCTTGGTAGGATTAACCAAGGCCCTGGATTTATGGATAATGGGTGCAAAAGGGCATTGAAACCTTTCTTCACAAAACCATTCTGGGCTGCCTTTCACTCTGCTTCTCAGAGCCACCAGTGGCACCACAGTCTCTGTGCCACTGCCTCACCTATAGAGGTGAGGCCTCTATAGGTGTTGAGGCATTTAAAAAGAGAAATATTGCCCTGTGCATCACTTACTTTCCAGGTGAACAAGTTGCAAAGACTTGACCAGGATTAGAGGGCACTCCATGGTACAGCTAGGATTGGTACAGTTGGGATTAGTACAGAGTCTTCTGGCCCTCAGGGGAAATCCCAAGCAAGGACCTGAACTTCTGCCAGCAGGAAAGCTTTGAATGGCTTTGGAAAGATGAGATCCTCATAGCAAGGAGGAGGAAGAGTCAGTATCCCTGAGGCAGAGATGGGATAAGGAGAAACTCTGACCCAAGGTCTGAGCAGGGGAGGAGAGGCACTTGTTGGTGCTCTGTCTCAGCAGGGCTGAGAGCCCAAGAGAATTTGGGGTGTGCCAGGAAATACCTTCCAGGCCAACACAGGGCATCTGCCCTCTGGAGAAAATCCAGAGGAGCTTCTTTAAGGGCTGAAAGGGGTAGGAGGTGCTGAAGGGGGAAGGGAGGTGAGAGGAAAGAGGAATGAGGGGTGAAGTACTGCCTCAGGGAGGCACATGCACGTAGTGAAGGCTTTCTCCCCTGTAACTGCAAGGGGACACACTTTATTTGAGTAGGGCTGAGGATGAGAAAATACTGCCCCTTCAAATCTGCATTAATGAGCTTCCATCAAGGCCAGTATGTCAGGGGCAGAAGGAGTCACTAGGAATGTCTCAGTACTCATTAGCACTATGACCCCTCTAGGGAAACAGAAAAACAGGGAAAAAACTACTGAAGAGGGAGGAAAAGTCAAGAGACTGGAATAGGTACATCATGCAGACCCCACTCTGCACCATCAGAAAGGACAGCAGGATGCAAGGGCAGGAGCATCTCTGCCCAGGGAGGGAAGTCTGAGGGAGAGAGGCCATCAGAGCAAATTAAATTTCCCATCTTCAAATGGCCAAGACAACCAAAGCATGCAAGTGAGGAAACAAGTTCGGCAGAGACCTTGGGAGCTGGTGCTTGAAACAAAAAAGAAATTAAATGCATTAAATAATGAACAAGACAGACACAGTTTTAAAAAGGTAAAAAAAAAATAGTAGAGGAGGAAGGCACTGAACAAAGCGTAAGTAGAACACCCCAACCCCTTCTGGTGCTGGATGTACATCCTTCAGGGCAGCCAGTGCATCCCACCCAGTGCACACTCACACAGGAGCAGCCCCACCCCTCCCTGGGAACTGGGCAAGGACAAGGCACCAGCTCCTTTCTGCTCAATGGCTCTTCACTTTTTTTATAAAATTTATCTTGAAAGTCATCTCAAAGTGGTCCCAAAGGTGATGACCCTTCCTGAAACCAACGCACTCTTCAGTAACAGCAGGACATGAACATTATTTCATGCCCCCTTGGCATATTGCCCACATAATTGACTGTGATGTCATCAGGACTCCTTGATGTCAGAGAGATGTTCCCTGGGATTTTGGTGTCTCTGCCCCTGTTTTCCTTCAAGCACCTCACCATCATTAAGACAGACATTTTTGGACATGTCTGTGTATGCTGTCAGAATGAATGTGAAGCAAACCAGAGAGATTTTAGGCCTTGTCTGGGTAAGAAACAAGTTCTGTGTTAGCCCTAAATCTTCTAGAATCCTTCCAGATGCTCCTACAACAGAGCTGTTGGTTTAGGGGTTTTGTTGTGCTTTGCCTTTCCTTTTTTCAGCCCACTTGTCCCAGCCACTGGCTGCACAAAGTCCTGGTTATCTCCAGTCCCCAGGATGATGGCTCTTCCAGGTTCCCATGAGCCCTGGATTCTGCAAACAATGCCAAGGGACAAGGTCTGAGCATGACAACAGCACTATAATGCTTATCTTGTTCTGCCAGATCAGGGTTTATACAAGTCTGTGTGGGGTATCTGTGATTATGGTGGGGTCAGTGATGTTTCATTTCCAGTCTGTGCCCTCAAAATGCCAGACAGCCCCAGGCTGAGCAGTGCAATATTCTTTTAGCACTTTCCTCTGCAGCTTGGCCTCTTCCCTATCTAGGCCAGCATGAACAAGTCACTCTTCAAAGCTGAGCTTTTCAAAGGACCTACAAGAATTAGTTTCCTGTGAGGGTTTGGCACTCATCCCCCCTAATCTATTTAAAAAACCTCCAGTCTGTAGATTTAAACTAGTTCCAAATTAGACAGAGGCTGAAACTCTGCCATGAAAGAGAGGAAAAAAAAAAAAACCCTAAAAATTTAATTCCAGAGAAGTATGAAAAAGAAATCACTTAAGCTGAAAGTCCAACAGCATTTTGCATAACAAACAGGCAAGCAGACAGGCTCACTTATGACAGCTGGCAGGTGAATGAGGTAAATAAATTGACTATTGATCTATTGATAAATGCTGTGCTGTCTGCAGCAGGTTTATTGCTATAAGGGCATTTACCTGGATAGGACTGAACCAAGGAGAGGACAATCATGTTTGAATCATTCAGCAGAGTCCTATGGCAGAAGTTAAGCAATGCTGTTGGACTACTTCCTCCTCCACCTGGCTCCAAAGGACAAAGAAAGAACCTCCTGTTGCTTTTCCCCTTGGTCTGTCCTTTGGCCATGTGCTTGGGGTTGGCTGAGGGGTCTGAAACCTCAAGCACTCCCCCTTTTTTGGGCAAGCAGCTCAGCCTGCTCCAGAGTTTTGTTTTCATCTCTCTAATAATTTTCTTAAAGATATTAAATTTTTCCATAGTTGAAAACTCTGAGGTTTTTTGGGGTTTTTTTGGAGAGAGAGAGAGGAGGTAAAAAATAGGTTCAGAACAACATTATGATTACAAGAATCAAAAAGAAATAAAATTACTTCAAAGTCAGAGGGATTTTATGTGACTTTGAAAGCCCTTGGTAAACAGGTTGTTCCAGCACTGAATTAAAATCCAGTCAGACAAACATGATTCCAAGCCTTGTGCTTTCTCTTAGGATAGGACTGCATTTGGGTCTCTCAGGAAGCAACATGTAATTGTTGGGGGCCCAAAATATCAATTTGTTTAGAAAAAAGCTGGAATAAATTTATTATTAGAGACTCAAGACAGAGTGATTCAGCACAGGTAAGAACAATTTAAAAGATAGGTCATCAGATTTGATAATTATTAAGTTTGCTTATTATTAAATGTGATCATGGCCAGGATGTGGCTGTGGTTCTTAACCCTGACTTCAAATCCAAACACATGAAAACATGGCAGAGTAAGTTTCTACCCTTTCACCTGCTTGGGATCACCTCCAGGTCATGGGTTTCTGCATCCTCAGTAACACACAGTAGCTTCTGAACTTCTTCAACACAGCTGCCTTCATCAGTCCTCTAGGGTTCTGTTTCCATATCCCACCAGAGCCAGCTGCTGCAATGCCCTTCCATCTCACCCATCAGTTCCAGTGCAAACAGCTTGTGGACATTTATTCACCCTGAAATGCTCTCCCTGTAATGTTATTTGTGCAGATTTCCTTGCAAAAATCCCACACCTCGAGCACTGGAGAGACCCTTCCCAACACCAGCCTCCACCATCCTTGGCCACCCCGCAGACGTGCTGGTGAGTGGCTCCCATGACTGTTAACACCATCTCAGCTGACAGCACTTCTAAGCCACTACAATTTCCACTGGGGTTGATGGGAGCTGCTAGAAGCATGAGTGACATCTCTCCAAGAGCTCCCAGCATTGTTCGTACCACCACAGTTTAACAAACATTATTAACAATAGCAAATGTTCTGCTCTGGTGCTGTTTTCTCCCTGAAAGCTCACCCAGACCAGACATGGTTTATTAAGCTACTGAGGAAGCTGTTCCAACAGGCTGCAGGGTCCTGTGCTCCAAGCACTGGGATGGACAACACAGAGACACCCAGTCCTTCACTGTGAATTAGGATAAAAGTCACAGGAGATGCAGCCAGAACAGTTCTCCCACTAAGATACCTGACATAACCTAGAGAAACTCATCTGTGAATCAGGCACTCTGAGTTCTCTGATTATGAATACAATGACACAGATATTATTTTTCATAGCAGGGTCTCCTGGATTTCTGTTTCTAGGAGTTTGACCCAGAATTCACAATGAAGCTGATCCTGGAATGTCAAGAAGCTGTCCAGAAGAAGCTTTCAAACAGCAGTTTTGAAGAAATGGGCAAAAATATCTGAGTCATTTAAGGAATTTTAGGTATTCTTGAGGAAAGGTGGGACAGCTGGCATGACTGGAGGTTCTCTTCTCCACACTTCTTTCAATTCCCTCCTTGGACATTCCTTTGCTCAGCACACAGTCCTAATCCAGGGGGATGAGGGCAGACATCAGCCAGCAACAGGTTGGAGGGGAAGCCAAGACACAGGATGTTGAGACAAATAAGGCTGTATAAAAACACAGACAGGAAAAAAGCCCCAAACCATTCAGTCTTGTGCTGTAGCAATTGGTTTGGGGGGGAACAAGAAAAAACTACAAATAACACCAACAAAACAAAGAAAAAGCCAAACAAAACAAATGCAACACAAAAAATAACCAAACAAGAAAAACCCAAAACAAACAATAAATCCACAAAAACCACCCGACAAACTAGACCTTTTCACATTGATGTGTTTATTGGGATTCTAGTAGATTAGAGGATTACAGCCTTGAGGAAGTCCTTCCTCTTGTGGCTAAGTAGTACATGAGAATATTTAAATCTGCTGCTTTTGTAACCAAGTTTGCAGGAAGACAGGCAACCAACCTGCAGGAAGACAGGCAGGGAGAGTTTAGTTTATAGAGCAGATAACAAATCACCCAGGGGCGACTGGCCCATGTTAAGTCCTAGTGAGCCCCTGTTACTCCATGGACCCTGTCAGCAAGTGGTGCCTACCCTGCCCCAAAATTCACCATGTGGATTCAGAGCCTGCCAGTGTTCCTAGGAGCACAATGGCACCAATCAAAGGCTGTAACAAGAACATAGTTTGGAACAAATCATGTCATTAAATTGCACTTGCTTCATTTCCTGAAGATAGAGGTGTATGAGGACCACAGGCTTTTCTTCCTAATTTTAGCTGCAGCAAGCTGATAACCTCAGCCTGTCACACCACAGCCCCAAACTTTGCTCTGTACTTACCACAATTCACAGTTTGCTCAGATGAAAAAACTGAGAAATGTCACCTTGAACCTTAACTCCTCACATTGCAGGCAAGGGTACCTGGCTGCTGCACTGCCAGCAGCTTAAGGACAGCATTTGTCAATATTGGGAAAGTAATATCAGAAATTTAGCCCTGATTGCCCTTTTTCTCCAAATTTTCTACAGTACAAAATTTTCTCCAACACAGCATGCAACCATGTTTCAGAACTCAAACTGTTGTTAGAAAATGGAGCCATCGCCCCTCCTCCGGTCAGTTGTGCTCCTCACCTGACAAAGGCTCAAATTCACTGATTTAAGAGGGAAAAAGCCCCAAAAAAAGATGTTTAAATATAAAGCTGCTCCTGCCTCCTCTACCCAGCTGAGCCCTCCAGGCAGTCCTGGCAGAGCCACCTGGGCACAGCTGCCAGGCTTGTGGGCAGAGCAGGCAGTGATGGGAAACTGTCCCCTGTCGCCCACCTCTCGGCCCTGAGTCATCCTCAGCTGATGGAGACACCACTGAGCACTCAAGGCAGGAGCTGGTGGGTGGCCTGAAGGCAACCAGTTGGCAAAGCCACCTGTTCCCACCAGGGATCCTTCGCTGCAGGGCAGCTGAGGGGGTTTTGTCCAGGTTAAGTGAAGTGAGGAGGGTCCAGCCCCTTCCCTGCCATCCTTCAGAGGGAAGGGTGTGCTCCAGGCTGCATGAAGAGGATATGCAGGGAAGACAACTTGCAGGGGTGCAACAGGACAGGCAGACTAAGCACTGCCTGCTTGCAAAGGCACACCCAGATCCAAGAGATGGCCACCAGCCTCAGAATGGCACAGGGGATGGGATAAGGACTCATATCCTCTATTGTCTAAGCCATTGCAAGCGGTCTTGCAGGAAGCTTCTGTGAGTTTGCGGCAGAGGTAGGAGAGAGCAAGTGAACAAAAACTGTGTTAAAATAGTAAAACAAAGACACGCTTCCCTCCCATTTTGATCCTTGCCACTTGATTTCCATTGTGTTGGGACATTATTTCCTCCGAGCTGGTTAGGAGAAAACAGTGGTTCCTCCTCATGGTTCCTCAGGACACTCTTCACCCTCAGAGCTGGGGCTCCACATCCTTTTGGTTTCCAGGCTGTGCTGTTTCATTCAGGCCACTGGCCAATGGTTGCTTTTCAAGCAGTGGCATCCAGCAGGCAGGAATATCCACAGTGGCTGTATGCAGAGGATGTCCTCTCTCAGTATAAGATTCAGATGGTGATTGGGTCTGAGTATACTAGCAAATAGCATAAGATAAGAGGTTAAGGGCTAAAAAAAAAATTAGGCTGCAGAGTATAGCTGCAGCAAAATTTGACTCATACATAATCAGAGACATTTGTGCTTTGCTCAAGATTAAAAAAGAAAAAAAGTCCCCAAAAGCCTATGACATTTCAGAATTACAGTAAAACTGAAGAAATTTTCTCTAGGAAAAAGGTGACCCATTTCCTCAGACTACATCCCCCTTTAGCAAAAAAACTGAACACAAGCTGTGAGAAAGTCTTGAATATTCCCTGGTTGCTCCAAAATCTCATTTCTACAAAAATCTACATCAGTTTTGATGTATTTAATTTTCATTCCTAGTCATGCCATTTCAAACTCAGGCATGTTTTGATGGAGGAAATAAAAAGACTGCAATAAAATAAAAATTCACAAACTCATGAAGAGAGGCAATCTCTGCATGCTGCAAAGTGGTCTGCAATGAAAAGATAACCATGCTTTTTATGCAACACTTCATAAAGAAAAAGCTTTATTTTTGTCCTGTCCTAGCCAAGGAACAGGGACTTGTGAATGCAAATGCTTTTGTTTCCTGGGATCTGTTTCTGAGGCTCAGAGGCACTTGGTTATTCAGGCACATGCTTGTCAACTTCCCCATCATGAGTCATGTTTTCTTTGGCTGTTATTTGTGACTTTGATATGTGGATCTCAAAGCACCTTTAAGCAACTGTGTAGATGGAAAAGCCAAAGCAGCCGGAGATGAACAACTTTTCCAAAGAAGAGATCCAGAATATAGCACAACCATGATGAAAATTCACGCAGCTGTAGAGACAGGCCAAAGTATTACACAAGCAAGGACTAAAGTAGATGGTGAGGACATGGGTGAAGTTGCTGCCCTGTTTTGCCTGCCCAGGGCTCAGTTCACCTCTGCCCCCGCACCTCACTCAGGGTGCTGATGATGTGCAAACACAACCCCACATCAGTTGCAGAGAACAGAAACAGGGCTAGAATCACTAAATCATTAAATTTGGTAAAGATCTCCAAGATCATCCAGTCCAACAATCAATCAGTGCCACCATCACATTCACCGTTGAACCATGTCCTTAAGCGCCGTATCAAAAACACAGTTTTTGAACCCTTTCCAGGGATGGTGACTCCACCACTTTCCTGAGCAGCCCCTCCAATTCCTGTTTGTTCCACAATTCCTAATACCTAAAATCTCCCCTAGTGCAACTTGAGGCCATTTCCTCACATCCTATCAGAAATATGTCTATTAAAAATCACCACTGCACAAATTCCCAAATCTCAGCCCTTTATGGAGGACACAAAAGCCATGTACAAGCAGTGGAGCGAGCTAGAGCCATGCCACAAGGGAGGGTGTTGGACCTGATCGATACCAAAAGTGAGAGGGATCAGATGCACACCTCTGGCACTTATCACCTCCCAGGTGGTGGTGTGGGAATCCATTGCTGAGTCTGGGTGGGAACTCCTGGAGGCTTGGTTCTTCCCCTTTTTCTTGTACTGCTCTCCTTCATGGCAGACTTCTTGGTTTGTGGTGAGTTAAAATACAGGATCCTTCTGAGGATGAACATTCAGTCTGAAGGCATCAGATGCTGCAGAAAAGCTGAGGAGAGATCCCAAGGTGTCCCTGCCTGTGTCAGAGGATTGGAACTGAGTGATCTTTAAGGGCTCTTCCAACCCAAACCATTCTGGGATTCCATGAAAAACCTCCCCTCATGGCTGTTTCAGGAGGGGAGGACTGGGTAAAGTTCAATTATCAGCTCCTATTCTAATTCAAGATA
Organism: Platysteira castanea; assembly: GCA_013397175.1. NCBI lineage: Eukaryota > Metazoa > Chordata > Aves > Passeriformes > Platysteira > Platysteira castanea. Next base: position 107,666 of record VYXC01003153.1, on the reverse strand, counting down.
CACACACACACCTGAATTAGGGATTATGTGCTATTGCACTTCTGAGCCTCTGCTCCCAAAGAATGAACTGGACCCCGGAATTTAGAGGCACATGCATATGTATATATTTATCTACTGAGCAAAACAACAAGATCTGCAACGCTTTTTATTTGCCTTCTGTGTTTTGAGATTTAAAGACTTGTATTTTCTGGCTTTCCTCTGCAATCCTAAAAGACAGCCTATTCTTATTTTTTAAATGGAAGTTGTGAGTTATACAATTATATAACTCAAGCCCAGAGTGCTTAAAGAAGACAGGAAAAAAGCTAACGTGAATCCCCCAACTTTCACAAATACCAGAGGAGCAGAAAATAAAGAGCAGTATCTTTGCAGTCTAGTAGAGAGAAGGTCCTGATCTTTTCTCCTACTGACTGGAAACCTCACAATCCCCAGTGCCTGAGCAAGTGCTAGGAGGAAGGGGGACAGGAGAACAGCTGCCTCCTTGCCCTGGCCTAGGTCATTATCCCTGGGATACCACTCTGACCTCTCTGGACTAGGATAAACCCCCAGGGTAGCTGAGTGATGCTCCAGCCATCCATGATCCACTCCAGCTGAGTGGGATGCATTTCAGCACTTCCCTCTACACCGAGGCATCCAGCTTTCTCCTTTCTCCTGCTTTTTGGTGGAGTTCCTTTCCCTCCTCATGATTCCCAGCCTTCCTTTTCGTCTCCCTCAGCTCCTGCAGTGTGCAGAGCAGGACAGACGTAGGGTCCTACACACCGTATTCTGTAGCAGGACATAGAATCTTATCCCAGCCTGAAAACCTAATGGAGGGCAGGGAGGCTCCTAAAACTGTGGGAGGAATAAATTATCCGGCTCTGTGCAAGAGCAGCACCCAGAGGCCTCCACAACAAGTGCATGTTTATCTCACTAAGCTCTGTCCCTGCACCAGCCCTGCCTGTCCCTGCTCCTTCCACCACCACTGCCAAACCCCAGCTGCTGCCAAATCCCATCTCCAGATACAGGGAGAAGCAACCCCGTACTGAGGTGTCTTTGTGCAGCTCTGATATTGTTCCTGGTTTAACTTATTCCCAGCAGGAGATGCACGGGGAATTCCCACCTCCCCTGCCCGTCTCTCCTTGCCCCACTTATCCCTGTCTCTGGACAGGCATGTGGTACCTGTATTTAAAGCCTCAATCTTCCTGGGCACTGAACCATGCCCAGTGGCACACTCATTGCTGGGGCCAAGTTTCACTGACTGATTGTTTTCTGATTCTGTTTGGCATTTTATCCTGGCTGCATATAAAACGTATTATAAAATCATATTTGTGTTCCGTAGATTATATCTGTGGCTCACTGCGACGGGAGTGCGGAGCATGACAGGCAGAGTCGGAGACCAAGGTGACAGGGACCAAGCTGCAGTGCAGTCATGGTGCTTGCAGGGGACAAAACAAGAGCCCCTCGGTCACCCATGGGTTATCCTGGGGGTGGGAGGGGTGGGATAACTGTTAATAATTAGCTGCTGCAATTCTCCTGGCCAGATCCAGACCATTTGCCACAAAGAAATGTTCTAAACATATAATAGTTTCATATTAAATGAGTGCAACAGTTCCCACTGCTATTAAAAATCTCTTTGGCTTTCCTCTAGACAGTCCCAGCTTAGAGCTGCTGTTCATTTGCACCTGTATAGAGTCCAACAGCCTGTGAGAGAACTGGAGAAAATTATTTAGGATTTTGGTTGTTCCTTGGGTTCTGGGAGCAGTCAAGACCTGGGAGATGCAGACTGCAAAGAGAGCACCCCCAGTGTCCCAGAAGTTTAGGACTTCAGTTCTTCAAATGGAAGAGTGAGAGGTGGGAAGCTGTGAACCTGCTGGGTCCTTTTAGTGCCGTGTTCCTTGGGTTGTAATACCAGATGCTAAAGCCACTCTGTCCTTCCACCACATTCCATGTGAGCCAAAAAAATGGTGTACTGCAAGTTCAGCCAGAAGACACCCTTGGAGTTGCATATGGCACAGAAATGGAGGTAACCATCCCTTCTAGCCATGGTTTTCCCATGTTCCTTCCAGCTCCATTCCCTGCTCACCTCCCAGCCATGCACAGAGGATATGACTGGTGGCATTCAACCTGCCTCCCCTCAGTCTCTCTCTTGGGGAGAACTAAACATGCAGACTCGCATTCTGTCAATTGCTTGGCAAAAACATTCCCTAAGCAGGGAAGGTGTCCTCAGAGAAAGGTCAAGGAGAAAAAGCAAGTTTTACCTCTGGAGAAACAACTAGACATAGCTTCTTAGAGAGGTGGAAAAATGTGTCAGCCTCCTTCTCTCCAGAGTTGTTTCTGCTCTCTAGAATATGCGTTTCAGGAGGGAGCTCCTCTATTTCCCCCATTCCTGAGCACAGACAGATCTGCTTGATTTTCCTGCCCACTTCAGCTAAAAAAAAGAGGTACCTCCTTGTTCACAAGTTCATCACAAGATGCTGGTGGTGCCAGAGGCTCCACATCAGTGGAGCTGGCCATCTGGAACAACCTCTGTGTATCTCTTCATCTCATTGATTCTTTGTTCCATTTCAGTCTCAGCCGAAATTGGATCTTTTATCTCTCCTCCCTTGCCTGTGACTCTTATTTCCCCCCTCATACTGTATCTGCTGCTATTTATGATTTATCCTCTGTCGCTGTCCTATTTAATGCTGCAATATGGTTGGGATGACAGTTTTTGTGGACAGTAGAAGAAAGCAGAGAGATCCCGTGTTGTCCTGTTTTTTGCTGGCCTTCTGTCATAACCTTGGAGTCAGATAATTTTCACAGTTTTCATGTAAATAACAGACAATGTTTACTTAACTGTCCTTTCTGTTTTTCATTCCATTGTGGTGAGGGAAAGTTTGACGAACATTTCTTTTGTTCACTGAATGACAGAGGAGGTGGCAATGTCCCTCCAATCCCTTGTGGAATTGAGAAATCTATAAATGTAAGAATCTCAAAATAAAGCTTCTTCTTCTTCTCTTTCTGCTCAAGCAGGGGTGAAAGTGGTTCTTTCTTGTGTCCTATAGGGACAATCCTGTCCTTTACCCATCACAGAGGAACTGACTGAACATGTCCCAGCACTGTGGGAGATGGGAATCCCACAGCAGCACCCTGAATTCCTTACTGCCTAATACTGTGAAATGCCACAGTGCCTTGTAGACACGGTCAGGGAGGTGGTTATAGGGAATCCTGGCTCAAGCAGGGAGCCTGCAGGATGTGGGGCTCTTCTCCTCACAGTGAGCTAGGGGCATCACCTTACCCCAAAAGGACCGAATGCCCTGTCCTGAGCAAGCAGCTGGGATGTTACACCCGCCATTGTACAGTCTTCATCCAAGCTCTGGAATGCGCACAGGTCCTTTGGTCTCACCACTACAGGAACCGCTGGGGATGTGCAGGAGTCAGAGCAGCAAGATGCGAGTGTCTCTGTGAGGCTTCTTCCTACACTGGGATTTTTTATCTCGTGAACGCCACGGTGCTGCTGGTTCTGGGAAGTCTTCTGCCCACACAATAAATAAATTCTGGTGTGGTGCTCTGCTTCTCTATGGAAACCGTACCCTGCATTTCTCTCCATAGGATTTTTCTCATTTCAGGCTGCATAATAAATTAACAAGAAGATGTTTTCTTTACACCAACCATAGAAGAGACACTTTTCTGTACTCGATTAATCTTTAGTGATCTATATTAAATATTTATCTGAAGAAACGAGGCCTGTATTGCAGCAACATTTTCTATTATGAGACTTTATCATATCAAAAGATATTTTCCTGGTGCTGACTCCTTTGTCTGTACCCAGCCAGCATTTCCAAAAGGGTAACTTCTTTTCCCCTTTCTCTCCCAGTGACCTTTTCCCTCCATAACAAGCTGCTGATATGTTAGAATTTACTGGGTTATAAACATTTTTTATTGAGTAGGAGGGAGCTGGGCGATTTGGCACCAGCTTCCCTAATAAAACCCAGGGGAGAGGCTGCAATGTTTGACTTCAGTAAAGGCCTGGAAGGAGCTGCAACCTTCTGGGATGCTGGTCATGAATGACAAGGGGAGTAGGGGAGTGTCAGTCATGTAGCTTCTCTCTGTTGAGGCACTTTTGGAAGGAGTCCAGCTCGCTGGCACAGGAGGGAGAGCTGGGAGGGACCTGGTAAAAGGCTGCTCTGTTCTTCCCCAGTATTTCCGAAACTGTGTGATTTATCACATGGAGTAGTGAGCTGGGATCCCTAAACCCTCTTGCGCAGCAACTGTGAGATGTGGAGATACTAAACAGTTGAGATAACTCAGAAAGGATGAGGACCTTGGTGTTGGGGTCAGACACTGGTCCTGCAAGAACACAGAGAATTCAGATCACAGTCTGATTTTGAATAAGTGGATGGATTTTCCTACCTGAGGTAAACCTAGCACTGGCTAGCGACAATCAGAATTAAGGCTTATCTATTGGGGCAGTGCCAAAAGGAAACACAGATGTAGAATTCTGCTTGTGGTATCAGGTCCTGAGCAAAATCACTGAAAAAAGAGATGGTCCAAGTTCACCAAGGGGTCCCAACCTTCCATGTCTCTGCCTCCCTACAGAGTGGAGCTTTAACCGATCAATAACTAAACTACCATAAGCCTGAATAAATCATCTCAGATATACACACATTATAAATGTTTAGTTCTGATGATATATGACTGAGCTGTTATTTTGACAAATAGCTAGTGAATAATATAGCTGATGAACTGCATAATATTTTACTAATGATTAATTTATTCATTTGAAACAAACAAACAAAGCCCAGCCTTTTCCTCCGCTATCCTAAAGAACTCTAATGGCTGCAAAGAGCTTAGAGATCCCTGGATGAGCCATGTCTGTTATTTCACTTTTTATCATTGTGTATTTCTAGTGATTTGTTACCAGGGAGAAAAAATTCATGGCTTATGTTATGGATGGCTGCATTTCAGATTGTAGCAGATCCTGTTTAAAAATTCCTGATTTTGTAATGCCCACTAAAACCTACAGGAATTTTGTACTTAGGCAGTTATTTATCCACACAATGTGCTTAAATACCTTTTTTAAGTCTGAGCCAAGCTTATTTGAAACATTCTGACTGGAGAAATGTTGTTTGGGATACTGTCCCTAGGGTTAGTTACTACAGGATATTTACTACAGGACAGAGGTCTGTAAGATTTAGTCAAGGATTGCCCTGGCTGTGCTTTTCCCTCTCTCTCGCTCTCAATCCCAGTCAGAAATACAATTTCTGTGAGTTCTCAGAGAAGATAAAGGACCAAAGAGCAAGAGCTCTTCCTCTGAGCTTTCCTGTGAGGGCGGGCTTATTGATTAGAGATGGAGGCTGTTCCAGCTTTCCTTCCTAAATGAAAAATTGAGAGCTCTTAAAAATGGAATAAAATATGCCATTCTGAGAGGGATTTCCACTGGCATGAGCACAATAGGAGGTAGTAGTGAGTTGCTCAATATTTCTGTGTGCGATGGCTAATCCTTTACTCCTCAGTCCCTGTGCACCCTCCCCATGGCACCTGAGGATAAGTCATCTGTAATTGGTAAGGACTCCAGTTCTGTGTCTCCAGACAAATCTTAAATCACTCACGTCTGGGAGAGCTCCAGCTTCAGCTGCGGCTGGAGCTGCCCAGGAGAGGATTCCTTTTAGTAGCTACTTTCAGGCCTGCAGAATCTGTCTTTCTTCTATGTTGGAACGACCTGGAACAGCTTGTAATGTTTTCACTAGACAAAATTTTGTCAGAATAGCTCATTTCTTAGATCTCTTGCTCTCACCATAGTCACTGGTGGCCAGAGAGGCACATATCAAAAATATGTTGAACCCAATTCATCCACCTGAAACACTCTACTGCTAACAAAATAAAGCATTTTTGACAAAATCTTACTGTGGATAAAATGCTTTTCTACCTCACTGAGACAATTTTATTGCACCTAAAATACAAAGACTTTGCCATTCTGTTATTTGTTTTCCTCCACCCTTGTAGAATTTCATCAGTTCCGCTCCACTTTCAGTGCACAGTCCCTATCACTATGAGTGAAAATCCTACTTCAGTGTTACAAACACTTCTGAGACCTTTACATGGAGCTGAGAGACCTCTATGCCAGCTCACAGACAGCAACTGTGTATAGAAAATCTTCTCCTTTGGATGCTCATTCACAATCATGCAGGAGATGGTCACCAATGGAGCTGATATGTTCAAGGGGAAGATAAAGTACTGTCTTTTTTAAGGATCTGATCCAAATATCTCAGTTCCCCAGAGTGAAAACAATAAACTTATTTTTATGACTCTTCTGCAGGAGAAAATTAAGTCCAAGTACAGCTGGCAATTATCCTGTAAGCTTATTATATAGTAACACTCAGCCTCTTGCACACTCTTGGTTCCTCTTTTTTTACGTGCTGGAAGAGCTGGTAATTTCTGTCCCTTATTATAGAGTCATTTCACAGGGAAGCATTCTCAGATTTCGTTAAATCCACTGTCGGCTGTGCAAGATGCTGCAGACACCTCAATAACTGTGTGCACCTCAAACATCAGTGGTTCTGTGGGCACGGAGTCACTTATGAGTGACCAGCAGAGCCCTGTTTGCTCTGTCACCTCCCCACCCTTCACTGTGTGTGCCTCCTAAACAGAATGAGACAGCCTGAGTACACCTGCATGGGGAAGGCAAATAACAGTGGTGATCCCTCTTCATCTTATCACACCAGCATCCCTGGTTTTGTGTCTGTAAACATTCCAGGAATATTGTTGTGGATGCCACACGCCAGGAAGTGTCCAAGGCCAGGCTGGATGGGGCTTGGAGCAGCCTGGTCTAGTGGAAGGTGTCCCTGCCCCTGGCAGGGGGTTGGAACTGGGGTTTTTTTAAGATCCCTTCCAGAGATCCCAAAGCATTCTGTGATTCTGTGATGAATAAAGAGCCCCTTGGTGGTGCATATACCTATAGAAATATTGGAACCATTAGTTTCAACATTCAGAGGCTTTTTTCACCTTTCAGATCAATTCAGTTCATCTGAGATCATCAAACAATTAGCAAAACTTCAGTTGTGGCATTGCTAACTTAGCCACAAGTGTCTGTTCCCTGTGCAATCCTGTGGTAGGATGGAAGAATCTGGATTATATTTCTACATAGGTTTGCAGTGCTATTGCTCTGTGGCCTGCTCTCCCTGCTTATGCATGCTGAGGAGATTTGCTATTATGAATCGCACCACAAAACTACCTTCAAACTCAAATTTAATAACCTAAGTATTATGAAGATCAATATTATGGCTATTCTCATTCATATGATTAACACTAATATAATTTGTGGAAATATTTATGCTGCAGTAGTGACTGGAGACCTGGATTAAGAAGAGATCCTTGGCAACTCCACCGAAGAAAAGACACAGTTGTCTGTAGACGGGCACTGAAGTGCAATACTCCATCTCTGTGTCTCCATGGGCTTGGATATTTTATGTAAGTTACCTAATAAGATAACAAACCAGCCTTACAATCCCTACAGCCACACTGGTGACAGTTTGAAAATCATGAGTCAAGCTCAAAAAAAGAATTAAGAGATTGGTTTTAAAATTCATGAGACTTTTAAAATCTGATAAACTTCAGGGGTTTTTTTTCTTCTTTTTTTTTTTTGCCTTCTGCTTTGAGTATGTAGGAGTTGTATTATCAAGTTTTCCTCTGCAATTATGAGGGCCGTAAACTTACTTTAAAAATTGAGTTGAGACATTTACATAATCACAGGACTCTGAAAGTGTGGGCTTTGAAGAGACATTAAATAGTTTTGAGATACAGTTCATCATGTGACTTGGCAACACTCACTGCTGAACAGTACAGCACAGACTCCAAATATCAAATACTCCCAAGGAACAGAGAGGAGTCTTTTATGGGTGGGAGGGGGGAATCTGACACTTCCACAGTCTGCACATGAATGGGGGAGAAGGGGAGGAAAAAAAGGGAAGGAAAACAAAGAGAACAAGGAGTGTCGGACTATTCATTTCACTTTAATCAGAGATGAAGCTAAAAAGCTTTTTGTCTTAATCCTATATTTCCTTCTTGCTCTTAACCGTGCAACACATGCTTTTCCCTGTGTACCAAGCTCTCTGATTAGTCTCACCCTGGCTGTGCACCTGCACTCCCCAGGCACAGCCCCAGACATTTGGAGGGGAGTTAAAAGTAATGTCCTTTCTGGGGTTTTCGCTCAAGAGCTGGAAACTAACACTGAAATATTTAATGCTGAGTACTTGATGGACAGGTTTGCTGAAAAGGAAATAACCAGTATGAGAGAAAGTGGAGGGAAAACAGAGTGAGGCTGGGCAGGCGTGCATGGGCTATGAAAACACCTTTCAGGGGTGCATGGACAAAGAGAACACCTTTCAGGGATGTATGGATAATGCAAACAATTTTGCAGGGATGCACAGGCAATAAAACACGTTTTCTCTCCTAACATATCACAGCTTCTTCCACCTGCAGGTTGCCATCAGGTGGAAGTGTCCCTCACTGGTCAGTGCATCCTCATCCAACCTGAATACCCCGAGTGCTCGGTGATGTTCAGATCTCAAATCAGTGCTCAAACCCAGCCCATGCTCCAGCAGAGCTGCCAGTCACCATGAAACCTCTCTTTGCAGCTTGCAAAAAGGCACTTTTATTGCAGAAAGGACAGGCCCCCAGTGTCAGGACACTTCACTGAGTCGGAGACCAGAGACTGGTCCCAGCTGTAAGTTACAGGGGAACTCTTCCGATGGCTGTTCCATGACACTCACTCAAGAGAATGAGAGGTTGGTGCAATATCAGGCATTTTCGAGCCTCCAGACCTTGGTGAGAACACAGCCATCAAAAAGGGTTCTCCTTCAACAAGCCTTGTGTAACCCTAGAAGATGGACAGTATCCAGAGACTTTTCTTTAACTGACCTCTAAAATGCCTGGTTGTTACCTACCCTTGCTGAAACTGATGGCAGGAGGAAGCACAGCGTGGGGTTTTGGGCCAGCAAGTGTTGATGGATACATTAAAGGATTCCCTTCAATTTGGGCTAAGGAACTCCAGGAGGAAAATACCTCCTGCCTCAATCCCAGAGCAGACAACTTCCATGCTGCTGCCTAAAAAGTTCAGGTTCAATCAGGCAGCTCTCACACCTCCTGACGTTTGTCCATGAACAGGGGCTGTATCAGTGTGAAACCTGACCCTGCAAGGCCGCAGGACAGCCCTGAGCAACTTGCTCTCATGGGTGGCATTCCTGCGCATGGCAAGGTGTCTGGACTAGATGATCTTTAGGGTCCCTTCCAACCCAAGCCTTTCTAGGCTTCCACAAGTCTATTTAATTCTGTCGTAGCACAGCTTTTTTGGAATCTCTCTCCAAAAAAGCTCTTTCATTGCAAGCAGAAGCACAGGCTGACTTGACCTGATTGAGAATTTGATGGAATGGCTTCCTCTCCCAGCTGCTCACCCCTCTGCTGGGAGCCATCTGCACATTAAAGCACATGTTACTTGCACTCAGGTCATGTTTCCAAGCTTTCTTTTGTAGCCATAAGGACTAGAGACTCTTCCCTCCCTGCCTGCACTCATTTCTTAATTAAAGCTTAAATTCTGACGTCGTCACATGACTGTAGGAGCAGATCCTCAGGCAGGCATTTGGTGCTCTGTGTTGTCAGTGGGACTCTGATTTAGGAACATCACAGATCCCTTAGAGGATCCCATCCCCCTGGAAACCCCAGCCTGGCCCCACTGGCAGCTGCCGCTGTGAGACCTCAAGACTCCCTCTCAGGCAGGTGCTGGAGCAGGTCAGAGGCTTTCCCATGCCACAGAGCGTGGGGATGGGGAGGATCTCTGTCTTCTTGGAATAGTGGTTCCAGAGCCAGGCAGCTGCAAGGAGTCTCGTGGGGAGGAACAAGGAGGAGGAGGAAAAGGAGGTGGAGGCAGCAGCTGCCAGCAGCCTCCACTGCAGTGCCTCAGCCCAGAGAGCTGGGTGGGTGTAAACACTACCCCTGCCCCTCTCCTCTCCTACCTCTCTCCATGTTTTTCAATTGATAGGATATATTTGACCACGAAAAAAATACTTCCATGGTGAAGGAAACCTCATGGCAGCTTCCTGTAAATACTTCATGGTCACCATGCCAGTTCTGGAAGGGTGAAGAGCTGCAGGTGTGAAACGGGTTTGATCATAAGAGCTCCCAGGCTTGGCCAGCAGCAGAGCCCTGGTGCACACCCCTGGCACTCAAATGCTGCCTCCATCAACCCCGCACCTAGGAGCAGAGCAGGTCTCACCTGCCCAGGGCTCTCCTGAGGGAAGCTGGGCTGTGCCAGGACACCTGGATGCTGCATCAGCTCCTTCCCCAGGCACACGTGGGCAGCGGCACAAAGTGCTGGCTCTGCACAGGAATATTTGATATCACACTGCCTGCAGAGGAGATCCTGGCACAAAGGGCTGACCCAAACCCTGCTGCAGGCAAAGCTGATTCCAGGGTTTCTTTGTGTCCTTGGGTTCTGTACCTGCTCATAGCAGCTTAGCCCAGGAAAGCTGCCTGGATGGCTCCAGCTGCCCTGGTAGGACACATCTTGTTCCCTTTACAGAGCCTAGTGAGTGGCAATCAGCAAAAAAGAAAGGGGAAAAAAATATACTTTCTGGAACCCAAGGAAAACATTGGAGGAATACAGAAATAAAAAAAAAACCCTTATAATTCCTTCTCCCAGTGCTACTTGTGCCAGAACAAAATTTTTCTGTCAGTCCAACAGGATGACTTTTTTATTTTAATGTAACAGCTTCACTGCTGAAATAAGCATCTGCCTGATTTGAAAACAGAATTAATAATCTGCTCATTAAAAAAAAAAAAAA
>VYXC01003153.1:58789-91515 GCA_013397175.1 Platysteira castanea | reverse complement strand
TTTTTTGGTTGTTTTTTTGGAAAGGATCTGTTTTTTCTAGAACTTGCTTCAACTGAGCAGCATCATCAGGGATATTCCTGTGTCAGTGCCTCTGCCTGGATATTTGCATGGAGTATTCCAGTGCTCAGCCCACTTTCTGCTTTGCCTTATAGCTAAATAATCAACTTCTGAGAGAAGAAAAAAAAAGAACAACATACTTCAAAGCAGTGGGCTCAAGCTGTTAACTGTTCAGGGGTAACAGGGATGTTTTCTGGTCTGAGCAGAACCAGTCCCAAAGCCAAGCTGAGCTTCATCTGTTTTCCAGCCTTCCTGCAGTACCTCGTACCCAAGGCTCTCATGACTAGGAACAACAAGGATGGTGACAGTGAAGATTCAGACATCCCACAAACCAGTCTCAGCATCTGCCATCCTATCTGTATTAGCATCAGTGTGCAAAGATAATGATCAAAGCAGCATTTTCCTGCCAGAGGCCCCCCTAAACCCTTATTAGTATGAATCGATGCTGATTAATGTGCTTCCCTAATGCAATTGTATGCACTCCTACTGTTCATGATTGAATATAAAACATCTCCCCCTTTGCTTGCCTTCCTCCTAATGCCACATGCAAGGTGTGAGCCTTGACTGAGGGTACCAGGAGAGTCAGTGATCCAAATTTTACAAGAAAGAGACCTAAAATCCACTGAAATGAAATGCATGGAAGGAGGGAACGAGACTTTGGAGGTTGTAACAGTGAACCATCTTTCCATGCTAGGATGGTAGACCTGGATCCAAGCTTCCTATGAAAGATATTGTCAGCTCTGAGGTTCTACAGCAACTCCGCTTATGCAAAATATAAAATAGCCCTGCTCACTGCAACAGGCTCTGTGCTTGCTGCTGACAGACCTTTGGACTTCAGTAGTGATGGAAGGAGGACTCCTCCATGATTTTATGTTGCTTCCTTTTTAGCATCACCTGTAAAAAGGAGAAAATGCTGCATGTTGCCTTATGCTGCTCTTAGCACCACCAGTGGCTTTGCCTTGGTGGTTTTCCAGTGTAAATGACACGGTCCTAATGTGCTGTGTTCATGTTAGCACACAGCAGGACACCGGGGAAATCACCACTAAACAGCCAACACTGTTTCAGTTAGGGATGGGTGAAGTCCTCTGGGCTGATTTCACATCCTCTCCAAACCCTTGGTCGCTGTGGCTGGTTTGAGATCTTCTGCCATCGGCCTTGGGAGAAGAGCAGCGGTCAGGCCAAACCTCACTCAACAAAATCACAAGTGCCCCAAGGAACTACCTGACAGCACAACAAACTAAAAACCAGCCAACCTGAAACAGTATGGGAGGAAAGAGGCATTGAAGGAGAAGACTGCACAGAAAATTCCCATGTTCCATATCAGCTGCTTTTCTAAGGAAAGGAATGATATCCTTAATGCAGGATACGTGCCTCCCTTGGGCTAAACTAGTGCAATTGAGAGACATATTTCGGTAGGAAAGAGGCTTCTATGTTGGAATTAAGCAGTTGACAAAATCCCAACAAATTCTTCAAGTCAATTTAAGGAGCCCACAAAATGAGATTTTTACCCCTGTGGGGTTCAGTAAAATGGAATGTTCTGGAGGAATGTGTGTACAGTCTAGCTCTTAACTGTGAGAACTGACTGTGGCTCCACTAATTCTCCATAGCCAGACTGAGTCTGATATCCCTTCAAAAGTGCATGGGCTCAGTTTTTAAGTGACCAATTCTGCCAGCAGGGCCAGATATTAAATACAAACAGCCCTCCAGCATCCAGCCAGACTCCCACCTGATCATTCCATCTGCTCTGCTAAAGCATGTGAGGCTGTCCCCTCCTCCTCAGCTGACCACGGCGGGAGCAGGTTTGCCCCAGACTTGTATTTCCAAAGTGTTCAGCTCCCAGCAGCTCCAACCACCACACACATAGCTGGCATTCCCCAAGCAGTTAGCTCCCTCCTTCAGCTCAGTGCGTGGTGTTTGGCCATGAGATGCCCTGGGTGCCCTTGCAGTCCTCTCTAAACTCTCTCCCTAACTACTTCCACTGGACTTTGTCTCATCTCCAGTTTCTTTTGGGAATGATGACTTCTCCAGCATGGTCACCATCTGCAAGACCCCTCTCGGACACCTCCCAAGCACACAGAATGCTGATGCCTGTTTTCTCCCATGCTGGAAGGAGGGTGTTGTGTTCTCCACCTGCTCCACACGTCTTTCATAAATGGTTCAGCAATACTCAGCAGAAACAGAAAACAGATCCCTTTCCACTTCCCATATATAAAGTTCATCCTAAACTGAGGTAAGACTTCAAATTCATATTAGTTTCCTACAAACGAAAAGGGAATTTGTTCCTTACCCCCTGACAGATAAAACAACAAATCACAGGCTTCATATGCAAACAAGATTTTTGGCTCCTTTATAAAACTGGAGGAGGCAAAGCCATGGCACAGGCTGCCTGCTCAGGGTGTGAACCCTCCATCACAAGAAACCTTCCAGGTTCCCCACAAACCTCTGTCAGACGTGACACAGGTATGTCTGAGCCTGCCTTGGGGAAGAGGCATGGATTAAATGACCTCTCAAGGTCCTTCCAGACCCATTTCTCCATGATGCTTAGAGACAGGATCCCAGGCTTGATGGATCTGTCGCCTGACCCACAGTGACAGTTCGTAGATGTGTCTGAACACATCTATCGTGTGGTTCTCTCCCCCCAGCCCCTGCAGACTCCGTGGTGGCATCCTGGGCTGCACAGCTCTTTAGCAAAGGGCAGAGTCAGTGCCAGAAGCAAGGAGCAGGGCAGGAATCTGCAGGCTGGGTCACTCTGTGTGTTGGCAGGAGGGGCAGGAGGGGAGCTGGGCAGAGCACAGCCAGGGAGAAAGGCTTTTGGGAAAAAGCATTTTGGCTGCCTCTCTGTGCACAGACAGTGAGACCTCACCAGTGGAAGCAAGGCAGCATAGTTTTTAGTTTTCGGGGCTGTCTTCCCCCTGAGCTGTTTTGGAGAGGACAAGCCAGGACAATATTTTTAACTTGCCCTTGCTGCTGCAAGGGGCGGGGGTGCTGCACTCCCTGGAGGCCGCAGGACAAGAACAACTCATTTTTCTTCCCCACACAGAGCTGATGCCTCATACATCTTTGTTACTCTGCTTCTGGCTCCGTGCTCATGGGACAACACTCCCTGCACACAGGTGATTCCCTGTGATTCCCTGCTCCCCCATCCCCATGTCCGTGTCTCCATGTTCACAATGCCATGGGCTGTTCACCAGCACTTCCCTGCCCACCACTTTGCATAGCTGCATTTGCAAGTGTCTTTCTGAAGCACAACCATATAATTATGTAAATGCACACATGGCTGGGAGAGTTTTTCAGTGTCTTTGGGTTTTAGCACAAATCTCCTGACACTTGCTGGCTTATTCCCCTTCACTCCAAAGTGCTTGCTGATTTAATAGGACATTCATGTGAGCACCCCAGCTTTCCAGATTAAAATGAACAGGAAAAAGTGTGGTTCTAGATAGCACAGCTGGCAAGAGGAGTTTGAAACAAGCAACAACTAAGGCTTAAAAACCTAGAAGGCAAAATAAAATCCAAATTCTGCCTATTCTCTGTAGTTTTTTTTTTTTAATCTCTGTAGTTTTTTAATCCAAGATCACAGTTCTGGGGGCAAGTCCGAGTTAAACGTGGAGATAAATCCTCAGAGGTCTGTGGTAGACAGCACACAGCCAAGGCTCCTACACAGCAGTGTGAGAACTGTCACACTGATATGCATGGTGAGATCTGTATGTGAACCTGAAGCTATTGGCAGTTCATATGTACGAGTTTGGTACAGAGGCTTGGGCTGTCCAGAGCTCCACTGATTTGAAAAAGCTTCTTTGGAGCCTGCCTATGAACTGTCTGTCACCATAAATGAAGAACACCCACCCCCTCAGTTCCTTTTCATTTCACTCTGTGCTTTGCACATTGCCATGACATTGCAGTACCTTCATCTCACTATCAGAGCACTCCACCTGAGCCTTTGAAGCAATTTGCATTGCCAGCTGAGGGCCACGGGGAACCAAAGGAGCATTTCCAGGTGGAACAGGGACAATGGTGCATTTCCCATTGACTTCCAGCCTGGAGCCCATGGAAACTGGCAGAGTTCCCACCACCTAAAAACTCATCCAAGCCGCAGGAACCCGACATACCTGTATATTTTATATCTGGTTGTAAATCCTTGACGATGTCTTTCCACAAAGGATAAGTAGCTCCGTGAGTGGTGGAAAGGCCCCCTGTCTGAAATAAGCCAATCAAACTCCTTGGAGACATGTTGGTTGGTAGCAGCTGGGTCCTGGTGGGAGGGCTGTACGAGTATATGGTCCCATATAAACAGGAGGTAGAGGAACTCAACAAGCCTCCAGTTCATGCTTTTCTGTCTGCCTTTTTCCTCTCATTCTTGCTCCATTCTGTGGAGTCCTGTTGAAAGAGAGAGGGGATAGGAGGAAGAAGAGAGAGAAGGAGAAATGGAGGGGAGGAGAGAGATAAAGAGAGAGATTAAAAATGGGAATTTCTCTGATCCTTTGACAACCGCCTCTCAGGGTGAAAACAGATGTGAAAAAATCAAGTTTTAAAAGACTTCAGTTTGCCGAAGTGTGTTACAGCTTAGAGTATTTGGCAGTGTTTTATTCATGTATTTAAATGGTGTCTTTAACCTCCTAAGCTTATATCACCTTTGAAATAACCAGGTCCTGACCTGAGACATCCTCACCCCAGCTTCTCCATCATTTCCCTTATGAAGTTCTCCACAGTACTGCAAAGGCAAGTGAAGGCTGGGTGCAGGAGGTGGCTGCACCCTAGGCTACCATTACCCCTTTATTGTCCTTTCAATGCTGTGCCAGAGAAACATGTCTTCTGCTTTCATGTCTCTCTGATGATCTGTAATCCATACTCTGTGCAACCTGAGCAATCTAGAAAGACCCAGCTCTTACTTTCAAGTGCTGCCAAAAAAAGAAATAAAACAAAATAATTACCCTGGCTTCAGCGATGAGCACACGCGGACACTCAGGCACACACACACAGACACACACAACTGTGAAATCCTGCCAGACTCTGACAGATAAAAACGTCCTCACCCTGCTTTCCTTCTGGGCTGCTGGGGAGGTGTGTGTGGTGCATGGGATGGGATCTGTTGCTGTTTCAGTTGTGGTGGGACCTCAAGACTCTTCCCAAGATCAAGGCTCTGCAGGGCAACATGCTGAACATGCATATTCAGCAAGGGAGATTTACTAGGGAGCTTCAGGGGATCCTTCCCTGCACCTGGAGCAGGGCACGCTCTCACTGCCACGGTGGAAGAGTGGCTGTCCTGCTGCACCCCCAGCAAAGCGAGGTTAGGGACAGCCCTGCGCCGAGCCGGCTCCTCTCCCAGGCATGTGACAAGACATATGATGAGTGGGGAGGGAATCAGGGGGTAAGGTGCCTTGCCAAAGGTTACGACAGCGAGCCATGGATACAGCTGGAAGAGAGCCCTGGTCTCCTGACTCCCATTTCCAGCGCCTCAGCCGTTAGCTCATGCGCCTCTGCAGTCGGGCTGCTGGCACCGTGCCCCTCTCTGGGCAAAGCCATGTGCTCTCGTGGTGGCAGGTGAGGGGGTTACTTAGCTGTCACCCTGCACCTAGCATGGTCCCCTCCTGCTTCCAAAGCACAGTGTGACTGCTGCAGCAGCTCAGCCTGTTGGGTTGTGCTCCTCACCCCTGGGAGCTGCTTGGAAAAAGTCCTCTCCACACTTACAGCTGGTTCCTCCTCCTGCCTTCTGGGTTTTGTGGAGGATATGCCAACACTGTGGGCATAGCTGGGCCAGCAGTGATCTTAAGGCTGCTCCCTCAATTCTGGGAGTTGTCCTCAGGACAGGTGTTACCCACCTGTGTCTGTAAAATACAGTGCAGAGAGACTGCAGATACTTTTTGAAGCAGGAGAAATGAGTCTATTCAAAGCTTTGCCACAGTGAGATTTCATGTCAGGCTTCTTTGTACATCTCCAGAAAACCTTCTGGTTTTGAGCCTGAGTCCTCTATAAGCACTCTAAAAGTTTGTAATTCCCAGAAAGAAAACGTTTTGCTAAGAGTGTAGGAGAGGTGTGCTAGAGGTGCCACCCGCATTCACAGCACTGTGTGTGAACCTTGGCTGGTGTGAGCAGCACCAGAGCAGCACAGACCAGAGGCCATCAGTGTTGGTGGTCAGCATGGCCATCTCCTCTGCTCCAGGAGCTTTCCCTGCAGCACGGCAGAGCTGCATCCCATGGTAGTGAGTGTGTGAGGCTGCTGTGCAGGGGGGTTGGAGCCCTGGGTGTGCCTGGGGAGCTCAGGAGCCCTCTGTGTGTGCTGGAGTGTGTGGGAGCCTGCATGTGTGCACACCATGTGTTCGAGGAGCTGCAGTAAGCTCAGCAGCACTTAAGAGAACAGAGTTGTGTATGTCTGGTTAAAGACAACCATCAGCTGTTGCATTACAGGAAGAAATGGAGAAAAAAATCAAGTACGGGAAAGTCAGCCAATGTTTGATTTTTCTGTTGGTTCCATATAAACTTCTTTCTAATTGCAGATGGAATATTACTGTTATTAAACCTGATGGTACCTGCAGCTCCTGACTGAGGACATTGTTCCCGTTCTGGAGACATGTTTTTAACATCAGCCTTCACCACTGACTCCTATTTCACCCCTAAACAGGGCAGTTCTCAGTGTTTAGTCCCTCACGTCGCACAAGGGCTGGTTCTACTTTACCTTATAAAATGGGGGAGTTTCTATCCCTGCACTGAGGGCAACAGAGCACATTCCATGTGGGCCACAGAACATCCCTGCTCCCACTCACTCATGAGCCCAAGGTGATTACTGGGGAATGCTCCCAGCTACACCCCGCCCTCAGGATCTCCAAATTCCAGTTCAGAAGTGTATTTCTACTGCTTCTCCACCCAGGCTCCTTCCCTGTCTGGTTGCTCTTGTCCCATCAGGGTGAGCAGCTGCAAATTCAGCATATTTGCCATGAGCCGGGTGTGCAGATAACAATCAGCTGCTCTGTACATGTTGTCCCAGCTTCTTTGGTAAATTCACCCGTAGCTACTCCCCTCATCTGCCAGCCTGGATCACTTTTCTCTTAAATATTTCACTGTCTATTGGATTTCCATTGTGGAGAGAGGAAGGGAGCTCTTATGTACCCAAGTGGGGGACAGCCCCCCTCCAGTTCCCAGCACAGTGCAAGTGAGAACTGAAATATGAGAAGAGCCAAACAAAATAGGCCTCAGAGAAATCCCAGTGTATCCTCCTACACGTGAATATCATACACTGGGGAAATAGCAGCTAGTGAAAGAGAGGAGATAGTCCCCAATTCCCCACACATAACTCTTCATCCTCTCTTCCTTTCCTTTGGGGCACAGTTGGAGTCAGGATGATTGGGGCTGTGATGTTCTTATCCAAGAGGTAAGATATGGGGAGAACATGCCTTGAGACCACTGAAGAAATGATCACATCTCCAGCTGGGAAGCTGCCTGGATCAGTTCTGAGAGCAGGGAATGGTGCCTGAGGCAGTGGAGGATGGTGGAGCACAACTGGGTCCAGACTACTATCACACCAGCGACTTTAATTTTTTAGTAGTATCTTTTCCCCCCTGCAGCTGCTGTAGAGATGTTGTTTCACATTACAGATTAATCCGCTCCACAGGGCTGGTCCCCGTGGAAGCTATAAAGCTTACTAAAGTGGGATTGTCTTGTGTCTAAGACAATATTGTGAGGTGCATTCAATCTACCTCCTAACAAGCTTGAATCTGAAATTAATTTTTTAGGTGTCTTTATGGGGCTCCACTGATGTGAAATATGTTTCGTGGATTTGGCAAAAGGAACCAGGGAAGAAGCAGGGAGATGTCTCTAAGTATAGAGCCCTTAGGTGGGAGACCCAAGGCTAACTAAAAGCTAGATCTGGAACAGAAGCAATCTGTGGACTAAAGGGTAGGCTTGGGGGAGTCAGACACTGAGTTTTGATCCAAGAATCCAGTGTTTTGCTCAACTCTGCCCCAAACACCCCCTATGACCTCTGGCAGTGCCCTTACTTTACCTTATAAAATGTGGGGTCTTGGCCTCACTTTCCAATTATCAAGATGGAGCCACAACAGTGTTTGTGTGACTATTTATATCATGAACTTGTTGGAGAGGCCAGATTCGGGTTGTGGCACTTCCTGAAACACAAACCTGCTGCCCACATGACTCCAAAGGTGTTTCTGTCCTACAAGCAGTGAATGACAACCATCTCAGCAAGCTTAGCAATGCAGCAGTTAACAAAATCCAGCTATAAAGCCCATTTCCACTGAGAAGCATGACAGAGCAGTGAGTGAGCTGGGTCCTTCTGGCTCTTGTCAACAAACACGATCATGCAATCATCACATCTGTTAATAAACATGATCTGTGGGTGAGCCAGGACATGGCTCCAGTTCACAGCAAACAAGCAGCAGGAGAAGAAAATGTTGGATGTGCTGACTCTGAGTCATAGTACAGTCATTTTCCAGCACCATCCAGCATGGAGGCACATCCCCCAGTGCACATGGAGATCCCTCTTAAAGCCCCCTGGAGTTTGTTAGGTGGCTTAAGATGCCCTTTTTCTAATACAAATTCAGCCTGGAACATTAAATGTTCCTTATCTTATGAATCTTCAGGATTCTTGGAGGAAAAATAGGCAAGTATTTTCTGTAAAGTGCAAGTTGTATTTGAATATACACTTAATTTCTTTGTGATTGATATCTGTGTGTTAATTATATTCTATTTTCGGCAATACCTTTGCTGTCACAAGGCAGTGCCTTTTATCCAAGGAGTTCAAATTGAATAAGAGACATTAATTAAAGCTCTCGGCACTCTAGTAAGGCAGGCAAGTGCTGTTACTCCCATTGTTTCTTGAAATAAAAAGAAAAGAATAGAGCTAGATGTCTCCTTAGCCACTTAAAGGGTAATTTTTATACAGTGGGAGAGCTCAGAGTGATAGATTTTGCACAAAATTATATTGCAAGGTCTGTTTGATCCAAGGGAGGCTGTGCAGCCCCAGACCTGTGCTATAAACAGGCAGACAGGATACAGGTGGTCTGACTCTCCATTGCTTGCTGTGAACATTCCTCTGCCTCCTGGGATTTTCTACCTTTCCTCTAACCCCTCTACCTTTCATTTGTCCCTTCTATTAGATCCAAATTGATCTCACACACATCTCTTCTGTTTTCCCATGCTCATTGTTGTGAACTATTTCCATCAGAAATGCAGACTCAGGAAAGAGAAATTACTGAACACATTATTTGCAGTAAAGGAATAAGTCCCCTATCTCTTTAAGCTTCATGCACCAATAATTCTTCCTTGTGTCCCACATTCGGTTCTTGGCAGGCTGAGAGAGGTTTCTGCCTGCTGCCATTTACCAGAGGGAAGAGGCTAACAATTGCTATTTGTATCTGAAACACTTCTGCTCTTCAGCAACTTCACACACTGCTTTAGGATGCTGATAAATTAGTAAGAGGCTGAAGTGTCAGGGGAGAGATGAAACAGCTTATGTTAGTTTAGAGCTCGACCCTGTAAAGTGACAAACGTCTGACCTCATTTCAGCGAACATCTTAAGTGTATCCTTAAATTTAAGTACGGGATGTGCTATTCTAGATTTTATTCAGCTATCCCTGCTTCGAGTTTGTGCATTCAGATTCCTGGACAGGTAATTACTGCCCCTCACCTTTAGGACTTCATTTAACTTGTGGAGCAGTAACATTTCTGTCCTGCCCCTAACTGAGAGATGGTCCATGAACGTATTGGAAAGACAACATCCAGGAGCAGCCCTGCTTGTCCTCTGGAAACCCTGCCCAGCAACCCAGCCAAGCTGGGGACACCTTTCTTCTGTCAGGGCCAGAGGAGTACAGGGAATGTGGATGGAAAGGGAAGCCAATCTGTCAGAGTTTAAGTCATATGAACTGCTGTGGATAAACCTGAACTCTGGGAAAACAGAATCTGGGCACTTCTGACCTAGATGTCTTTATAGCTCAGACTGGAGACCCTGATATCTGACTGAGTCAGGGCTGGAGCTGCAACTCAGCAGTGGCTCTGACTCTCCAGGTGATGGTGGCATACATTACAAACCCCAAATGGTTGTAAAGCTATTTCTTTATGGAAGTGGGATTTCACTGTTTCAGGCATTGATTGGCTAATCCCTCCCCAAATCTCCATAATTCTGTTCTGATCAGTGTCTAAATTTGCATTATTCTTTAACCACTCCAGTTTTAAATATGCATGAGTGGTTAGACCTGTGGGATATTCATCAGCCAAAATATTTTTGGGTGAGGAAAGGCAAGGAGATAAGATGAGAAATACCTCTCCAATAATACCAACAGAGTCCACAAATTCACTTCACTTTCGCCAAATTGCTCATGCAGAAAAAAAAATGATTGGGAGATGTCAGTGTTTGGGTTGTGAGAGCTCCAAGGGAAAATGTTTCCAAATCTTTATTTAAAACTACTGGAGCTTTTTCTCCTTTTGATTTGTCTTTCCACCCCCTTAAGATGGAACAGTGATAAAAATAGCACTTTGGACCCCAAATGACTTGTAGGAGAAAAGATTTTTTTCTTCTTTTCAGTTTGTCAACACTTTGCTTACAATTTGTCAGAATATTCAGTGAACCAAAACCAGCCCACAACCCTCTTTTATTAATGCAGTTCAACCAGCAGCCTAAAAGAAGCAGTTTTTGTGCAGAAACTGCAATTACTCCCTGCCTGTAAGGAGGAGGGAATTGTAGTGGTAACAGCTCTGTACCTGCTCTCAGCTAGTTTGTTCCCTCACTTCAGCTAATTATGAAATTATTATGTGTGTATAAAATTATATGGTGTGATGATGAGGAGGATGAGAGGCAGCTTCAAATCAAACAAGAGTAGCAGGTGGTGACCTCCACCAAGTCACAAAACCAGGTGGTGCTGGACAGGGGGAGTCAAACCTCCCCAAAAGTCCTGATCATAAATCTACTGGCCAAGGTGCCAAAGTCACTGCTCTGAATTCCAGGCTCCACAAGCACTTGGGTCAGGGCTCTGCTTGGAAAGGAGATCCTTCTCACAGTGCTCCATAGGTTGGGCAATTAATTAAAAGGAACTTCTGCTCGTGCACACAGGTTTATTGTGAAGTGTCACAGGTTTATGAAGATGGTGAAGGGTCTAGAGGAAAAGCCATAAGAGGAGCTGCTGAGGTTTGTCCAGTCTGGAAAAGAGGGGACTCAGGAGAACTTGTGGCATTCAGGTTCCTCAGAAGGGAAGTGGAAGGAGAAGCACTGATCTCTTCTCTCTGGTGACCAGTGATGGGATCCGAGGGAATGGCTGGAGTTGTGCCAGGGGTGTTTAGGTTGGACATCAGGGAAAGGTTCTGCCCCCAGAGGATGTCAGGCACTGAACACGCTCCCCAGGGAATGGTCACAGCCCCAAGGCTGCCAGAGCTCCAGATATGTTTGGACAATGCTCTCAAGGATGTACAGGGTCGGATTGTTGGAGTGTCCTGGGCAGGGCCAGGAGCTGGACTCTGTTCCTTGTGGGTCCCTTCCCACTCAAGACATTCCACAATTCTGCAATTCTGAAGCCAGTCCTACTGAATCTGAGACTGGATTCAGCAACCAGCAACCAGACAGCAACCAGCAAGGCAGTCCATGCCCCAAAAAGCTCACAATCTATTTAGGAGAGCAAGGACAGCAGATGGCCAGGGACAGATGGGGGAACGCAAGGGAACAGTGAGCTAATCCCGCTCAGTGGGCTGCGGAGCAGCGGTGTCAGCACACCAGCAGCCCAACTGTTGGCAAGAGTTTGATAGCTATTGTCACAAATGAGAGTTAAAAATAGCGAGACTGGATAATGAGCTCGTTTTTGTAGCTGTTTGTGAGGAACTCCTCTCATTTGTGAAATGGCAGAGCTAGAATGAATATAGATTATAATAATAATAATGATAAATTGCACTTTTCTGAGCTGCTTATTAAAAAAAAAATGGTGGGTGTTGAGTAGTGATTTCTATTAAGCACTGCCCTGAACGTGAAATTATTCCTCATATTATTAAAGTATTGTCCTAGCTAGTCCACTTCCCCATAATTTCTTTCTAAGTTACACAAAAATGCAGCTCTATCTTCTGTCTTCCTCAGTATTTATACACCTCATATCAAAGTCCAGCAATCTTACAAGTGTTAATAGATTTTTATCCTTGCAGTAGCTTTAAGAGATGGGGAAATGCTGCTTTTTTCCATTCTGCAGGATGGGAATTCAGACATGGGGTAGATTAATGGCTTGTTCCAGATCATTTTATAACTGCTTCAGGAATTCAACCCAAATCTCTTACGTCTCAGCTCAGTGCTACGTCTCCTTGCAGTACCCTTCCTACGCACCTTCATGCTACTATTCCAGAATTAGCTGGGACTTGCCACAGAGCTGCTTAGAATTATTTTGAATTCCTCATTTCATGTCAGGAAAATGCCAATTCATCAGAGGCAAAACACTTTGTAGAAATTTGTTGATTTAAGGGGGAAAAAAAGGCGTTTTGATAAAGTCAGCTTTTCTTTGGAACAGAATGTGTTGAGTGTTCCGTTTGGAGGGGATCGGTTCAAGATTGTGTTTTGTTTTTCATTACATGTTGAGTAACATACATTCAAAATCAAAATGAAGTGTTTTCTTAAGCTGTGTGTTTTGAGTGAGCTGAAATAGATTTTGTAATTTATGCACAAGAGGAAATATCCAAATTAATTTAATACTGTTCTTGCAGTTTGGAAAAAGAAACACCTGCAAACCAGACACAATAAACAGAACAAAAATCATACTATTCCCTGCAATTTTTACTAGAAATTTATGAAAGCGTAATCTGAATGCTCAGTTTGATGTGGCCCGTGCCAGAGTCCAGAAATCCTGGTTTTTGCTTTCATGACTGTTCCATCCTGGTGCCTGTCTTGCCTTTCTAACATATTCCATTGCAACAATTGGGACCTGTGAGCTGAGAGGCTGAAGGAAAAAAAAATGATGCCAAAACTTCTCTGGAGAGCAATAATGCAAGAAAGTTCAATGCAAGAAAGTCAACTCTTACCCCATACCTGACAGTCTGTGCAATATTTCTGTTCTGAAGTTCATTCCTGGGAAGAGACTTTGTCACCAAAGCCACATGGAGTGATCCCACTCCATAGGGTTTGGGAAATGCAAACTACCACCACTCCTTTCAGTAAAAGAAGCTGAGGTTACCTAACGATCCTTTGCAAATGGTTTATCTTCCCATTTGTCTTGTCCCTCAAAAAGGAGCTTAGCCTTTGACAGGTTTATTGTGTTCCTCCATTCTTACTGGAGGAGCAGAAGGGGTTAAAATCCCCAGGCCATCCTCCTGGTACAGCTCCTGCTGCTTGGATAATGCCAGCCCTGCCTGCCAGAATGAAAAGCACCACTGGAGCTTCCTCTGGGCACCATATTTCGCCACCACTCAACTGGATGGAGCCAAGAGTAGCATGGGCAGCTGAAGAGGGGAGAGAAAAGGGATTCTGAGCTGGCAGCTGCAAATTCTGGCCTTGGGCAGCTCCACTTTCCTTATCCCACTGAGTGGATCAGGAATTTGCTGTGGCCATAGAACTCTCTGTGCATTTAGTCCCCCTAGCTCCTGCAGCCACTGTCTCAGACCTTTGTGCAGACCCCTGCCAGGGCACTCTAGAAGCAGGGTGGGATCTCCCGAGGATGGCATGGCTCAGGCTTCTGTGGAGAAACAAGGCTGCAGACAGGGCCAAGGTGAGCACAGGTGGTGGTCCCTGATGTGAGCTTCGTATCCCTGCAACTCCCTGAGGGGATGACTTAAAGGTGAGTTACATAAATCACTGCTTTAGGTATGCAGGACACTGGTCTGAGGCTGAAAATACCCAGGGTCTGCTCCTTCTGCAGCCCTGCCACCCCTCAGAGGAGAAGTTAGATGCACTGCACTTCAATTCAGGTTAGAAATGTGAGCTAGAATGAGTATTAGCCCCAAATAACAGCATTTCATGGGCAGCTTCTGCAGCAGAAGTCAGAAATGTGAAGCACAGGCTCTGCCATTGCAGGTTCTCCTGGAAAGTCTATTGAAGTCAATGAGCCTTGGGTTGGATCTCACTGCAAAAAGATAATCAAATACCATTTTAACTCTTAATTCGGAACAACATATTAAATTAGAAACTCACATTAACCTGGAACTGCATTTATATAATGAGAAGGTTTAAAATCTCTGTACCATGAAGGTGGGAGAACTCCTACCCAGAGCTGTTCTCAGCAGCCCTGAATCCCAGAGCCAATCTACCTGCAGCACTGCATTTCCACCTATTCCCCAAGCCCTTAACCAGGGACTTCCACTGGGCCAGAAGGATGTGTGGAAAATAAAGCCATCTCCTCCTTACCAGTATCAATCTCTCAGGCACAGAAGGCCGGTACCAGCTAGACTCCAACCAAAGCCAAGAATTGGAAAATCCCAGAGGATATTGAGGATCCGCACTGGCATCACAATCACCCTCTCCCATCAGTGCACCAGTTCTGCAACACAGATATGCTAAAAAAAATTAAAAACTGAAGGAATTCCGTCTTTTCTAGAATTAAAGTTCAACACCACTCAGACTCAGGTCTGAGCATCTCAAACTTTGCAGCCCTTTGGTACCCACGTTTGAGGCCACCTTTAGCTATGAGCTTTATTTATTTCCTTCTCTGAGACTGTTCTGCTCTGTGTTTAATCCATCTCCTGACCACCTGGAGCGTTTGAGAGTCTTGCCTGTGATGTTTGTCTGTTTAGATAGACTGTAAGTAGAGCGGTCAAAAAATTTTGACAGAACAGTTTTTCACAGGAAAATGCAGTTCCCTCAAAATCAAAATGTTGCATGGGAACATGTCAATTTTGACAAACTTTTTCACATTTAAAGTGTCAAAACAAATCATTCTGATTTTTCCTCTTCATTTCAGTCATATTGAAATGTTTAATTTTGAGGAAATAAACACATTATTTTTGTGTTGTTTCAATTAATTTGTTTTGACATTTTTACATATTGTGTTCTGTATTGCTTTATGTTTAGAAGGTATTGTATTGATACATGTTTAGAATGTATTACATATTGCATAAAATATTTTGTGCTGTTTATTTTATGTATTATCATACAATGCTAAATATTTCCCACAGCATCTTAGTGCTGCAGCACCACAGGAACAGAAGGTATCAGTGATCTCAAATTATTATTGCTTTTCAATTCTTAGGTCATAAGAGCCTTGTGGGATCATGGTTCTCCTTCACAACGAAGTTTAAAAAAAACCAACCACATATCAAAAGACAGGAATTTCCCAAGGAAATTGTCCATTTTCCAAGCAGCTCTGCCAGCTCAGTAACAGTATAGCACAGGTCCTCTCCCCCCTGGATGCCAGAAAACCAACTCCTCTACTGTTAAAGGAAAAAAAAAAAAAAAAGAAGAAAACGCAGATTTTCCCAGAGTGGAATTTGTATGCAATGTTTTCATGAGCATGAGGGATTTAAAAGTCTGAATACCATTGACCTCCTAGGGCCTTTGTCTTCCAAACCACTTATGTACTTTTAAAAGCTATATTCCACCTCCTTCCTGGAAGTCTACCTGATTTTTTTTCTTTTTTTTTACTTGTTTGAAACCACATTTCTGCTCCTCCATGTGTAGCAGAGGAGAATCGCTCCCTGTGAATTTCTGCTGCCATGTCTGTGTAGGTGGTGGGAAAAGTGGGTTGAAAAGAAGGGCAAATCAAGTGGCAAAAGGGAGGATGAGAACAGCAGCACAGAGCTGAGCCTGCAATGAGGCAACTCCATCAATTCCTCATTTCAGGGAGGAAAATGTCCCCAAGGTCCCCTGTGCAGCCACAGGTTCAATAAAAGACAGAGGCAGTGCTGGGTGGTTGGAGCACACAGAGCCCATTTTAAATGTGGGGAGAGGCAGGACCCCAGCGAGGCTGTGTGGGATGGTAGCGGAGAGAGCAGTGCATGGCCATGCACGACCATTCTCCTTCCCTGTCCTCCCTTTCATCACGATTAAAGGAAGTCCCAATACATGCTAAGGGCTGCTCCTTCCCATGGAACGCTCAGCACCCTCGGAGAGAGGGATCAGTTCTCAACACCTCTCCCAGGGAGAGCTGTGTTTGTGCAGAGGGAATAAAAAGAAGCATCCCCAACTTTTGGTGATTTGTTTACAGCGGAAAAGGGGATTTTCTGTCTTCTTTTCCTCTTAACGGGACATGCCTGGAGCACCAGGCACCCTAGCTCCATGGAAATCTGAATTCCCCCATGCGGCTGCCAGGAGTGCACCTCTGAATGCAGATCTGCCTGGATGTGTCCTCGTGCTCCAGCTGGCCTGTCACTGTGGATTACAGCTCTTGGCTAATAGTGAGCACTGCTGGAGTCTGAGACTTCCATTAAAAGCCAATGTTTCCACCTCCCCGCCCCACAAATGGCTCCATCCTATCCCAGCTGACGTTTCTGTGCATATGGCCTCATCTCTGGGGTGGGGAAGGAGCAAAGTGCCTCAATTTGTCCCTGCATTAGGCAACAATGGAATAAGTCAAACGCAGGAAAGGAGGTTTGAGGATGATCAGTTTCGAAAACTGTGGATAATTTACTTGAAAGTTGATCTTACCCCTTGTCACCAGCACATCTGTAATACTGGAGCCCCATCCCTCTGACAGCAACAGTACAACTGAGCATGGAATTACCCCCTGGAAGAGTCCTTGAGGGAAATGCTTCACTACTCCAAGTTACATTGTGGAGTGTCTTTGGAAAGGAGGAATGCTCCTGCAGGGAGATATTGCCCATCCGTGCCAGACACTGCAAATCATTAGCCCTTCATTGCCAGAGGGACTGAGGGCTAATGACAGATACAAAAGAATTGGCATGGGCACTTGACCTTTCCTCAGTGCCAGGAGGAAATCACTGACCAGGAAGAACAGCACATGCTCGACTAGGCTCTACAAATGAGGCAAGAAGATCTGGAAGAAATCAGAGCTATTTGTAAAGCAAACACTGCAGTTTCAGCACAACCTGTGCAGTTGGCTGGCACCGCCATCACTTGTGGGCAGGCCAAGGGGTGACTTCCAGTTTGGCAAGTGCCAGGTGCCACCACAGCTCCTCCAGCTCCAAGGGAGACATTCAGAATGAATGCCTACAAGTCTTCCACTGGAATGCTGAGAGATTCACATCTTTGTGGGCTGGGGGAAGGACAGGACATGCTGAGTGGTACTTTAGAGTTTCCCTGGCATGGTGTCCTGCCAAACGGAGCAAGCAGTCCCCTCCACCAGCCTGCACACATTCTCCTGCTAGAACTCTTCACCCTGGATGGATCCTGCACACCTCTGCAGCTTACCAAAGTGACTTTGAAGGCAATCCAGAGCAAGCGTCGCATTTGTGTCTTCAACAGCCTGACTCCCAAAAAGATCCTGTGCAATCAGCTGGCCAAATCCAAATCTGAAAAACACCTCCATGGCTGGTCATGATTAATTAATTCTGCCTTGACATTCCCCAGGGCACCTAGCAGCTAATCAGAGCTGCCAGAGAAAGAGACACTGCTGTGGGAAAGGATAAACAGTCTTTCCTCAACTGCAGAAATCAAATTAGATAATAAATAGCTGGCTAGATACATAATTTTGTATGAGTGCTAAATTAAATGCAGAACAGGAATACAGCTGGCTTATCCCTGTGAAATCAAAGGTGTTAGGAATGAGTTTCCAAAGAAAGAGTATTTAGAGTCTGCTGTGCTCATGAAGACATAGCCTGAAGTTATCTATCATGGCTTATGTGACTGTTTACAATGACAGACAGCTATTCTTGGGCATTTTATTCCTGGTATAATATTCCCAAACCAGAGCAGCTCAAGGAAACTTCCCTCTAATTTACACCTCTGTTTTGTCCCTCCTCTTGCAGACAAGACAATATCTTTGTTCCCATAGGACCAACACAGCTTGCCCCCACCAGCTGTTTTGGGCTTAGCCTGTGCTCCTCAGGGAGCTGCAGCTGCCAGCCCAAAGCAGGGGCTCTCTTATGTACCCCTTAAACACTTCAGTGCCCTAAACCCACAGGTTCTGCCCAGATTTTCCCAGTAATCACACAGCAGAGGCTTCAGTGACAAACAGGGATCCTGCAGGACTCGAGGAAGTCAGCAGGAGGTGCACTGACATCCCGGGTTCAGGCGGGGCCCTGTGGAGCGTGTGGCCTGGAGCAGATGGCTGTGGAACCCCTGCCAGCACAGGGAGCACCGTCACCCCTGTCTCACTGAATGTGCACATCCACAGCTGATTTTACTCCAGCACCACAAGTCCCCGTGCACAAACCCAGCCACACAAATCAAGTGCAGGACACTCTTGTCTGAGCTCCTGTCACAGTACAGTGCAGGGGTCTGCTGGTTCCCCTTACGTATCTCCCAGTCCTGGAAGTCTTTGCTTCGGCTCCTGTATCCCTGAGAAGACAAGTCCCACCTTGCACATATGTTCATGTTCTCCTCTTAAGACATTCAGTTCAGACTCTGCTCCCATTGCAGTGAGGTTTCTGAGTGTGCAGGGGCTTCCTCCGCCTTCCTGCACCTTTGTTCAGAGTCTGAAAGCAGTTGAGACCATCCCCTCCGTCCTTCTATACAGCTTTCCTTCACTCACCTTGCTCCTCCTTTCTGCATCACAGCAGGCACAGCCAAGACATGTTATTAACACTTGCCACTTCGTTAGCAATCTTCTCCAGGAGAAGCAGAGGAGAAAAGAGGAAAGTGCGCAAAAATTGGAGAGTCAGGAAATTTGGATTAAAGAAGAGTAGCAAAGACTTGAAGGTGTGAATGAGAAAGTGCACAAGTAGAAGGAGTTTGAGAAAAATCTAATGAGTGAGAAAGATTGATAATTAATCCACAGGCTGCTGACAAAGCAGGGAATGAAGTCAAGACCATACTCTTCTCTAAATGGTACCACTCCTGATTTACTTTGTCTTCAGACAGATCTTTTCACTTTCTCTTTTTATCTCCCATCACTCTGGACCCTTTCAGTACCTGTTATTTGAGGTAGGAATTGTCTTTAACTGTGTGCAGCATAAAGGAAACTGCAATCATAAGCACTAAAGGATGCAAGACATTGTTTTTAACACATCCTAAAATTAGTCTCAGGAAAGTGCTTAGGGATTGTCTGCCAATGTTTATTAATGCAGATTGAATTTATTAGATAGTTACTGTCAAAAAGTGGGATGGGAAAAAATTAAAATAATCAAAGTACACGGCTGCATTATTTCTTATCTTAAATGCTTCATTATGAGATGTTTGTAAAGTAGATCTAGAAGAAAATGTTAAAAAAAGAAAACCAACCAAAAGTAAAATAATATGGTTATGAAAATAAGTTATTCATTTATGAAAAATTTAAGTTTTGGAGTGATCTTCTACTCTCTTTTCCTTTTAGTCTCAAATATAAAATCTTTTCATTCTTCCCCCACCACACTAATTATATTTAAATACCTAAAAGTAATTTTTTCCCCTTCATTTTTTCTTCCAGAACTAAACTTATAGGGGAAAAAAAAAAAAAAAAGAGAGAAATCATTATTCACCTGTTCCTACCAGGAATTCCAATAACTGTCTGTCAGATCTTCATAACAACATGAGGGATCTCAGCAAGGCTGAGTTTCTGTGAGTTCCTTAAGCTGACGGCTTTCAGAGTCCTTTGCTCTCTTCTAGTCTAAACCTTCATTCAACTGAGAACCTAAAATGAAATAATTAGATTTACAGCAAAATAGATGAGCAAAGCCCTGTATCAAAAATGAGTGAAGAGTTCCCTGGAAATAATCTGAGAGTGAATTGACTCTTTCCATTAGAAATTGCCATATGCTACTAGTTTATTTTAAGACAATGACACCATCCCTTTTCACCCTCTATTTCTCTGAATTCTTCCTTTTCACTTCTCCTGGCTTTCCTTTTTTTTTTTTTTTTTTTTTTTTAATCACCACAGAACCAAACAGGCACGAAGTCCCTACAGAAAATTGGAACATGTGATGTCCAAGTGCCTAAGACATTAAGCCAAGAAAAAAGCAGCAGAGCTCCCTCCATGAGCCATCCCTGACTCAAACCCCTGAAGAGCACTTGGAATGAGACACAAACACGCAGGGATGGGAACAGCCTGTTCCAGGGATCCTGCTCCTCAGGCAGTCTGCACTCATTTTTGTGTCTGGTTTCTCCAGCACAGGACCCTCCTCACAGCAGTCTTGGTCCCAGAGGTATTTAGGGAAGCAGCACCTGCTCAGCTTCCTGCATCCAGAGGATTTAAAGAAAATTAGATATGTGTGTAGGAATTGAGCATCTCAATACCTCTGGATGTTTCCACATTGCCAAAGATCTGAGCTCCCTGTACTAGTTTGCTCTTGGAGTTACTCCAGGAGGAAACAAGCTTCACCTCAGAAATAACCCAGTTCTGGGTATACTTTACTTTATGATCATCAGTGTTGGACAGTATGAGCAAGGACAAATCCTCCAGTGGTTTATTATCATCTTCCACAGTCCTGCAGCATTGTCCCAGCAGACACTGCATGCCTGAACACTCTGCATGTGGGGCATGGAAAATATATCCTGAGTCTCTTAACACAAAAATACTGTGTTACTGAGCTGGGAATCAGTCCTCATATCCTTTCAAGTGCCCAGACTTTTAAACTTACACCTAAAAATAAAATCCAGTGTGTCTCAGCTCTCCTGTTGATTTCCTTTTCCCTGACTCCAAATGTTACTGATGGAGGTCTGGAGACCAGAGCAACACTGTCCAAGGGCAGCAGAGTGTGTTTGTCCCCAGCCCTTCCATCCACCACTGCCACAGCACCTGAGGGAGGGTCATGCCCCAGCATCAAAGGCATATCCCTGTGCTGCGAGACACGAGGGTTTGGGGTCTGCACTTCACTGGTGTCAAGGCTTTACAGAAGAGCTGCCTCAGAGGAGCAGCAATGAGAAAAAACGTGCAGCAAAAATCCGTGCCTGCAAACTTAACAAAGTAATGAGAAGCACTGCAGGACGATCCACTGTAGGTAGGAAGGACCTATCAGCCTCTTTTGCTCTTCTATTTAATGCAAGCAGCTTTATCATTAATTGTTATTTACTGCAAATGCTGAAGTTGGTAAAAAGATTAATATGAAACAGCAGCCTTAATTCAGCATTCTTAAAGCACAATGTATATCTCTGTGTGTGTGTGTGTGCACTTGCAAACTCCATTTTATGTTTTGTGTATGTAAAATACTCATTTCTGTGTGCAATGGAGGCAAACAGATGCAGTTAGCATGTTCTTCTTCCCTTATCTATTCCAGTAAAAGGCCAACTCTGCCAGTGGTCTTAGGCAATGAGGAAAGAAATTAATTCTGGCCACATTTCTGAAGATGGAGCCATTTTGCTGGGGTGCAGGGAAGACAGAGGTAAACCAGTATTGCTTTTGCCCAGCACTGGAAATGTAAAGAGTCAGCACTGCTGACTACCAGTCTTTGGCAGATTGTATTTCCTGAGGACAGGGGTTGCTGAATTCTTTAAAAAAATCCACATTTTTCCTCATGCCAAACTTGGATCCGAGTTCCCTGGGTAGTTCCCATCCACTGTGTGAGCTGGAGTCTCAGAGCCGCAGCACTGAAGGGATTCAGCTCCTGTGCATGGAAACACATGCATTTAAAAAGCTCTTCTGAAACGCTCCCAGCCTAAGTGACCTGCTCAAGGTCATACATAACACGTCAGTGACAGTACCACGATTGAACTATCTTGCTACACCACTGCTTTATTCACAGTGGTGCTGCATCCCAAAACAGCTGCTGCTCCCGGTCCGCTGCTGCCTTCCTCTCCTTATCTCGTCCTCCTTAGAGACACATCTGTCCTGTGCTCCGTAAACCATAATATACCTGTAGTCTTTTTTTCACTATCTGTCACTGGGCAGTTTTATTACAGATCCCTGAATTATCCAGCCTAGACTACAATCTACTTGTTCCTGTCAGCCGTTCTCGCTTTCGACCCTCACCTCACCTTTCAGCCTTGTCAGAGTTTTAAGGCTTTTGGGTACTTGAAATGAAGGGACAATTCTGATTCTTGGGGGAAATCCAGCAGAATTTCACTGAGGCCAGCCTGCTGGTCTCCCTCTCTTTTCTAAATGTGGGTGGTTGGAAATCAGAAACTTGCACTGGTCTCTGCAGTCCCATTTGAAACAATCCTTCAAGAATACTAACAGCTGCCATTTTAGACCTCTGATCCCCCTCTTGCCATCCATAAAATTTTATTCTCCTCCCTTTTTTGCTCCTTTCATTAGAAATCAATCTTCCAGTGATGCAGGTAAATTACAGTCCTACCTTATAGCTTTTTTTTTTTTTTTTTTTTTTTTTTTTTGCATCTCTGGTGAATTTTGCAGAACAAAAACTCCCTTGTCCATCCTTCCCAGCTCAGGCCATGAGCACAGTAATCATCACACCTACACAACACCTCACTGGCAGATTTGCACCTACACTCACATCCCTCTCTTGTTTGCAATCCAGGAAGCAAAGGAATCATTTGTCCCGATGTGACAATTTGTCTGAGCATTCACACCTGCCCCACCAGTGAACTTTGTGTTCCCACCAGCCAGCTCCCACCTCCCTCCTCCCACTCACACACCTGTCAGAACTTTATCCCATCTATTGATGTGTTTTCCTCACAGCCATCAGCTGCCCATCCTTCCCACCTTTCTGAAGGAAGCACTGCTGTATTACCTGACCGTGGGAGAGTAGTTTCTTCTCTGTTCACCTAGAGATGCTCATGGCCACTGCA
This sequence comes from Platysteira castanea, assembly GCA_013397175.1. NCBI lineage: Eukaryota > Metazoa > Chordata > Aves > Passeriformes > Platysteira > Platysteira castanea. The sequence goes on along the minus strand of VYXC01003153.1, from coordinate 68,780 downwards.
GAAGTGGCCCTCAGCAAGTGTCACCTGTTGAAGCCGAACTTCCCTGTCTGTACTCAACAGCCTTGTTTTCTCTTCACCCACCCTCTGTCTTCAGCAGCAGAAAAAGAATGGCTGATGGGAGAGGAAAGTTATGGAGAAAGGCACATTCCTCCTCCCTCCCACCAGCACGGTGATGATGGATGACCCCTGGGCAGGAGGCAGGACTGTGCCCAACACATGGCAGACAGGGGGAGTCACCTTGGGACCCTCAGGGGAATGGGACTGTGGGGAAAATATGGGGAGAGGATACGGCTCCATAGCTGATCTCTGTCCACCCTGTCACTCCTACCAGGCTGCTTTGGTTAAGTCTCAAGTTTTCATGCATCTACTTCTCTCTGTTGCAGCCTCTCTGCATCAGCTTGGGCTGATTCTTTCAGGTGACATCGTACAAACACCTTGGAGGCTGATTTTCCATATCCCACAGTGGTATTTAAGGTCCTGTTTTCTATAAGGTTCAGCTATCTTGCCCCCAACTACTTTCAAAATCTGTCAAGGCAAAATTGCAAACTGAAATGCTTCTACTGACAGGATTTGAATTGATTTCCAAGCCTTGTGCTGCATTTCCTCTGGTACTGAGTAGAGGTGACAGCATTCCCTGTTTCTTTTCCACCTCCTCTATCCAGACAGCAGGCCCTTAGGGTCAGGGAGCTTGTATCCATAGAGAACCTGGTGCTGGGAGACTCCGGGCTCATCGCAGCTCTGCACCAACCCGCAGATACCGGTTCTCATAGAGGAAACTGAGCTGTGCAGCTCAGGGTCACTGCTGCTGCCCATAACCACCCATTTTATGTCCTACTTCAATATCTACTCTAATCACTGAAATTACTTTTGTGGGAGTTGACACAGAAGAAGAGATTGCTGGATTGATATTCTGTCTGGCATTAATGAAAACCTTTTTATAATACCTTAATCCAGCACCCACAGAAGCAATTTGCTAATCTCTTGCTGACTTAGCTTCCAGCAGGATTGACCATAGGCAGTCACATTACCTGGCCAACCATATTATGTTCTTTTTATGCAGACAGAAAATGTCCTTCCTGACCCCAGAAGATGGTCATCCTTTGCTTTGAAGCCTGAGACCTGATTACCATTGTCCCAGATTGCAGGGCTGCAAACGCTATTAATTGCTACAAAGTTATGTAGCTTTTTACACTTCAAATCCATCCAGACTTTCATCTCAGCAACATCCTGCAGCAGGGAATTGTGTGCCTTCACTGCACACTGAAGAAAGGACTATTTCCTTTTAATTTGCTTTAAAAGTTGTGCCCTTTAATTTTGATGTGTCCCCTTGTTCTTGTATCATCAAAGTGTTAAAATGCTTCTGATCACTTTTCATTTTAACCTTCATATACCTTTGTACTGGAACCCGAATGTCCCTCCCCACTCCCAGCTATCCCAGAGTAGATGAACTATTATTTTCAGGCTTCCCTTATTTAACTTGTTAATATTTGTAAAGCAATTTAAAATGTATTAATATGTTTCAATTATAATATCACTTCTATTTTCCATCCTTCCTTTTAAAGTCTCAAGTGTCCATCTAATTTGCCATCTATCTCCATTGATTCTTCCTCTGATGATATGTTAGTCTTTATATTATCCGGGGGAGTATTTCTTCTGCCTTCCTGACCAGTGTTTTGGAATAAAGAAGCTGAACGCTGATGGACCATAAACACGATTCACTCTGCACTCAGCGTGTGTACGGATTTGCTGTTGCTTAGGCTTTGATCTTGGAAATCAGTTTCATTATGTCCATGGGGCTGTAATTAAAAATTTGTCTGTGTGATTCCAATTGCAGGATTGGGCTCTTCGTTGTTGTGATTGCTCTGGGTCAGTGACAAATTGAGCCCAGGCGTGAAAAAAAGTCTATGTTTGAAAAACTTTGAGCACTCAGTGACACATCCTACAGCAGCAGGGCCTTTGAGACAAGAGGAGTGATTTTGACATCTATCCAGTTACAAAGAGTGGAGAGAATTGAGACGTGGTTATTCACTCCTTCTCTTTCCAATAGAAAGCTGGGAGACACCCAAGGAAATTATGTGGTATTAGATCTAAAACCAGCCCCAAAAAATACTTCCATAGATGACTCATAACTTACTCCATTACTGCAGAATGTTATGAAAAGACAAAGCATGAAAGGAATCAATAAAGAAATAGTCCTACACAGGTTATTCCATCTGACACTGCAGATGACAGTCGTCAGACAACTACTGACTTTGCACATCCCCATACAGCTAAAAGGTTATCCCAGGAGTGACAGCACTCATCCATGTCTTTCTGATCCCTTTAGTGTCCTACTGTTGTGGTTAGAACACTTTTCAGATTTTTCCAATCTTAACAAGGCCCAATCCAGCTCCATCAGCAAAATATATCCCTACTTCATCCCTCATCCTCCAGCAAGTTCCCCAAGCAACACTTCCAATTCCAATCAGTCTTTTCACCTTAACTCTTCCCCTCAAGAAGCAGATAAAATGATTGATGCACATGTACCTCTAATTGCACAGAAAGGGTTTTATCTAAGTATTTCTAGAACTCAAATTTCTGCTCTTGGTTACTTTATTTTGAGAAAATCCTAATTGGTCTCTTTTCCCTGGTTGACCATAGTTATCTATTCACTGGCCTAAAACATGGTCCATCATTTTCAAATACATCACAGTTCTCTTTTAGGAGAGTGGAAATGGTAAATAAACCACACTATCAGCATTCTCCAGCAAATAACCAGCAAAGCCTGAAGTTGTTTTGCAGAAGCAACTCTGAATTTGGACAACATGACAATAAGGAATTGTAGAAATAGCTGCTGTTCTTAAGGCTATGTTACAGGGAACCTTGTAGCTGCTTTCTTCTCCCTGTTCAAAATTTTAGCACAAACACTGTGCTGTCTTTGTTAGTTCTTTCCTTTGACTTTCTCAGTATTTCTTAGGCATTCTTTGGTCTCAGCTTGTACATCCCAAGCTCTCACTGCTCCCTCAAAACACACCTTTGATTCTGACTGCAAACCTCACCCAGCAGAGAGCAGTGTGGGAAATGGCTGGAATAACACTCCTGTTCCAGGCAGGGAGGTGGTCTGAGCCAGGAGGGACCCAGAGCCACATACGTACCCCAGCATGTGTCTGAGGGCTCTGCTTACCCACTCACCATCTGTACCTGCCTGAAGAGCAGCCACGTGCAAAGAGCAGCCTGGCTGCTCCAGCACCTGCATCCTGCCTTGCTGGTGTCTGTTCCACTGATCCCAGAAGTCCAGCTATGGAGTCACATCTGCTTATCCAGCTCCTCCTGCCTGCTCTGAATCTCCAGCCTCCTCCCTGGGGTCACAGCTCATTTCTGTTCATTCTATCCTCATTAGTTTTAGTTTCTTTGTAATTTTCCACAAACTTCTTTTATTTATTTTTCTGGTTCCTGCAGCCTCACCTGGAATGTGCTGCCTGCACGAGGCGATGGTTTTAAAGCTCACCCTCCCTTGTCTTCCATCCTGCTTAGCAAGTCAGCATCCACAGCTGCTGATAAATTACCACAGAGGTCTCCAGTGTTAGCAATGTATCTGACAGCCACACACGCAGCTAGGGCAGGGTAAAGATATGGCTAAATGGGATCAGTTGTGCCAACGCAGAACTTCTGGTCAAAACTGCACCCAAAACCATGATGGACACAGTGGAGTCCAGAGCACAGGCCAGGTTCTAAATCACTCTTTAAATCAAAGCCTAAGAAAGAGATCTTCACTCACCACGGAGCCAGTTAACAGCCCTGGCTTCAACATGCTGTGATGATTTACAGCAAGAGGCTGTGAGCTTTTCACAGGAACTCGCTTGCACAACATATTCCAGCTATAACATGCAAAGATATAAAACTCCAGGCTGTAAGACCTGTCGTAAGGCTTCAGGATGTATCTTCTTGAAATACCAGAGTAAAGGACATACTTCCTGTCAGGATAGCAATGAGACAGGTCCCAGGCATGAAAAGACTACAAGATCCAGAGCTACTCTACTGCAAATCGTGAGTATGGAGAACGGATGGGAGTGAGAGCTCCCTCTACACCTATATTCTCTTTTGATATCCAAGCAAAAGCCCTGGAACAAATTGTTGGGGTTTTGTTGGTTTTCTGGAGCTTCTCTTATGTGTGAGAACCTCTCATAGCTTGGTTTGCAAGCTTGGTGTGTGTCAGCCCTGAGCTGACCTTGCTGTAATTCATGACTCTCTGGGAGGGAAGATGTCTCTGTGATGGAAATACTCCACTGAATGGTGCCCACTGCTAACACACACACTGAGAATTGTTCCAGGGCTTCAAAGCTGTACTGGTGCTTCTGGCACCTCAGTTTCTATCTCTGCCCAGCATTTCCATCCCCAATACAGTGAACAACAGCATGTGTCTGGCAAAGGCAATTCACTCCATCCTCCTTTGCAAGCCACTCTCTGAAGCTGGTTTACATTATTCACTCCTCTGTGACTTACTGTTATTCTTATTGCCACTGGAAGAGGTGATCCATCAGCAGTGCAACTGGTTGTTTTTCCAGAACAGGAGCCAGGAGTCATGCGTGTGAGAGTTCAAGCACTGGGGAATGCTATGTCAACACCCAGAAACATGCCACTACCACTGGTGCCACCATGGGTCCCACTCTCACCCAGTACTGCAGCGGACACAGCAGTAGCTCTGTGCAGAGCTGAGCTCTGCCATCTGTGCTGTGCAGGCAACAATAAAATGGATGTAGAACAAATGACTTCAGAAGAACAAATGGCAAAAATATATAAGCATCTTTCTCCTGTGAAGCTGCTTGCAGGTCCTGCCTCAAGGCTGCAGGAAAACAGCTCCTCGAGCAGGGGTCTGTAAACGTGGTGTTAAACTCCCCAGCCCAGGCTCGGGGGAATCCTGGGCCCGACTCTTGTTTTCTTTCCAAAATGACATGTTCGTATACCCAGTTTATGCCACCTCCACTTGGGATGTGATCCAGCATTCTTGAAATAAACTTAAGTCCTTCAATAGCCTTCAGCTCAGTCTAAATCAGCTGCTCCTCTGATTTCTGCTCCCCACCAGTTAGGACTTATCTTTCCCTGGCACTGCATAACTTAGCTCATCAAGCCAGCCACAGCTGTCCTGTGCCTATTGCAAACCCTGGGAATGTCACCTCATTTGTCTAGTCCAGCTCTGCCCATCCTCTCTCCAGACAGAAGTACCTAGCAGATACATCCAGTTTGCTTCCCCAGGTCTCTCTGCTTGCTAACATTTCCCTTTTCCACACCAACTGCAGCCATTAGCCCGCTGCAGCCCTGGCCAGACGTGCTCCAGGCCCGGCACATTGGCTGGATGTGGCCATGCAGAGGCAAAGCAAGCAGGGGAAAACCCTCCCTGGCATCCAAGACATACATTGCCGGGAGGAGATGTTTTGCCCTGACTCAGCTCAGCACCATTCCCTAATTCAGCATCCTCCTCAACCAGCCTCGGCATCTTGGCAGCCATCTTCCAGAGAAGAGAGAGAACCGCAGGACCAGCCCTGGTCCATGGATCTGTTTAGAGGACAGATCTGTGTGTGTGTGTGAATATTCTCCCTTTCTGAAAACCTGCTCTGTGTGGCCTGGAAGGAAATGGGCCAAGGTCCTTACAGTTGTTAAAAATCTCGTGATACTTTTGCAAGCAGGATGGTGTAAATCAAACAACTGGGCACAAGCTCTCTCGGTTCAGGTAATTTATATTCTGCCTCACTAAGTTCATCTCTGCACTTACAATGCATGAAGTGATTTTTCACTTCCCCTGTAGTATTTGCTGGCACGGAAAAGCTGCTGGGCTCTGTCCCAGAAGTAGCTGCATTTCATCACCCGGTGAACGATCCCTGCGCGCACCGGGCCGGCTCCCCGCAGGCTCCGCTCGCCCCGCGGCTCCGTAGCGAGCGGACGCGGCCCACACCCGTCCAGCCGCACCTGGGCTCGAGAAGCAGAGCCCCGCCGGCACCGAGCGCCCACCTTCGGCCCCTCCGCCTTATCCGCCGCTGGGGATGGGGGCGGGGGATGCGGGAGAGGATGCGGGCGGGGGATGCTGCCGGGGAATGCGGCTGGGGATGCGGGCAGAGATGCAGGCAGGGACCCGGGCAGGGCTGAGGGCAGGGATGCGGGCGAGGATGCGGGCAGGGGATGCTGCCGGGGAATGCGGACGGGGATGCGGGCGGGGATCTGGACAGGGGTGCGGGCAGGGACGAGGACGAGCCCCGCTCCGCTCCGCGCTGCTCCGCGCCCGGCGCTGCGTGGAACCACAGCGCCCCCTCCTGGGGCCAGGCGGCACCGCCCGCCCGCCGCGCTGGCGCAGCGGGGAGCGGGGCTGCGCGGAGCGAGGGGTGTGTTCCCTTCCCGGGGGGGTCCCTCCCTGATTTCCCACCTCTGAACGCCGTGCCTTGCGGTGCTCGGGGGCATCTTGACCCTCATTTCTGTTCTTCAGCGATTTTCCCCTCCCCCGATCAATTTTTTCCTGCTTTCTCTGCATCAGCTGTAAATACCAAGTCCTGGATAAAGTCTAGAAATCCACATCCATTTCTGGAGGTGGGCAGGGAGCTGGGCACGGATCCCTGGTTCTGGAGTCAGTTCCTGCCGTGCTTTCCTGAGCAATGCACCTGGAGAAGGTGGTGTGACTCCTGCCTGAGCAAAGATGGGAGGATTTGGCTTTGAACTATTTCTGTCACACAGACGATTATTGTCTGCTGGCAGACCCATTCCCACGTAGTGTTTAGCATCTGCCTTACACATATTTCCAATGTAGTAAACAGTGGTGGTTAGGAGGGAACAGAGACACATTCCGTGCCATTTCTTTTAGGTCACCTTTTACCTATAACAAGCCAATTCACCACATGTTCCTCCTCTCCAAAGTTTTAACACAGGCTTTAGTTGGCCTCATTATGTTCCTGCTCTTGGAGGCTTGTTTCCTCACTAGGCCCTATGGAAAGAGGGGAAGAGGAGGAAGGTCAGAGGGGGATGTTACCTCTGTTCCTGTCACATAACACCAGAGACATCATCTCCCCCGTGCCTACTCGGTCTTTTCTGATCAAAAGGGCTTGCAAAGGGAGTATCTGTCTCCTGAGGACTGGAAGGGTTTTGCTCTGAACCGGGGTAAGACCAAAGTGGAGCCTTGCATTGAGTGTTTTAGCCATAGATATGTGTGTAGTTCTGCTCACACACATTAAAAAGCTATGTAACTCCAGCAGAGCTCTTTCCGTACTCCAGACCCCAGCTCTTGATCAGAAAAGACATGATAATTATAGAATTGCCACCGCTCCCCCAGCCATTTCCCTGCTTTCCTGTCTGTTGCTCATTTGCCTTTCCAGTAGTGAAAACACTCCTGAGTCCTGGGAATCTGCAAAGAGCCACGAAACAAACGTAGACACATCAAATGTAGCAGGCTTTTCTGCTGAGTAGCAAAGGGCTTTGGAGTCAGACAAACCCCAAATCAATGCCTGGAGCCAACTACAAGAGAGAAAACTACACTGCAGGAACAAACCACCTACTGCGAGCCCTGCAAAGAAGACAGCATGTGTGTGCTCATATGAACTTCTGAGGGTTTGATTTACATAATAAGAATATCAGTGGAGCTATTTCTGAACGTTCCAGTGTGTGTGGATCCCACCTGTATGGCTGAGCATGTGGGAGCTGCGGGGCCGCAGAGCTTGGAGAGGTGTTTGCATCCACGGGAGAGCAAGCCCGAGGTGCTGTGTCTGAGCACGAGGTGGGCTGTGAGTTGCACAGCATGTGCTGGGTTGCTTGGTGGGTACATGCTCCAGGGAGACCACGGTGGCTTGTCTGGGGTGTGTGGGAGGGAGAAAATCCAGGGCTGCCTGTCTGCTACTCACTAGCAGAGCTGATTGATATTTTTCCTTTATAAGGAATTTTTTTAAAAAACCTTTCATGTTCCTTACACCAAAGCCACATATCCTCTTTACTTGCTCCCTCCTCCTCTCACTGTCTCCCAAATACTTCTCTACAACTCCTGGGAAAGCAGCTTTACTGCCATTAACAAATTATTATTATGCAGCCAGATGAGCAGCCAGAGTAAAGAATGAAGAACCTTTCTGTCCTGCCTAGTCCAGATGTCAATCACACGGCTAAATTCAAACACCAATTCTGCCAGCATTTCATCTGCTTCTGGGTTCCCTCCATGAAGAGAAGACTGCATCCAAGAAGTGACACCTCCTCCCCTTCCCCACTCCCAGGTACCAGCACGGGGGAACGCTCCAAATCCAAAACACATACACCTATAACCCCCCTCCATTCTCCAGACCGTCTCTGGGGCTTTAGACCCAGGCTGTGCTGGACCTTGGGGATGATGCAATGGCATGGAGATGTTCTCCGTCCCCTCATTCCACAAGGACTGGAAAAAGGCAAAGTTATGCTCCACACCAGCCTCGCAAGCAGCACTGAATGCTGAGTGGGGAAAAGCCACCTCCAGCACCGTGGGGTGCAGCTCCCCGCCATCGCTGCCCTCCCCCGGCTCTGCCGCTGTCATCCATCCCCGCTGGAAGTAGAGGCAATCAGCACAGTGTCGAATTCGAGGGGACAGACTTTCTTTTTCCTCCGCGATTTGCTTGTCACTTGCGAAAGCGGAGCAGTGGATTAAGTGGAGATGACACCATCTCCTTGGGGATCGTCCCCCCCTGCTCCGGGATGTATCGATACTCCGGAATACAGATGGATCCTGGCTATCTCCCGCCCCCACCGCAATCCCCACCTCGCCGCCAGCCCAGCCGAGCCGGGACTGAACCCCAATTGCCGGGCATCCTCCGGGGGGGCTGCGTCTTGCCCTAGTAAAAACCAGTGCTCCCGGTCTTCCCAGTGCGCGAATCTCGGCCCGTCGCTCAGCACCACGCACGCAGAACGGCTAACGGATCCGCGGGACTTTGCCATCCATTTCCCCCTCGTCACTCCGCGCTGCCCAGGGCGGGGGTGCAGGCGGGGGGGGCGGAGGAGCCGCGGGCGCGTTACACAACGCGCGGCAGGACGGGGAGCCGGCCCCGGGCAGGGGCAGCGCCGCAGCCGCAGCGCAGCGCTCGCCTTACCTGATGCTAATGTCCCTCCCTGGCGGAGATCGGGCCGCCCGTGGGTTTTATTCGGCTCGGTAGGAACTTGTGGGAGAGCTTTTCTGTCCAGCTCGCATACTGGGTGCGGGGCCGATACTGCAGGCGTGAAAATCCTGGGTATCTAGCAGTCCTTTTCATGCTCAGACAGAAAATCCCCTTCCTTGATCCAGATCGCGGGCATTAAGGGCAGAGGCAAAAAAAAAAAAAAAAAAAAAAAAAAAAAAAAGAAAAAAAAAGAAAAAAAATTCCTTTTCTCCCCTTCTTCCTTTTCCTTTTTCTTGCTTTTTCACCCCCCTTCCTGTGCGCCCCCCCCCTTCTGCTGATCAGTTCGTAGCCATCGGGGGAAAGAGCATAGGCAGCAGGGAGAATGGAGAGGGGGTTAGAAATAAAAATGAAAAGAGCTCCAGAAGGGAAGCGAGAGGCTGGGCTTGCCACCGGGGGCGGGGCTTGGAGAGAGCTGGAGAGGATGAATGGGGAAGAGGAAAGCAGGGCGGAGCCCCAGCTTGGCCATTTTATTCTAAGGAGAAGAGGAGGGGCCGGTGGCAAAAAGGAGGGACTTAAGCTTCGGCCAGACGGAGCCTGGGCCGTGGGGAGGATGAAACCGGGAAGGGCCGCCGGATGGGACTCCGGGAGGGGTCGAAACTTGTCTGCCCAGGGGCAATACGAGGAGATTTGGGGAGGAGGCTGCAGCGGGGCCGGTTGCCATTCCAGGAAGACCCCATCTATTTAATTTTTTTTTTCCCTACACCCCCACGCCTTCAATTTTCTCCTCCCGGACCCGGACAGCGTCCGGCTCGTTCGGCCGACCCGGGAGCTGATGGGAGAGCAGGATGCTCCCAGCCTGACGCCACGCTGGGGGAATCCCACCTCTCCTTGGGGAGCTGGGGGGGGGGCGAGCCTCTTCCCATCCC
>VYXC01003153.1:314-58738 GCA_013397175.1 Platysteira castanea | reverse complement strand
GGGGAAGCCACCTCGTGCAGGGGATGTGGGGCAAGGAGGACAATGGGACACGCCCTCCTTCCTGCAAGGACAAGCCCTTCTCTGGCCTGCAAGGACACTCTGTCCTTCTCTCACCCATCCCCTGTGGCTACAGAACATTATCTTAGGCTAAATCTTCAGCAAATTTTTCCTAAGCAGAATGAGAAGCTGTTTCGTTAAACTCCAAGCTGCTCCAACAAGGCTGAAGCTCAGCTTATCTCAGTTACAGGGTACCCAAATCTCCTGAGCTGTACCTTTTTCCAAGTGACTGTTCAGCCACAAAGCATGCTTCCTGGTGAGCCACCTTGGATTCTGTCACACTGGTTCAAATAAAAGACTGAAAATATTCTCACGGATTCCCCTGGTGCAAGGCCACAGAGGAAACTCCACAGCAGGGAAAATTCAGGTATCAGGTCTTATACAGAACATATAAACAAGGTGAAAGTCCTTGTTTAAACAAATAAATGGTGCTTGGGGTTATCATCAGTGTGTTCTTTCATTGATGCTCTTGGCATTTCCCAGAAATAGAAGAGGAACCTCTGTGTCCTACATGACGCTGTTTGAAATTAAAGCAAAGACTCCATGAACCTGCAGTGCAGCCACATGGGATTTGCCAACTCAACCAATGCAACAGTTCTGGGTGTCTTTCCTCACTACACCTGAGAAGGCTTCTGTGATTTGGTCTAGCAGGATTTGCTGCCACCCAGAATGATATTTCATATTCCTGTGAAGAGGGAGAGAGAGAAAACAAGTGAGATGATACTCTTCAGGCACCCAAAGGTATCACAGACCTAGGGAATGTTCCATCACCCAAGGGCTGGAGCTGTGTCAGGGGAGGGTTAGGTTGGATATCAGGAAAAGGTTCTTCCCCCAGAGGGCTGTGGGGCTCTGACCAGGCTCTCCAGGGAATGGTCACAGCCCCAAGGCTGCCAGAGCCCAAGGAGTGCTTGGGCAACTCTCTCAGGCACAGGGTGGGGTTGTTGGGGTGTCTGTGCAGGGCCAGGAGTTGGACTGGATGACCCCTCTGAGTCCCTTCCAACTCAGGATATTCCATGATTCTGTAATTCTATGATTAAAAACTCTCTCCAAAGTAACATCTCTATCCAGAAAGTCAAAGTCAACCAACTCCTGGGGCAGATGTCCTGCCTGGAAATATGATTTTCTATCAATATAATAAAAATACAATTNTTCAGCACCGCGGACAGCGCCGGCCGTGACGTGAGAGCGGAGCTGAGCCACGCTGAGTTGAGCCGAGCCGAGCCGAGCTGAGCCAACCCTGGAAGCAGCGGCAGCCGGCTGCGCTCCCGGCCCGGCTGTGCCCCCCGGGTGAAAGTCCCGCTGCTGGGCTTGGGGATGGCTTGGGATGAGGAATGGAGATGGGGCTGATTCAAGGATATGATGCATCCAGATCAGCAAAGGCAGCCCAGTATACGGGCAGAGCTTATCAACGCTGTGATGTGAGGTTTCCAGACAAGGACCCCCTAAGAAAAGCCAGTGGCGTGGCTGGGCTGGGCTGGGCGGGGCTGGGCTGNAAGACTGAAAATATTCTCACGGATTCCCCTGGTGCAAGGCCACAGAGGAAACTCCACAGCAGGGAAAATTCAGGTATCAGGTCTTATACAGAACATATAAACAAGGTGAAAGTCCTTGTTTAAACAAATAAATGGTGCTTGGGGTTATCATCAGTGTGTTCTTTCATTGATGCTCTTGGCATTTCCCAGAAATAGAAGAGGAACCTCTGTGTCCTACATGACGCTGTTTGAAATTAAAGCAAAGACTCCATGAACCTGCAGTGCAGCCACATGGGATTTGCCAACTCAACCAATGCAACAGTTCTGGGTGTCTTTCCTCACTACACCTGAGAAGGCTTCTGTGATTTGGTCTAGCAGGATTTGCTGCCACCCAGAATGATATTTCATATTCCTGTGAAGAGGGAGAGAGAGAAAACAAGTGAGATGATACTCTTCAGGCACCCAAAGGTATCACAGACCTAGGGAATGTTCCATCACCCAAGGGCTGGAGCTGTGTCAGGGGAGGGTTAGGTTGGATATCAGGAAAAGGTTCTTCCCCCAGAGGGCTGTGGGGCTCTGACCAGGCTCTCCAGGGAATGGTCACAGCCCCAAGGCTGCCAGAGCCCAAGGAGTGCTTGGGCAACTCTCTCAGGCACAGGGTGGGGTTGTTGGGGTGTCTGTGCAGGGCCAGGAGTTGGACTGGATGACCCCTCTGAGTCCCTTCCAACTCAGGATATTCCATGATTCTGTAATTCTATGATTAAAAACTCTCTCCAAAGTAACATCTCTATCCAGAAAGTCAAAGTCAACCAACTCCTGGGGCAGATGTCCTGCCTGGAAATATGATTTTCTATCAATATAATAAAAATACAATTATAGGAAAACATAAAACAAGGCAAAAGGAGTAGTTTTGCTTATGATTTTCCTGTCCAGAATGTTTTCCCTGTTCCCCCCCCAAATCACACATACAACCGTTGCTGCATCTTTTCCCAAAGCTGTGACTGTATCAAAAGTGGATTATTTGCTGCACTGAGTATTCAACATGCTCTCTTACAGTATTGTTGTGTTCAATGAGCTTTGCTCATCTGAATGGACACTCACTGCATAGTCCACTGGTTTAATTTGCTGCTTTGGATACCAAAGCAGGTTATGGTCTATTTAGCTACATGTCTGTTCCTATGTGTCAAAAAATAAGATTTCTGGATGCCATTTTTAAAAACAAAATATTTCACTTCAGTAGCTTTCTCTTTTCAGTGGTCTCTTGTTTTTAGTCTTGGGTTTTTCAACTCACCTTCTCCCTACAATAAACAAAGCCTGGATCTTCACCCCAAATTAGCAAAGCTTCATTGAACAAGGATTTCTATTTCTTCTTCCAGTAAGGATTTTTTTTTTTTTTGAGCTTTTAACAATTTTAGCACATCCAATCCTCACTTTTTTCACCCTTCTTTCCATAGATGTCTTAAAAGCAATGTTTGGACTTCTTTAAACTATAATATTGTTCCCAGGATGAAAATAGAAATCAGTCTATCAGAAGAGGATATGAAGGAGAACAGAAATTCACAACACACAGGGTGAAAAGAGATTTGCAAATCTCCAATTTGCAAGCACTGGGCAAACAAAAAATTATGGTAGTGACGAGGATGGGGAAACAGTAATTTGGACTCTTTATTAGAAGTTTAGGAATAAATCACGTGGAACTGAGAGACCTAGAAAGCAGAGAAGTGTCTGTGTTAATCACTTAACAGCTGCCACAATGATGGACAAAGAGGTTTCCATGGTGTGTTCCAGGTGTGCTGCGGGTGTAGGTTAACCCCAGTGTTCAACTCAACACAGCACAGTTATCCCCTCACTGCCCTCCAGCCCTCACTCCAGGGGTCTGGGGGAAGAGGAAAGGGCAAATAAAAGCAAAAAAATTTGGTGGTCAAGAGAAAAGTTTTTCGAAATTGAAGCAGTAGAAGATGACTAAAAGAAAATAAAAGAAGAGAGACAAAGGCAAGCACTCACCACATCCCACAGGTAGACCAATACTCAGCTGGATCTCAAACAAAAGACGACTAATCTAACTAAAATCCTCTTTTTTTCCATTTCATTGCTGAGCATGATGTTCATGATCAAAATCATCAGTGTGTGAACAGCAGTGTTTGGTCACAGGCCTACAACAGGATCCTATGAGCTGCCATAAGGGAAATTCACTCTACACCAAACAGGCCAGCACAAAGTGCCATTATTATCTCTTGCAAAAGGAGCTGTGTGTGCTAGCTGCACACAGTGAATTCTTCATCTCTATTTGTGATTCTACAGCAAAATTCACTCCAGTGTCCCATGAGCTGGTGAAGATATTCAGACTCCACTCTGAGTTCTTCTCATGCTACCAGCAAACTTTTCTTTCCCACATATCCTGTTGTGTTGCCCTCCTTGACGATGCACAATGTATTCTTGTCAAGGTTTCATAGACTTAATTGTTTACTACAGGCTAAAAATGGATTAAACTTGCTTTGTGAGCATTGTATTGATATTCTGGTGGTTTCCCAGTCTCTTGTGAAATATATTTCCTCTTTCTCCTCTGCAAACAATATCACAGCAAGCAGTGATCTTACTGTGCTTTGTGTTGGTTGCAGAGATATCCTACACACCAACCAGATTCATCTGCTGTTGGTACCCCTGAACACCTGGATGAGTGTCTCAGTGTTCCCTAAGCAGGACGAGTGACACAAAGGGCTCTGTGGCCCGACAACTACCAGACTGTTCTAATGGATGACAGCAAGAAGGCTGTGAATGGGCTCAAGGGTCTGGCCAAGAGGCAAGGAGCAAGCAGAGCCTGTTTCCATCACCCCCAAATGCAGAATTAAAGGTTTAAGTCGAGTCTTCAGCAGTGGTTGGGGAAAGGCTGGAATCCCCAGTCAAGACAAAACGCTGGCAGGTCCCAACAGAGTGGGAAGAAACAGTTGTGAAATGTTTGGGTTTTTTTCTAAAAGGAGTTTCTGATATCTAGTTCCCCTGCATTAAAGTGAATCATCATCCTCAGTGCATTCTTAGATATCTTAAAAATTCTGAACTCACTAATCTTTCCTAATAGGTGCTTCTCCATCTTTGTATTGTTCCTAAATTAACATATCTCAAATTTATCATTTTAGATAAATCCCTTCCCAGCTTCAAACTAAGAAAGGCAGAAATGCCATAACTTCAGAATTGAACTCCAGCTGTCCTGGGCACCCACCTTTCAGGACACCTGTTCTGAGCACTATGAGCTTCTGGGGTTGAAGAATGAGATTTTCAATTTCCTGAGATCCAGCTTTCTAATTAGCTTTTCTAGTATTTTTTTTCTGCTGGTCTGCTTCTTAGCAGATGTCTTGTGAGAGAGAAATAATAGTGATTTGTCTTTCACTGAAGTTTAAAATAAGACAGCAACCACTCTGAGGTCAAATCTAGGAAAATGTACTGGGCAGAAAGAACAGCAGGAAATGGTTGTTTCCCAGCTCTGAAGACTGTTTCCTGACTGTCATTGATATGACAGTTCCTGGCCAAGACTAGCTGATACAAATTAATTATTTGATCCATTGGATTCATGGGGAATTAGAACAGGCCAGACATTTGGTTTCAGGTATTCATCTAAACATTCTCTGCAGTTAACAGAAAGTGGTAATTTTAACTCCACAGGTGTAATCTTCCTGTTATCTTAGACACTGTCTTTAACATGGCTTGAATCGCCTTCTGAAATTCTCTTTCTCTGTGTTGACTCTTAAGGGAACGAAATCAGTGCTCAGATGAATTCCTAAATTTTAGAAGGATGAAGCCAGAGGATTTGAATACTTTCCTTTAGAGCTTGCTGTAGTACATGAAAGAGCAAGCAAATAAACCTATATCTGCTGATTTTGCCATTTAGGCACAAATCCATATTCTTTATTAGCAGTCTTTCATATTCGCTATTGTTGCTGTTGTGTGGGACCAAGCAAAAGTCATCAGTATGCATCATCTGCAGTTTAGTTTCCTTCTGAGCTTGGACTAAGACTTTCAAAAGGGAACTGCTTGTAACTCCCAGCCCATCATGAGCCAAACAGAAGGCTTCAAGCCTCAGTCTGCCTCTATCTGCAATCACTCAGCACTTCAGAACAATCAAAAAAAAAATGTTGGCAGATGAAACCCATGTGCAGTCAAATGCAGAGACTAGAATGTTCAATGGATTTTTTTTTTTTCTTATTCCTCACTCCACATATCTGTGTTTTTGCAACTGTTTCATATCTCACAGAGCCCCCATAAAAATCACTGCAAAGGAGATGGCAAAGCAAGAGGCGTGGACATCTCCTGATGTTTATGAAGCAGGCATGAGAAAGAGAGGGTTTAGCTTGATTTAAAAAGTTGCAGGAGAGCCACTGTCACCCAGAGTCCAAGCTAATTCTGATGAGGGTTAGAGGTCAGTGCTTCTGTTCTGATTTCCCCATCCAGCAGGGCTGTGCTGAGGTCCTACACTGGATGTTAGTAAGGAGTAATGGTATCACCCCCAGCAGAAAACCAAGTCATGCCAAGAACACACATCGCACTGCATGACTGTTCAATTGATGCTGATCAATTTCAACTGTCTGGGCCACTGTTTTCAGCCTCAGGAAGGGGTGGCTTTGTCTTTCTCTCCCTGGATTATAAATAACGGCCAAGCCACATGGCTATCTGTCACACAACACAGGGGGGAAACTCTGTTTCCTGGAGCCTAAGGGTCCAAATATCCAGGTCAGGGAATCCAGCTTGTTCCTACAGATTCACGCTACCTAAATGCACTTTTTTCAACAACAGAAGTCCATGTCAGAATGGACCATCACCATTATCTCTGGACCAATATACCTGGCAAGTATTGAATATAGGGGGAGGAATAAAAAGTAACTTTTACTTTTTCACCACTGGGTATTATTTATTATTTATTTGAGAGAAAATCTGAATCAGTGAGGAATGCCATGTTTTAGAGCGTGCTGTTACTCTGAGATAACTACATTTTGCCTCAGGTATGCAGTGAGTCACCAGGTTGATGGCTGGTGCATTCCAGCACCTTGAGAAGTGGAGCTGTTGTTACCTCACAGTAACCACATGCCTTGAGCAATATTATTTCTCACCTACAATAGGGACTTTTTATCTCATTAAGACAAAGTGATGCCATCGATTTTCAGGAACTATGTTGAAAGCGTTTCACAAAAACTCTGCATAAACACAGCCTCTTGGGCTATTCTGGTTAGTGGTCAGATCAGGAAAGGACAAATCAAAATATTCAGGAATCTATTTACAGAAACATGGTCAGGTAAACCAAGAAGGAGCCATGGTGTGTGTACCCTATCCAGGTGTGTTGGACCAAGATCTTTGTGTGAAACACAGCTGTTTAGATGCAGCTTTTATGGCACTGTTTCCCAAGCAGCATGTTAAAGAGTGAGTATAAAAACTCCAGTTTCTTTAGTTCATTTGGATGCTTCCCAAAGTAAAGACTGCTACATACTCTGTGTGTGCACACCTCTCTCTGAGCAGTCCTGAACTCAGCTGCTGCCTTTCCATGGAAATGGGGATATTTCTAACAGGGAACTTTGCCTCCATCCTTCTTCACTTCCTGTTGCCCAGACATGCCCTGGTACCAGCAGGTTTCAGATTTCCATACCAATCACTTCATTCTCTGTGGGTTAAACATTAGGCAGAAATTCAGTCCGGGGAATCCTAGAGGTTCTTATCTCCTCTATTTCCCCCTCTGGTTATCCATTTGCCCATGGCAGCTCTGAACCAGCCCAGATGTCCCCTCTAGAGCATTGTCATCCCCAGTGTCCCACTGCTGTTACAGTAGATTCATACCCCGAGCTCAGTCTCTGGAGCTGATGCTATTTTCTGGATGCCAGCAATGAATTCTGCATACAGACACTCAAGGCAACTGAAAGGGCTGTGACTATCAAGTTTTTCTTTTGGTCGTGTTCAATTCTTGTTTTCAAGCTTTCCTAATGCTTGTGACACCTTCTCCAGGAATAAACATTTCTTTCCCTGTCAGTTATAGACCAGTTCCCTCCCAGCCAGTCAGTATTTAACTCTCCCAATATTTCCTGAGGAAAACCACCCAGCTCACCTCTGGAGGAAGTGATCTATTGTATAAAATGTGCAGGACCAACTTGGACACCTGGGATCTATTTTTAGCTCTGCTGCTGCTGATAGCTACATATTGTCAAGGGAATCACTTTACTCCTCCTCACTTCTCTTTGCATCTGTGTAATACAAGTGATAAAATACAGATCTAATACTCTTGTCAGGATTATTTGTGTTTGTGTAACTTGCACCTGGAAGCCAGACTGAACTAACTGCATTTGCCCACCTAGTTTTTTGTCTAGACAACATAAAGGCAAAAATGCAGCCATATATTGAGGTATTTATGGGCAATGTTACAACTGAGAGCACCATGGTTTGCAGTTATCCACACTAGCAGGATTAAACCACCATGGGAATTTTAACATCCTCTACCAAAGCTTTTTTGGGATCTGTAGATCATCGTGAGGGAGGTTCCAAGGTTTGCCTCACAAACCTCTTTATGGCAACAGGTCAAAAGGAAGCGGTACTGACCCTGTTGCTCATGAGAGGGATGTAGAAAGAACATGTTTTACACAAAACCAGAGGCAGAACTTCGAAAAAACACTGTGCCAGACCTCAGTTAAATGTCTTTAATTTCTGAATCATCCATCTCTACACATGTTGACAAAAACAACTCTATAGGGGTAATTATTTTTATTCTCTTCCTTTCCTTGCTGCTTCACCAATACTCAATCAATACTGTCATTAAAGCTCTGAGAATAGGTTCTGTTGGTTAATCTCTGCCTTGAGTACAACATGGAGAGAAAGGAAAACATAAACCCCTCAGTCATGTCTCTCTTCCAGTGATCGACATCACCCTGAGCCATCACCAGTCCCTTTGTTTGGGAAAAGGGGCACATCCATGGATGTCTCTTTCACAAACAACAAGGCACATGGTTCTGGGTTTTCAACAGGTATTTGGAGCCCAGGAGAGCTCTCTCACCAGGGACAATTTGCAGGTAGGTCAGGTTTAGAGGATGAACTGACTGAGGTATCCTATAAATAGCTGGCTTATTGTGTATTTAGTGTATGCCTTTAACAGGCTTATCCTGCCATTAAGTCTTCTGTGGAAGAAGGGAACCATTGTGCCACTGCAACACCGACCCAATTAGCTTTGCTGAGGATTTCTTTAACAGGTTTATTCTAACAAGTTTGTTCTTTAAATGCCTGATAACTGATTTGTTTTAAGTCCTTTTAATGAGTCTCTGTCTTCCTCTGTTGGTTTTAATTTGTATTGCTGCTGCTCAGTAAGGTTTTGCATCTACACAGAAGGCTGATTGTGATGTGTTTAGGCCTTGATAAGTTTTATTCTTGTAGCAGATTACTTTCAATGTGCTGAAGTAGGTGGAGGCATGAATATTCCTGTAAATAGGAATGTGTGGAAGAAGGAACTTTATTTGTATTGCACTTGAACGCTGTGCCTTTCATTCAGAGAGGCCCCAGCAGTCTCACAAACTCCTGCACTCAAACCCTGCTTGCTGAAAGGAAAGACTCTGATTGATTTCAAGTGGGTTTCTAATCACAGACAAAATTCCTAATTGGTGCATTCACCAATAGAATTATAAGAGATTGTGTACAAGATAACTCCAAACAAGGTCTGAGCCTGCTTTTATCTCCACAGCACCCCAAGGGTCCCGTGGGTGACAGGGTGAGGGGTTCCCTAGCTTTGTACAAGAGCACCATGTAGGGCATCAGGCTGTTCTGACTCTGATGCTGAAGGCAAGATGGTTTCAAATCCTCTGACTGGGTAAAGTATCCTATTACAGCCTCTTCAAGGCTCTCAGAATGAGCAGAGATGCACACTTTTCTTAGTACAACTCCAAACACCTCTGTTCTGGAGGCAATTAAACATAAATTTAGCTGCACTCTAATGAGATGTGGTTTCTGTATTACTTCAGCAGGTAGGGAAACTCAAGCAAGACCTGTCCTAGCATTAATCTGAATTGTCCCACGGATCATTAAAATAGATTTTAGCTTTCCTAGCCCAGTTCTACAATCTCAGGCTTTGTGTTCTCCATGTAGAAAGAAATATCAGCTTGTTCTAGAATAAAAGAAGAAAGTACCTATGTTTAGGCCAAAATATATTACTGTTCTTCAGACTCACATAATAATTATTATTGATAATTAATAGTACACATATAATGCTCAAATTTTAATCAAATTATGTATTAAATAAAATATATTACTATTATATATAACAATAATTATTAAATACAGTCAAAGGTGGTGTGACCCACATAGTTACACTGTGCACCACTTGATCCAGACAATGTGGGCAGACAAACTCCTCTTTTGATATTATTCAGTCAGATTCACCCAGACAGTGCCTCAGCCAGAGAGCGCACCATGAAATTGTGTCTGGTGGCAGAATTTTGTGTTGTCTTTAGAACATTATTTTGCACAGCAAAGAGAAAAGGAGGTTCAGGGAAAAGCCAACGCTTTTGCCTCTTACAGTCGGGGAATCTGCTGTAAGAATGAAGTAATGTCTCTGTGGAAAGGGAGGAGGAACTGCAGGTAGATGTATGTGCTCACACAGACAGAAAGCCTCAATCTTCTAGATTTACTTCCTAACATATTTAGGATAAGGTGGAAATATTCTTATCATTTTTATAGATGAGAACCTGACAGACTGAGGGCACTTATCTGTAAAGTAACATAGAAAAGATGTGTCCAGACAGCAAATTTAACTGTTCCTTCCAAAATATCACCCCTGTTTCCTAACTCTTGGATCAACCTTCCAATGGAAGCTTTCAGTCCATAGTACCTCAAACCCCCTGACTTCCTATCTCCAGAAATAAGTGAAGAATTAACTATCATGCCTTTCTGTATAGAGTCTGGAGGAGGCCCTGGAGAAAACTGCTTGTTCAACTTTCTTCACCTCAGCTCTGCCAGTGGCTTTTTTGAGGGTCTGCTAGCAAAGGTTTTACAATTTAAGGGAAAAGGAAGAATTGAAAATTATTTTCCACCAAAATTTTACTAGAGAGTTCCCAATGTGGCAGGAAATATTTTCACTATGTGATTCTCCCTCTCAGCAGGACTTCTAAACGCACAGACTAATACCTACAGGACAGATATGGATGTATACTCCCTGATGGAATAGCATTTTATTTTAAAATATCAACATTTTGACCCCAAACTTTACATGGAAACAGCTTTTGTTTCAACAACACTTCTCAATCAAAGGATTCTGTTGCAGTGCGGTTGCTCACCCCGCAGCCCGGGACAGGCAGCCCAGAGGAGCGGTCTGTCAGGGGCAGCGCGGGGCTGCCCATGGAGCAGCCCGGGACAGGCAGCCTGGAGGGGCAGCCAGGACGGGGCGGCCTGTGGAGCATCCGTGCAGCTTCACACGTGCGCATGAAGTCACAAGACATCGGCACGTAATTGCGCAATTCAAGCAGCCGCGCCGGGAGCACATAAACTTCCTCAGAGGGGCGGCCCTGTCCTACACGTGAGCTGTGATGTTATCAAAAACAAACAAGAAACACGCGGCTTTCTTTTGTATTTCCCACGCTGGGGGTTCGGATTTCTCTGAACTTTTTATGGATGTAAATACAAAATCTAAGCAATTATTGGGCACAAGATAACCCTATCCCCGACATCTTCCCTTACCATGGACCCTACATAATGAGGAACTGATTCCCCAAGATTAAGCCCCTTTCTCTCCTCCTTTTTGGGTGTTGTTGTGCTCAGGAATAAAGGAGAAAAGGAGGACAAATCCTGCTCTTTTGTCTCTGCTCATTTTATGCCTAAACCATCGAATCTGCAGCCTGCTTTTATGCAAGACCTGAAGCCTGCCTGTCTGAGGAAGCTTTCTGCAGTTTTCTGTTCGCGATTACTAGAAAGGCCCCTGCTAGCCAGCTATGGCGTTAGGATTCCTGTGCTAAGACTGACCTGCCGGCATATCCACAGGATTCTACTTACATTGAAAACAAGGAGAAAGAAACCTTCAGTCTGGCCCTCTGAGATGTGTAGAAGATCAGAGGCTGGGACTCCTACTTGGGTCCTTGTGTGACTCCCCTGGGGTCTTGGATGCAGAGAATGGGACTGCAGTGTGGTTTTCTCCCAGTCCTCTCCACAAACCCCCAGGCAGGGGCTGGCATCAAGGAATGTCCATGTTTTACTCCTGGAGCCCATCCATATCTACAGTCACAGCCCCTTCCCCTGCACACAACCTATTACAGAAGTAACTCGAGCCAGGACAAGGAGAGGTTCTGAGGACAATTGTCCCATCCCATCCTTGCCAGCTCACACCATGCTCTCCAGTTCTGTGACTCAGCTGTGATGATAAAAAGCCATTTCAGCTTTAGCCAAAGCCTGACCTTAGTTATTAACAGTACAGGTTGTGCAGAGACCACTGATGGAGGTTTTCTTTTAGCATTTCTGAGTAAGAGTGAAACCTCATCCCCAGGACTTCCCAGTTTTTCTTGCAGCCTATTGGTATAAATCTGTACCCTTAAAATAAAAAGCCCCTTCCCCCACCATGGCTCCCCAAAAGTCACTATTTATTCCCATCCTTGCACCTGCAGTTTTATGTGAACACAGGACAGTGCCTTGGAGTGTAAATGATGAGTGTCCAAGCTGACCTCCACAGGCTCAGATCTTATGGATCCCTGGCAGCAAGGCCAGCTCCTCCCAATCAGCTTCTCTATGCAGGGATAATAAAACAAGATATACCTTCCCTCCCCACCTGTTTAACACAGTTGTTTAATACAGTAATTCTGGGAGAATGTGCATGTTGGGAATGACTTACTGTTACTGCCTGCATCTAGGGCAGCCTGAAGATTCAAAAACAGAGATAAAAGTTCTATTATCGAAAAGGCCCCTTTGCCCACAGCAGTGTTTACGAAAATAATTTTGCTCCCTTGCAGTTTGACTTTGTTTTATTAAACAGCAAAGCCTTTCAAAAGAAGCATAGAAAGGAAATACATGTGCTTGCTGGAGCCACTTCAACTAGATCAAGGATAATCTCTCCCACCTCTCTGCTGCCTTCTGAGTAGATCCATGGTCCTGGAAATGAAGAGGTGGGATTTAAACAATACNCAGAAAAAACACCTAAGTCTTACTTAGCAAAAAAGAGAGACAGCACACTCCACTGGTCCAAATTCCTTTGTTATTGACTGTAAAAGTCTTGTATTCTTCAGTCATTGTTGTTACTTGGTTACTTTTAAGAACAGACTCTTCATTTTAGGACATTCTAGATTCCAAAAGCTCTTCTTGCCTTTCAGACATGAAGCTCCTCAGACCAGATATGTCTCTATTTACGTGTCTGAACATCCTCTGGTATAACGGAACCCTGATCTTTGCAAGAATTCTGAATTTCTCTTCTATTGCAGTAAACGGTAATTTTTTCCTGATGTTTCCATGGAGTAATTCCATTGGTTGCTATACATGAAACATGAAGAATGTTCCTAAGGCTTTAATGCATGTTCTTTCTGCCTTCTGAAGGTTATTCAGAGCAGGAAAAAATATCAATATCTCCCCACCTGGAGTACTGGGTCCTGTCAAGCTCCCCAGCTCTGGAGGGATGAGGCATGCGGGAATGTTTACAGAAGTGTAGAAAAAACATCCTTGCCATTATTCTTTTAATTAATGCTGATCCCAACTTCTAACTGCTGCACGTTCAGAGGTAGAGCAAAGGAGGTGAAAGGAAAATTCTGTGCATTTGGATTAGAAAATAGTATAGAGAAAATAGTATGGATGGGTAGAAAATACTCCATCCTGCTTAAAAAGACGATGGTGATACAGCAGGTCTGTCTAGCCTTGGGAAGGGAAAGCTCCAGGAGAAAAATCCATGAATTTATACCACACATGTTGCTCAGTTCTGCTAAGTTGAAGCATTAAAAAATTGCAACTTTTTGTCTCTAGATCCTCTGCAAGCTATTTTGTGTAAAATACAAAATTAACTAAAACAGAAAAGAATATTTTGACTTCTATTTTCTGATCCTTTGCAATGGTCACAAAAGATATTTTGTATTTTTTTCCTGCTACAAAAACTTGATTCCTAAAGTAGGTAACTAGAAGATGAACTATCCAAATTATGATATGGCACCTGGATACATGTCTTTTTCTGAAAGCAATTAATATTATCAGATTTATAATAACTCACTTAAAATTATATCAGTGCACATCACTGATGAAATACTCCCTTCCATATTTTCAGGATGACTTGTGATAAACTCTGCACTTTTCATCCCTTTTCAAGTAATACAAATTCTTAAATTTTCCCTTGCTGATGTTCTGTCATCCTCTCTGACTCCCTTGTCAGGCTCCAGCAAACACTGTTTTCTTGGGGGTAGGAATTACCAATATCCAATGATCTTTTATTACTTCAGAATGTTGCCAGACATTTCTTTTGTGATGTGCAAAGCTTTCAGCCGGAGCCAAATCTTAGTGAGTGCTTTCATCACGTGACTATGATCACAATTTTATGTTACTTCAGTAGTGAATGAGCAAAAAAACACCACAAAAGGCCAGGGTGACCTGTAAACAAGGCAGCTGATAGCAAAGGTTATGCATTAACCCCTGTCCCAGGGTTCCTGGAGAGCTCCCTCCCACAGAACTAGAGGTAGGAGAACAATCCAGCCCAACTGGCTCCTCCACTCGCCGTATTTTCCAAGCCTTGATTAGATTCTGCAATCACAAATCAATTGATAACTTCATAAAACCAAGTGAGTGGTTGTCAGCACTGCAATCAGCCCAGGATGATGTGTATGCATTGACCTTCAATCCCCTGCCCAGGAGTGTGTGTCAGAGATAAAATGCCTGTTTGGAATGCCTCTCCCTCCCACTCTCCCCAAGCTGTTGCTCTTTATGGACTGAGTAAGCTTTTGTTTAATTGGTCACGGCAACAGGAGCAATAAGTAATATCAATATCAAGCCTGCCTCCAGTGGCTCTGGGGTGGCTGCAGAGAGAAGGCTTTGCCTGACAGGTGGCCCTCAGGAAAAGTTTGCAAGACTGCTCCAAGGAAAAAAAAAAAACACACACACACAGGTTTTTAGCTCCATAACAGAGGAAGGTGTTTTTCCTATGCCTTAGTAATGCAAGTGAAATAAGAAACATGGAAAATCATTTTTCCATACCTTTTCAACCCATGCTCTGGAGCTGGCTGTCCTCCCTTCTCCAGTGCCCCAGTGTGCACTACAGCATGGCATAGATACAAAGCTACTTCCCTTTTCTGTCCTTCCTCTTTTTCCCAGCCATCCCACTGGACATCCATCCTTGAATTGAGTATCCCTATTAGCCAAGACATGGTAAGTGAGGCAGAGAAGTAAACTGCCAATAGCCACTCAGAAAAACCATCCTGAAGCCTTTTGAAAGCACCAGTGTATTTCTTATCTGCTTATTATGTTCACCACTTCATCCCAAATAAATGCAGTGATTCCTCTTCACTCATGTTCCTATGTGAGCATCCCCAATCCTTTTTCCTGCAGCAGTCAGTTATTCTCAGAGCTTGGTGAAGAATTTATAAGCCGTATATAAACTCTTCTTCCTGCTGCCAGAGTATTCCAGGAATAGATTTTAATTTTCGGAAGCATCTTTGCTGTGCAAATCCGTCAGGATCACAATCCACACTCCCAACCTAACAGATGCTCGAGAATGTTCACGAGCCGATCAATACCAGGCAGAATTGGTCACTTAAACCATAAGGTCCTGTTGAACCTGTTTCCATATTAGATGATGGCTGACCAACACTTGCAATTAGGGGCTCATAAAAAGTTTATGCAAGTTTTCATGCAACATTGCATTCAGCAAAACAGGCCATTCAGCCTCACACAGCCTGGGAGGGAACACAGTAAGAGCTGGCTCCTTAGAAATTACAGCTGAAGTTCCCAGGATTCTTGTGTTGAACAACTGTTCCACAATTGCCTGATTATGAATAAAAATATAAACCCTTTTGACTTTGGGGTAAACATGGTATGAAGTGTGAATTCAACTCATGTTGTACATCATTTGGAATGACCAGTCGTATGCAGAGTCTAAATAATTAGCAAAATAATTAATAACTGGCCAAATAAACAGCACACATAATTAGGTATGGACAAAAACAAGAGCCTAAGTACATGTGCTCCTGGAGTTTGGGTCATAGTGAACAAGCTCGGAATGTCAACAAAGTTTTCAGCCATGATTACATAACCTAGCTGGGTGACTTTGGGACAACTAGAGGAATTATGCAATGTGGGTCTTGATGCTATTTAGATAAAATTACATCTCTCTCACTTCTACCCTTCCCTGTTGATTACTATGGAGGCAACTGTGGGGTGCCCCCCTGGGGGATGGGCATGGAAGCTGAAGCATGGTCTGCGGGGTCTCCCAAGCTCCCTGGTGTTCTCCTGTTCATTATTGGTTATCGGTGTTTTCCCCGCCCCGGGGACTGGGGTTATCCCATGATTCCTGGGTCTTGGGGGAGAGTTGGAAGAAAGTTCTGTGCCTGGCTGGCTGCCACGCGGTCAGTCTGTGTCTCTCCTGGCTGCCATGCGGTCAGAGAAATAAAACATCCATGAATATCAACCAAAAATATTGTTCCTGATTCTTCCTATGAGCCAAGGCTGTCTTCAGGGGAAGTGCAGGCAGGACTGGACTGCAACAGGCAACCTCCCCTAACTTCTTCTTATGGCATCTCTGCTCCCAAGAACTTCTGTAGAAGAGACAGGATTTACTTTTCTTTAAACCCAGCTCCAGTAACCAGTGGTGGGCAGCCAGAACTACACAGACAGAGGATGTCCCCCAAAGTTTTCATCATAATATTCCCCCTCGCACCTCCAGAATCACATCTCAGGCCTGGCTTTCCCTCACTGAGTTGTTTTTCTCCGGATGCATCATCATTCAGGCTACTTTCAGTGACACTTTACACCTTATGGCTCCTGTGGGACAAAAAAGAGGGAGTTTTTGCAGGAAGGAACGCACTCCCTGAAGAAAGTTTTTCAAACCTAGAATCACAGGACGGTTTGGGTTGGAAGGGATCTTAAAGCTCATCTCATTCCACCCCCTGCCATGGGCAGGAACACCTTCCACTATCCCAGGTGACTCCAAGCCCCATCCAACCTGGCCTGGAACACTTCCAGAGATAGAAGTGTTCAATTTTTGACTTCCTTCTACTTCTGAGAGAGCTGCACAAGAAAACACTGATTCACCAAAGCCAGAGGAAGCTGCTCATCTCCATGGCCAAGACCAGCAGCATTAGCTAAGCAGCCTAATCCCATGAGACTCCAGAGGTCTTCTCCAAAAATCAGTGCACGGCCACCTGGTAGAAGGACATTTGCTAGAGATGCCATGAGAATCCAGAGGTCTTCTCCAAAAATCAGCACAGAGCCACCTAGTAGAAGGACATTTGGTAGAGATGCCTCACCTCAAACATCACACTGGACAAACAGGAGCCTTGTGCAATCCCTCGGAGCCATCCATCACTGGGGGCAGGCAGCACACAGGCTGGCCAAGTGGCACAATAAGCAAATCCCATCTCTTCAGAGAGCAGTGTTCCCTGCAGTTCCCAGCATACACCCAGGGTTCCATCTGTGGTTGTGCTGAGCCAGGCCTCCCTTGGGCGGTGTGGGAAGGGAGCCTTGGCTGCATTTTCCCCCTCTGGGGCTGATGTGATATATGAGGTGCATGTGACACTTGGGTCAAGTGAGCACCTGTTCTGCCGAGGCCTCGGGGGAGTCTTACTAACATGGGAAGAATTTATTTTAACAGTGAGAAACTGGGGGAGATTAGCACAGCACATTCTCTCCCTGGGAGTTGTGAACTGCTGGAATTCACTTCTCCCCTTTGGGATGCTGCAAAGAAGAAAGGAAAGGCTTTATGATTGAAAGCTGGTGTCTGTGTTAGTTTGAAATTTGGATTGCAATAGCCAAGAGATATCCTTGGTCTGCAAACAATGACAACCCCATCTCAGCAGCATGGAAGCTGGAAGGCTGAGCCCATTTATATTTTGTCCAGAGGATTTGGGATTTTTGTTAAAACAGGGGATGGCTTCCATACCAACACCATTTGGAAAGCAGGGATTAAAACCATAATCATGCACGTGCACATTCAATATCTCACCTAAGTACCTTTGCCTGCTGCAAGGTTAAAATAAAGGATTATTATTCTTGTCAGGTAATTGAAAAGGAGAAGCCCCTTTCCCTATTTCATCTGAGCCTACAAAGTCAGGGTGCGTACACCATTCCCCACCCAGTCAGTCAAGAAAAATAAACCCCATTTCATGGTGAGAGCTAGGAAAGGGTCTTGGTTCTGAGGGAAGCTGTGGCCCGTGTCACCAGCTGATGGTGTTTTCATAGCTCATGTAAAAATTAATTGCTTGTCTTAGTTCAGCTTCCCATTACTGGGTAGGAAGTGCACAAACCCAGCCTGGGGTCAGCATCCTTACAAAAAGAGCCATGTCTAGGTGTTAATCCTGGAGATAGGAGAATTGTGTTGGACATCAGTCCCAGGGAGGAAGATAAATGAAGTATTTGGTCACATCAGAACACTGCAGAGAATTTCTGATCTCTTTGTAGAAAGAGTGGAAAAGGGAAGCAAGAGGTAAAAAAAAAAAAAAATTAAAACCCCCTTTTTTCCCCACTTGTCTTTAAAATGTTGATTTTGGCTGTTTAAAAATTACTCTCTTTTGACATTTCCTTTAATGTTGTTGTCTTACTCAAAATAGTTTCAATGATAAAAAAATTATTGCAATATTTCCCTGACCCTAAATGGAAGAAATTTTGTTGTTCTGGCTGCATTTTTTTTCACTTTTCAATTTGCTAAGAAAGCTGTTATTCACTAGCCCTGCTAGAATCACGTCTCTTCCCTCACTCCCAGTGCTGGTACGACTGGCACCAATTCAGCAGATGAACAGAGGATTTCAGTCTTCTAAAGATGCCAATCCCACACCTTTCAGAAATGCCAACCGTACTTTCTGTGATAGCAGGGAATATGTGCTGGTGCAGGCAGAGCCTGGAGCCCAAGGACAGAGCCAGCAGCAGAGTCCAGGCTAGGGAGCCTGGGCTGCTCCATGGAAATCAATCACAGACAGCTTGTTTTCCACAAGGGCCCGTAGAACACATCCCAGTCTCCCCTGATCCCTAGATATAAGCAAGGATCACAAACCAGCTCTTCCTCCTCCACAAGAGGACTCAGGATTTGGGCAAAGGACTTCACTAAAGAGAGGGGCTCATCCAGAGATTAATGGGAGCTTGTAGCAGCACCTCCCTCCTCTTTGTGCTCAGGGACAGGGAAGGTAAATGTTTCTCCCAGTGTGGCCTCTGCCAGCTGAGTATCTGCCTGCCTGGCCACGTGTGCCTTGTCCAAAGGAGCAGCACCCTCACCTCACCTGTGGCTGCTGTTCTTCAGCAGTGCCCCTCTCTTGGAAATGGTTGGCTCCTCCTCCGGAAAATATATCACAGACTCCTCCAGGAAGAGCCACTGAGGACAGAGGAAAGGTGACTTTATGTCCCTGGGATTCCCTCAGCACTAGTACTCCTATGGTGCTGACAGAAAAANCCTTCATCCCCCCCCCCCCCCCCCAAAGACCTTCTCAAGGCCATATAATCCCCCCATACTCCCATTCACACCCCTAGCCATCCCATTGATGCAGGGCAGGGCTGGTCGTGGTAATTAAAAGGTAGCAAAGCTCCTCGTCTGCATGAATAGGGGACAAGTCAATACAGTTCAATCTGCAGCTGAATTGACTGCAATCAATTCCTCTCTCTGCCCGTCCAAGGCTGCAGATGTAAAATGCTCACAATCTGATCAATGGTGACCTTGAGAGCAGTGAAGAGACAAAGCCACACTGCAAACAGGGGGAGTGATGGAGAGGAGCCTTCAGAGCAGGCAAGAATGAAAAGCAGGAATGAGCTTAACCTTCCAGAGCCAGGCAAAGGTGCAGCCCGGACTGCTGGGGAGAGCCAGCAGCCTGTGCCACACGTGGGCTTGTACCTTCTCTGTCACCAGCCTTCCAGGAGGAGCAGCAATTGCTCATCCCCCGATCAGCTGCATCAAGATGAGGAGGGGGATTAACCAAGGAGTAGGATGATTCTTGCCTGAAAGATTTTTGGAGTGATACTGACAAGATATCACTATTCCCTATCAACCTCCTCCAGTGGGATCCATCCTGCAGGGAGCTCGGGATGAAGAAATCAGAGAATCATAGAATGGACAGGGTTGGAAGGGACATCTCCCACTAGACCAGGTTGTTAGTGAAAGGTTTCTTCCTGCCCATGGCAGGGGGGTTGGAGCTGGATGGTCTTTAAAGTCCTCAAAAACAGAGGGTACAAAGCATCCAATGCACCCCAGCATCTCCACTTGGCCTTAGGACATCTGTCCACCACAGGTAACTCCTGCAAAGTCATAAACCAAGATTGTGTCTCAGCACTTTCCCCTTCTGACCAGCTTCAGCCCAATCACCAGTAATGAATTAATAATTAATCAATCATTCCCTGATTTCATTTTCAGCCTGCAAGATGGGAAAAAAAAAAAAGGGGGATCTTTAAATAATGCTCTGCAATGGGTTGTGTCTGTCTCTGGCAAACGCAATTTAACTGCCTTAATGAAATGCTAATAGGTAGAAAATATATATTAAAACCATCCTGAATACTCCTCTAATTGAATTTCCTTTTTCTAGACCTACAAAGCACAATGCTCAGTGCAGAAAGAACAGTAAACAGACTCAAAGGCTGTCCTTTCTGAGAAGGAGTAAAATCACAAAAAGCTGCACAAGGGTTCATTTGGAATAGCACCACTGTTGTTCCTAATTGTGTGTGTGTGGTGTCTACATGTAGCAGAGCTAAAGGAAAAATGATGTTTATAAAGAGCTGGTCCTATGCCTGATGGACTGAAGGTGCTGATAAAACAATTAAAGCATCATCTCAGTTATAGCCGTAAATAAACAGCAGCATTAGAACAGTCTGGCAATAAAGATGGTATTAAAAGAACAAAATGAGAGGTAGCACCAAATGGGAAGGGGTGAAGTGGAAATCACATTGATCCACTCTGTCTGTCTCACTGAGGAGGAAACAAAGAGATGAATGAGCATTGGGGACCCCCAGTGCTCCCCAAAGTTGCTACAAAGGAAGAGTAGCACAGGCTTCTAGCTAGAGGTGATAGGTGTGACTTTAGTCAGAAAGAGTGAAAAAGAGAATAAAGTGGACACAATCAGGGCTGTTTAGAAAATTCACATGGAAGCTTGTACAGGAAAGCATTGGTTTGTCAAAATCCTATCTTCTTGCAGGCCAGGGTCAGCTCTGACCCTTCTACAATTCACGAGTTTTGAATTGTCAGAAGCATGACAATGTCAAAGCACCAAGTTCGCAATTTCAAGTTGTAATGACTTTTCATATAGAAATTGTAAATCACTGCACTAGAAGAGTTTAGGGGGGGAAAAAACATAACCCAAATCACTCAATTTCAAACAAAAATGCCAACTGACCTGACAAAGATACCAGCCACTCCCCACAAATTTCTGCAGTTAAAAAGTTTTTGTCCTCTTTTGAGAGCAGAAAGATGCTGACGCTCTGAAAACTCCCTCCCGTGACCTGAGAGAGCCACATCGTCTCTAGAATAGACATCCTTGACTTTGCCACTGGCAAAGCATCACCTAACTCTTCAATGCAGCCTCAGGTTTCTTAAGCAGGACACAGCAGTGCTGGCAGCCCCAGTCCAGTGGTCCACACAGGCAGTAGGTTTCCTGTGCTCTATCAGTATTACTATCTTTAAACCCTCCTAGAGACTTTAAATGCCTCTGCAAATAGCCCATCCAGCTGAGTACAATTACCTTAATTAAAACCCCACCTCATCCTTCTGACTGGAAAGGTGCATGTGTTTGCCTTAACGATCTCCTTACAGCAGGTTCAGAGAGTCCTTCAGCTCCTCTACCAGAGAGCTGGGACCTGAATGCTTAAGGTGGGGCAAGTCACAGAGGCACCTCCGCTCGTGGGGTGAGTTTTGGGGCTGAGGTTTCCAGGGAACGGGTGGCTGATAGAGGTCTCTGTTCTCCTCCGAGCACCAATAATGTCTGGCTGCTTCTTTTCTCGATGAGATTGTAACCTTCCAAACCTTCAAAGTCTGGACTTAGTTGTGTCCTGATGCCATGCCAAGGAAAGGGGACGGCACGGTTATCTACGCTTGGCTGAGAACAGACTGGAAGATAGCAATGGCCATAAGGCAGCAGGAAATGCCTTTCTATATGGTCTAGAGCAGCCAGGGATGTTTTTTCACCTCTGGTCTATAAGCAGCAATTCAAGTTGTGTCTCTGCTTCCTAAAGAGCCCTTATGGTTCCCAGAAAGCAGAAAACAACCATTTTTGACATGCATCCTACTTACCTTCTGTCCTCTTCCCAGGGCTATGTCTACGCAAAATTAAACCCTCTCTTCCTGTTGGGGTTTAGGATTCTTCCTTTTGTTTCTTTCTCGCAGGGAATTTTCTCCCATTTGTGTTGCTAAGAGACAATAACGACCTGGGACTTAGGAGAGACAAAAGAAGTTGCCAAGCTCAGGGAAGGAGGGCACTTGGCTGCACTCCTCTCATCTGAGGGTTTGTCTCAGAGGGGCTGAGATCCTGCAAGAATTGGGCTGGGAAAAAAGAGACTGGGGCAGCTGCTAGCTCCTTCTTGCTCTCGGCCTTCGGAGGGGAAGGAGGCTGCAGTCGCTGTGGGAAGAATTCTCCACCACTGCGGGGTTCCATCTTCTGCGGCCTTCTACCATGAGCGGAGCTCCGCTCGTGGGAGCGGCCGTCGCACTGGGCCCTCATCAAGGCCCTGCCTCACCAAACCGGGGACCCGTCACCATCTGCTCGGGTGCCTCAGGGGAAACCCCGGGATCCCCGCGCCCTCTCCCCCTCCAGGGAGCCTCTCTCGGCCGTGTTCAGGGGCTGGGCTGTGGCAGTTTCTCTGCCATTGCTCCGAGGTTTCCTCGCTGCGCTGTAACTCGCACCCCCTGCCCTGCCGGGATGCCCCGCAGTTCCAGGACGCCCCACAGTTCCAGCTACAGCTGCCGAGTTTCTGATACGTCTCATCTACCACTCCGGGACCTTGCTCAACCCTGCCTTCCCAGCTTGCTGCTCCGAGGTTGCTGCTACAGCCCCTTTTGCTATCCAGAGGGGGCACCGGGATCGGCTCCCCCTGTGAGCTCCTAAAGGAAGCCTTTTCTCCATCCCCTCCTGCCGCCTGCGCCCGCCATTACCGCGCGCAGAGAGACGGCCGGGCCCGCGCCACAGCGCCCCCTGCAGGCCCGGGGGAACCATCGCACCCGCCCTGCCCGCCGGGAGCCGCCAGCGCCCCTGCCGGCCGTGACCGGAACTGCACCAAGGGGAAAGGGCCCGCGGCCGAGAGAGGCTGCGCTGGGCTCTGGTTCTGTTTGGTGTTGCTGCCGTTGGTGCTGTTTGTTTGTCTTGTTATACATGCTAGTGTTATACATACTACATTCCTTTTCTCATATCTTTGCCTGAAGGCCCCTTAATTTCAAAGTTACAATAATTCGGAGGGAAGAGGGTCATATTCTCCATTCCGAGGGAGGCTCCTGCCTTCCTTGGCAGACACCTGTCTTTCAAACTAAGACACTTCCCTCAAGTATTCTCTCCAGCCTCATGAAGTCCAGAAAGAGGTCTGATAATACTTGTTCTGTGTTACCTAATGTGACTCCTGGACAGCAGATTGTTCTAAAATGGTCATTCCTGCTCATCACTCCCTAATCCTTGTTCTGCTGTTGGAGAAAATTTAATTGTTAAGCAGGAAGTGTACCTCAGTTTTTGGCTGTTAGAATGAGGCAGCAGCAAAGTCTGGCTTGAGCGGATCTGGGAGATGAAATCCTGGCTGCCTCTTCCTCTTCACTGGGTGTGCAGACACCAGCACTCTTTCTATTTCCTTGCTGCCATGAAAATTGCCTTATTGAATTTTTAAATAAACTGTGCTGGTTGGAATATCTAAAGAGCTGTTGCACAGACCCTGACAGAACTCTTTTTTTTTAAAATTAAAAAACTTGGCCTCAGGCGAAATGGAAATGTCTTCAGATTTGCAATCAGTGCTCATGTAATATATCTGAAATGCAGTTTATAAGCTGGTGATTTGATGGGATTTGTTTCTGGAGGCAGTAATGGATGGATTTGTGGAACCTGGGAGCCCAGGATGCCATGACACAAATTGATACCAATGACCATACCAAGGCATGAGGGGAGAATAGGAAAGAACAAGAAAAGAACAATCCAGTTGCTGAGTTGCACATGGGAGTCACACTGTCCTTTCCTGCCAACCTCCTCTTCATCTTTGTGTTTAACCCACTGAGACCTCCAGTCTGCTCCCAAGTGGAAAACATCTATGAGCCCCAAGAACGTCCATCTCTGATAGAGATGGGAAGTTAATAATAAATACCTGCTAAATGCTGAATAGGAACTGTCACAGAGAGCCTGTTGAGAAGAATAAAGCTTGAACTTTGTCCTGAGGCTGCTTTCTCCAGTCACTGATCTGGATCATTTCATTAGCCGAGGTCAAAGGGAAATCCTTCTGGAGGGAGGCCTGGGAAAAGTGGAAAAGCAGTGAGAAAAATACCTTCCTTTCACAAGGATACAACTGCATTGGCCTTACTTAGGGATTAAATAGATGAGCAAGTCCCTAATTATGTGTGGGTTAGATAGTAAAGAACACTAGAGGAAGGAGTGAATAAGGGAAGACAGGACTGTTTATTGAATAGGAGGAGTAGAGCTGCCCACGGAGATGCAGAGAGGCCAGAGCTGTGTGTAGGAGAAGTGGATGATTGGAGTGATTTGCCCAGTCCTCATCCAGAGCACGCAAATACAAGTGGTGCAGAGATTCATCAGTCATTGCTTATGCCAGGCTTACACAAGCTGGGAGAGCCACGGATCATCATGCAGAGCTGGGCTGGAATCAGCTGCTGCAAGGATATCTGCTGTGGGATGGAGCCCCTTGGCTGCAGCTCTTCTTCCTCTGCACCTCCACACCAGGCTCATTTTTCTCCTTATCCTGGGATATCTCACCTGGAAAAAGCACGAGGGGAATATTCACCATACACATGGACCACAGAGAGCCCAAGTCCTGCAGCACTTGGGGATCACACAATGGTACCAACAATGTGCTGTCCTCGCAGCCTGTAATTCACACCCTGAGATGTCCTATAGCCAGTTACCTCATTATGGCTAATTCTGGGGTAGCACTGATCTCTCCCAGTCCACATGAGTTGAGTGCCAACCTTCTTTCCACATGCCACCATGTTACGATGACTTTACACATCACTTTATTACACACAGCAGCATCCAGCAGGATTTGTGCTAGGAACCATGCAGAGGGAGTGCACCCCACCTGCATCCAGTAAGAGTGTGTGGGGTTTG
The DNA here is from genome assembly GCA_013397175.1 of Platysteira castanea. Classification (NCBI taxonomy): domain Eukaryota; kingdom Metazoa; phylum Chordata; class Aves; order Passeriformes; genus Platysteira; species Platysteira castanea. Next base: position 33,819 of record VYXC01003153.1, on the reverse strand, counting down.
GCTGAGATGGAGCTCATTTTCCCCATAGCAGCCCTTACAGTGCTGGGCTGTGTATTGGTAGCGGGGAAGGTGCAGGTAACACACTGGTGTGTTGGTTCTGCTGAGCACCAAGGCAGTCTCTACATTTCCCCCTCAGCAGCAGGCTGGGGATGGGCAAGATTTTGGGAGGGATCACAGCCAGGACAGCTGACCCAAACTGACCAAAAGAATATTCCATATTATATGATGTCTGCTCAGCAATAAAAGCTTAGAGAAAGGAGAAGCAGGGGAGCATTTACTATGATATTTGTCTTCCAGAGCATCCTCTACATGTACTGAGCCCCTACTTCTTGCTGATGGAAAGTAAAGAGTAAATATTTTCTTTTTCTTTGCTGCTGCTTGGGGCATTTGCTTTTGTTTAATTCAACTGCCTTTGCCTTGACATGACTTTTTTCCATCTTATTTTCCCCTCTTCTCCACCCTGCTGAGAAGACAAGTGGTAGAGAGGCTTGGTGGGCACCTATTGTCCAGACAAGGTCAGCTCCCCTTAGCGAAGCAGAAGTAAACCAAGCAGGTTAATGTGTCTTTTGGAGCTTGCAGAGCTTACATGTCTGTCTCCAAAGGTTTGCAGCCTCAAGGCGAAATAATATCTTCACAGCTGAGTTTTGCCTAAGGCTGATGCTGATGCTGTTGCTGAGCTGAAGCAGAAGGAGGAAGAGGCTCATGAGCAGATTGTGCAGTGCTGAGGAGGTCAAAAGGATAGAAGTGCTGGGATATCAGGGTTGAGCCATGGGGCAGGGACAGGAATGTGCTGTAGGGTTGAGAAACTGCTCCCTACTCTGGGAACAGGGGCAGGCCGGTGCAGAGCCAGGCTCCACATACTGGGACAGGCCTGGGAAACACTGATGTTTTCCTCTGCCTCTCACCCAAAATGGTAGATGATGCTTATCCATCATTATTATGTCACTCTGCATGGGGATGGCCCAAAGGCTCTGCAGAGGTCAGCGAGCTGATCCATAAAAAGGCACCCAAAGATGAGCTCACTTCTTTCACATGGAAAAGGAGTGGGCGAAATCTTTAATCTCTGGAGTCAGAAACAGGTTGGGGTCTTGGTAGCTTGAAACTCCAGTTTTCAGTACCCATCATTCTTGCAAATGCAACTGACTCCATCTCTCACTGCCAAGTGCTATTTCAGGGCTGTTCATTCCTCCCTAGGACATGTCCTTAGGAAATATCTTGTTTCTTGGTTGAATCCAGAAACAGGTTGTGTCTGAAGAGCAAGCCAGTGGCAAAATCCCTTGTGGCTTATTTAAAGATACCGTAAGTGGACAAATCCCTTTATTATTACAGAAATTACCTTAAACTATCCACGTCACTCACAAGTGGACAAGATCTTCTGACCCTGTGGTTGCAGGACCATCCTGAAGTTCAACCCCATGAGATGTGAGACTCACCTCTGACTTCCATGAGAATTGAGGGCACCCAGCATCAGCCTGGATAGGACTTTTTCTGGAGGGAAGAAGAGAGCAAAGGTAAATAGCTGTAAGAGAGAGAGGGACAGAGGGAATGAAAGGGAGAACAACTATTGGAGAGCTTCATCATCTCCCTGTCTAGAAGATATTTCTCCATTGACTGTATTTAAAGTCAGCCTCAGGCTTGTGGGCTTGGAGAGCTTTTAGCAGATGAAAGAACTCACTCATCAGGCAGGGGTTTTTTGATTTTTTTTTTCTCTCCCCAGCTCTCCCGGGTCTGTTTTAAAGCCATATCAGCAACTGTTGAAAACTGTCAGATGCCTTTGACAGATCAGTACTTTACCGTGGAATCTGCATGGCCTGTTAGCCAATCAAAATGCAAATTTGGGATACATTTAAAACACAAGTCCCCAGTTTGTCTTCCAAATGCTGCTGGAAAGTCATGAAAGCAATTCAGCTGTTCCTGGGACTGCACCTTCTCCTCAGTCTCCACTCTGGCAGAGCTGCTGTGTTTTGCCGGGAGGGAATGTGTGTGCATGTTGGAGAGTGTGTGTGTGTGTGTGAATGCTACAGGCGTCGTTCCCAGGCTGGGAGCATAAATCTTCCCCTCTGACTGAGTGAGATTTATGGCTCAGCCACAGGGCTCCCAGCACCTCCCAGCACAGCACTGCTCCTTCAGATCGGGGCAAGATCAGGGATGAGGTTTGGGAAGAGGGATGGACGCCCAGGCTCTCCTGCCCTGCTTCCCTTCCCTTCCTTTTCCAGATGGCAGTGGGGCAACAGTTCGAGGCTGGTGCCAGCAGCTCACCCTGGGCAATAATGAGAGCCATTTAATGGAGGCTCAATCAACAGGAACATGCTTCCCTTTCAACAAACAAACACTGCTCTTCCCACTAGGAGCTTTCTGCTGAGGGAAATGTGTGGATCAGCATCACAACAGAGGAGCATCTTTGATTTACCTCCTGATTAGGTACAATTGGCATCGTGGTGACACCAGCTCTTCCTGTTCCCAGTCAGAGCATTATCCATTCATTCCAGTCTGAGAACCCAGTCTGAGCCAGCTTAACTAGTTTTCTTTATTTTTCTACCAGAAAACTATTTTTTTCCACTCTTACTAAACTTTTTGAAAGTAAAGGTCTACGTTGTCTGAAAATAATTTATTACCCCTGAAAACACCCCTTCCTCCCATAATAATCCTCCAATTCTGATTTAAAGCCACCTCACAAAGGTGGCGTGAGGGGTTCTGTTTTTAATAAGAACTAGAACTGCTGTACACAAGACAAAAAGCCTGTCCAGCTCATTCTTTAGCTGGAAATGTCATTGTTTCATGCAGACTCGTGCATAAAAATTAACCCATACACTTTTAAAATGGGTCTGGGGGAAAAAGGCCAGTTGCCTGTTATCTACCTGTGGAGTTATCTATTGATATCAGTTGTACTGAGCCCACTACCATCCCATTATGAAGCATTTCTTATCCCCAGAGGCCCAGACCTGGGAATCTGCAGATTCTGCCACACAGGACATTCTCTGGCATTACTCAAAGCTGGAAACAATCTTCCAGTGAACTGAGTTCACTCCAAAGAAAATTCTTTCATGCTTATCAGATTTGCTTAATAAAATGGGTAAACCTTTACTGCAAGACTATTTGGAGTGATTTTTAAATGTTCCTCTTCTGCAAATGGTTGGGTTTATGTTCCCCTTGTTCCTTTAAGGTCTGGATTCTCCCTTTGCCTGTAGTCTGCCTCTTGTCTAGCTCACTGAAGCAGCCAGATGGTGTAATTTGCAGGTACCTCCACAGCACTTACTTGTCTGACATGCCTGAACTGATTGAAACATGTACAGAAACCTTTGAAACCTCATTGAAGTGGTATGGATAAAGCCCTGGAATGCGATAGATCTGGGTGACAGAGCAGGTACATTCACTCCTGGAGACTGCACAGCACAAAGCTCCAGGGGAAGGAGTTTGTGACTGCAGGGGTGGGCAGGGGATGAGACTGAGACTCTGTGGCTGCTGTGGATCTTTACAGGACCACTTGGCAGTAAATAATTATGGTCTGGTTGCTCATGTAGTGTGTCTCCCTGCATTTATATGTAGGTGTGTGTACTAGTGAGTACATGATTCTATAATTCTGTGATTTGGTACATGGCTCCCCCCATTCTTGTGTGTCTCCATGCGCTGTGTGTGTGGTTGATGTTCTTATATTTCATCAAATCGTAGAATCGCAGAATGGTTTGGCTTGGGAGGGACCTTAAAGACCATCCAGGCCCACCCCCTGCCATGGGCAGGGACACCTCCCACTATCCCAGGTTCCTCCAAGCCCTGTCCAACCTGGCCTTGGACACTGACAGGGATCCAGGGGCAGTCACAGCTTCTCTGGCAACCTGTGCCAGGGCCTCACCACCCTCACAGGGAAGAATTTATTTTAAAATATTTTATCTCTTCCTGCACTTCTCTTGCTTCTTTTTTTAGGAGTGTGTTGTCAGATGCCAGACAGCTCTGGTAAAGGGGTCAGTGAGCTGGATCAGCATTGAGACTGGGACCAATGGGTGATGAGACTCCTGGGAAGAGCTGCAGCAGAATCTGGGAGTGGAACTTGCTGGGGACACTTATGAAGAGCAGGGTGTAGAGAACTGGTCTAAAATGCCTCCTAACCCAAGGACAGTTGGCCCTCAATATCTGCACCAGTACTTTCCAGGGGAAGACATCTGGTGCCACTGAATAAAACTTCCCCTGGAAATATGTCCATGAGCAGCAGTATCTTTGCAGTCAGGGATTTGAGAAAATAGACAAACACCTGCCAGGAACAGAATTGCATTAAGCACTGATTTAAATATGACAAGGAGAAAAAAAAAAGCATTTTATTGATGGACTAAAAGAAAAGATCAAAACACAAAGTCTTCTTGTGCTTCAGCTGTGGGCAGGAGGAGATGAGGAAGGGGACAAGAGGTGAGGAAAGAGAAGTGGGCGGCTCATGCACTGAGCCCTGTTGTTGTACAGGCAACACCCTGTCAGCACTTTGCAAGAAGGAGCTCCATCTTTCTTTCTTACATGGCCTGACAGCTCTTCAGAAGAGATTTATACAGGGACAGATCAGAATATCTGTCATAGCAAACCACCACGATCAAGAGAAATGAGGCACTGTGAGCTGGGACCTCACACTTCTTAGGGCACAGGAGATGCTGTTCAGGGGAAGGGACAATCGTGGGTGCTGCTCCACACTCCAGGGTGGAGGGTCCCTGGGCTGCACCAGTGCCAGGAATGTGCTCTGGGATTTATCTGGCTCTGTACAGGTATGTGGAGGTTGCAGCTCTGTGTCCCTGCAGGCTGGAGAGCCTCCCCTTGTGATCAAAGCACAGAACCTGTCACCTCTAGGGTTCAATTCATCTCTAAGGCAGACATCTAAAACAAGTCAGATGAATTGTGCTGTGGAATTTCTTGTTTCTCTTTCCCAATTCCAGCGGGAGTTTAAGCAGCTGGCTGGGCTGAGGAGAGCTGTGCTTGAGCTGCTGAAAGTAAGAAGAGACAAATCACAGAACACAATGGCTTGGGTTGGAAGGGACCTTAAAAATCATCTCATTCCAACCCCCCTGCCAGGGGCAGGGATACCTTCCACTGGACCAGGTTACTCAAATCCCATCTTTAGTATGCAGACAGACCATCCCACAGTGTCTGCCCTCCTCCCCACGAGCCCATTCCTGGCTTCATCCTTAGAGAATCCCTCGGCCATGGCAGGTAGGGCAGGAGTGCCCTGGGAGCAGCAGGGCACACATCTCCTGGCAAGGAGGTGCTGGAAAGGTCTGCAAGGGGCAGGGATGCAGCCGTGTATGAAGAGTTTTAGACAGGCTCAGAGCAGCCAAACTTATATATTTTTTTTTTTTGCCAAAAGGTTAAAAAGGAAAAGCCAGGGAAGAGATCACCATTTGTACTGGGCAGTGACTCTGCTTGGCTCGGCCTGAGCCGCTCTGCTGTGACAAAGCCACAGGAGCATTTCACAAGGACAAAGGTTACTGGCTGCTGAGCAGCAGAGTATCAACACGGAAATGACAGCAATCCATGTCACAGTGGACATGGGGCCCTTGTAAATCTTTCCTAGGCTATTATTAGCACAGTGTGGAAGCCAGCCTCAGATGTGGGACACAGATTTGCAGCCCCTGAGTGAGTGGTCTGCAGCTCCCAGTGCTGTGCTGCCAGTCCCACTGGAGCATATCCACTGTAACTGGGAGAAAAAAAGAGAGAGGAAAAAGTGGATTGTGGTTCAGAGCCCTGTTCTCTCAGTGCAGCTCCTCCAGACCCCAACTGTGGTGTAAAATGAGATTCCACACGGATGCTGCTGCCTGCTTTCACTGCTCATTGGGCGCAATTTACTTGTCTCATCCGATTTATGCTGTGCACTCAGGTCTGGAGCATAAATATCCCAGCTCATGTAACTATGAGAGCTATATCTGCCTTGCCTCTCTCACACTGGCTCAGATTCATCAGATTCCGAGGAAGTGATTTTAATTTCAGTGATCTTCACTTTCTCACCTAAAGCCCCACTGATTTCTCCGCTGAGGTCTCCAAACCACACAAGTGGAGTTTTCCATTGGATTTCATTTTATCTTCTGATTTGGAGGGTTTAAGTGTGAATTAAGTGATACCTTGGCTTTGATCACAGCCCTCCTTCCTAGGGGTGAGTTTCAGCCTAAATGAACAGTGTGTGTGTGCGTTAGGAATGCTCTCTCCAAGCATGAATAAATGTTCTCAGGGAGATCCTTAACAACATACAATCTTCCAAGCAACAGGTTGCTTTACTAGGATTAACAGCCTGCAGAAGAATTAATGTAATTGCTATTCCAAACCAGAGCTGTGGAAAATAATCACAATGAAGTTAAATAAAACATTTGAAAACTGCTAGGGATTTGGGGTGGTATTTTAATTATTTTTTAATATTTTAAATGTGTTTATTTTGCCAATCTTGCAAATTCCCTAGTGTCCAACAGGATGTGCAAGCATTCATCGTCTCCTCCCTCTTTTTCAGAAACATTCTTAAGCTCTCATCAAAAAACAGGATAATTTTAGGGAGCAACACCCCAACTGGCCTTCCCCCAGCTGTTTCATGCTTCATTTCATAAGAAAAAAGTCTTGTCAGGTGAAAGAAGTCCACCTAATCCAGAATTAGAAGTTCAATGGCCAAAAAATTGCCACTAGGAAAGGCTGTGCAAACAGGGTGAGCACATGGCACTATTTCTCTCCCTGTCTTTCTCAGCCTCCACCACTCAGCAGCTCAGGGACTGCCGGAGTCAGAGGTGTTATCTTCCAGTTTAATGCCCTTGATGGATTTTTTTTTCTTCCATAAAGTATCTAACAGCTTCACAAAATGCATGGGTAAGCTGTAGAACTCTACTTTTTTCATAAACGCCAGAAGTTTACATGGGTTCAAAAACTAAAGTGTGAAACCGTATTACATTGCTACTGTTATGATCGGCTCAAGAACCCCAAAAATTAGATCAATAGGTTTATTACAACAAGCAGCTGCCCGCGGTGCCCAGGATGAACCTGAGTCCCACGTGGCCAGTCAGAACCCGAACAAAGGAACGCACCTGCCTCTACCTGCCCCAGCACCGCACCGACCCCAAACACCCCTGACCCCCTCAGGGCCCCCTTTATAGCCTTGCAGGGGATCAGGAACCCACCAATCCCCGCACTCGAATTGGGGGCCCCCCATTGGTCCATTTCCTGGCCCCCTGATTGGTCCATAACGAGTCCTTCCCGACCAATCACTCTCGGGCCGCGTGTCCCCTCTGGGTGCCCTCGGTCCCCTGGTGCGGGCGGGCAGCTCTGGGAGCTTCCATCGCTGGGCCTCGAGGTCCCGTCACCCCGTCCTCCAAGCGATGGGCTCCCAATCTACCCCCTCCCGTGCACCATCTCAAACCCCAATAACTTTGAATCACAGCAACTGGTTTGTAATATTAAATCGTCCATAACACTACCTTCTGGATGTGCTATCAAGCAAATACACCTTGACAGGGAAATCTCTTCCCAGGAAACATCATGATTTTGATACATTCTTCTTTTTTTACTTCTTTTCTTCCCTTTTTAAAATCAATTTCTGGAATAAATGTGTTCCATAGCAAATCTTGCAAAGGAAGTGTTTTCCTGCTTGCAGCACTCCTCCAGCCCATCTGCGAGAGGACTGTACGTGATCAGATCAGATGCACTACAAGGTGTTTGTTCTGCTGCCCAGGAGTGGAACATCAGGAGCCACTGGACTGTGACCAGTCGAATAATTCTGAACAAATACATGGAAATAAACATAATCATCCTTATCGCATTAATCACAGTCTTGCAGGAAACCTTTACCTGGATTTTAGTGAATTCAGAGCCCATTTCTCCATTATCTCTGATTCCCTGGTGATCCTGGGCAGCTGGAGCAGAATTCACCCTCATGTAAGAGCCAGTGCAAAGTCAAAGCATCCCCTGAACGCCACTGGCATGCCTGTGCTCTTTGCATTTATCCTCTGCAAAGTGAGGTGGTGGTGAGGTCCTGTAGGATATGAGGAGGCAGACTCCTCCTAGGCCAACCAAAATACCCAAATCTCTGTTTCTTAAGCCTTTTCCACCCTACAGGTGTTTTTCTTCTCTGTCAGGCTGCCAAGACTCTGCATGCTTCACAGGCATAGAAGAATAACCCCTTCACTTATGCAGGGACATTTTTAACTCCCACCAAACCTTCCCACTCTGGGGAACTTGTTTTAACATTGCTTTTCCCAGTACAGAAACAGCCCTGGGAAGTCAAACTCACTGCCTTCAAGACGAAGAGTGAGCCTCCACTTACACAGCAAGCACCAGGGGCTCTTTAAAGCCTTCCCAGTGCCAGGCAGAGTCTCTCTCTTTCCTTCCTCACTTTCATGCATGTTTTGGAGGAATCTGAACTGCTTTTGAAGCTGAATCTGCTCCAAGTCTCTCCAGGTCAGATCCCCATCCACCTCTGTGGCTGTTTGGAGCTAGCAGTGGGCACTGTCCCTCCAACCATGCTGCTGTCCTTCCCTTCCAGCCCCACCACATATTTCAGATATCTTCAGGCCCCATAAACAGCCCTTCTGCAAAAGGAGCTGGAACCATTTCAGCCTGGGCTGTGCTGAGAGGAGACAGAGACGCCCCCTCAGGCTGACTGAAAAGGGCCCAATGAACGCTGTGATGACAGCACAGTAAAATTCCCTGGGCTCTAAATATTTTATCATCATAAAATAAACATAGATCTTCTCATCATGAAATATACATTAAAAAATGTTTAAACATGTTAATTATTAAACCAATATTGATTCATATTGGGTGAAGCATTAACGGGTGGAGTTCGGAGGAGGAAAATTGGCAAACGTATTTAATGTCAAAAGAGCGCTTGCCACATATCAATATTCATCAGGTCTAACCACTAATAATCATAACAGTGACAGGCCAGATTTATGACTCCATCCGCATGAGGGCAAGTCTGTACAGAGGGACAAACTGAAATATTAAGATGGGAGGCACAAAAATTCAATTTTTTTTTTTTACCTCCAGCTCATCATTGTACTGCAGGATGAATAAACTGAGGATTTGTGTAAAAGAGTCTGAGCAAACAGAGGGAAGACTCTTGTGAGTTTACTTCAGAGCAGGTTATCATAAGGATTTAATCATCTGCTCTGATAAGGCCTGGGGTAAGGCTGCCTCCTGTGCAGGTGTCACCAGAGTGTACAAGGAGTTAATGGTTGCTCCTGTCCCCTTTCTTCAGACATTTATTCAAAGAAGCTTAAATGGATTTTCTGAAAGTCAGAGAGTGGGAAATGCATCATGTGCCACCTTTGGCATTTGTAAGGTTGAAGGTGAAGCTTGAGTTGGGGAGTTTTATGGTTCAAGTCAGTTATTTTGATTTGGGGTTGTAAATATTCTCCCCAGCGGAGAATGCCTTGCTCACTGTGTCTGCCAGAATTCTTTTGCAGATTTTTTCCCTCTGGAAGCTCTAGCTTTGATAATACACTTAGATCACAGCACAGATAGAAAGGAAGGGACTGGGAAATGAAATTCCATTAATATGGGAGACCTGCCAAAGGTCCTTAATTTGGTAAAGTTTTAAATGTCCATTCCAACCACTCTAGGAGCAGGAATCCTGTTGCAAATGCAGTCTGTCCAAGGACATTCTAGGCACTGTTGTCTGGATCTGTTTTTCATTTCCTCACCCACCTAGAATTTTTTCCCCTGATTTATTTCAATGGGAATGGGTACACCAAGACCTGTATCTACAACACTGTGTGAGTATGTGAATTTAACAGCATTTTTTCAATATGCTGGAACCTAAGAGAACTTCAGAATTACAGGGAGTTCATTGTATTTAAAATTTTTCTTGAGAAGAGAGTCTCTCTTCTTGGGCTTTAAACGAAAAAAGCACGATGAGGTTCAGTGACTCTGTTCAAGGACTCCAGTTTAAGTTTGTTCAGTCTACAATTCAAAAAATAAAGTTGTTTTCTTAAGAACCTCCTCTGCAAATGCAAGTGTGGTACCAGAGAGTTAACAGGTGCTCTGTCTTGCATGCCAAGTTAATTTAATACTTTTTATTACCGTGTCTCTTTGCAGGACTATGTGCTCTTGTAACCTGTCTCTTTACAGGTTACAAGAGCACACAAAAAGAAACCTTCTCTCTTGCGGTGGTGGTGGAGGCGGGGGGTGGGTTCATACAACTACTGGGGGACAGAGTCATGCCAAGAAAAGTTAAATAAATTGGTTTTCCCCTTGCTGGAACTTGGTTTTAATGTCAGGGCCAGTACATGAGTGAGCTGCTGGTGCATCCTGCAGATACAGAAGTGTGTAAGGTGCTGCACAGAAGATAAGGATGGGAGAAAAAAGATCAGATGAACCATTCTGCTGACCAAAACCAGCCTGGAAACAGGGATCTTTAGGTCTTTCAGGTCCTCTCCTTTACCCACTAGTCCTTGTTGCCTTCCTTCTTTCTCACTCCAGAATACACGCCAGTACAACAGCAAATGTCAACCTTTTTCTTTGGGACAAGACATTCAAACGTCAAAACCTTTAACATCTGGCAGCTATAGTTTTCTGTTGAACAGCAGCTTTGCTGTCAGTGTTTATCTGCAGGAGAAATGCTTCCAAGCCTATGCATGGAGATGATACACTAAATTGTCCATTTAATTTCCACTTACTTGGAGACTCAGCATACATTAAAAAATATTTGGCTATTAAAAGCATGTTTATGAACTCTAATATTGCTGCCAGTGGTATGCGACTAATACAGAGTAAAGTGCATTTTGTCATGATCGGTTGATTTTGGAGTAATCTGTCACTGGGAAGTGTTAATCTGGGGGTTCTCTTCCTAATGCAGCTCCAAAAGATGTGTCTGGAGGGATTCCTGCTCTGGTTGTGTCTTGCACAACATCCTGGCACAATGTCCTTGCATGAAACTCATCCTGAGTGTAGTGAAAGCCAAATTAACCTTTTAAAGGTGCACTATGGCCTGATTTCCTAACAAAATCATGTTCTTTGAATGTACAAAGTAATGAGAATTCCTTTATCCATCTACTCCACCACACAGTCCTATCCAAAAACTTTTGTACTGATTGATCACTTGTAATCAAATGTGATACAGAAATTAACAGCCTCAAAAATATTAAGTTCTCACAAGTTTCATGAAGAAGATGATTCTGTTGGAGCTCCTAAGTAATTGCACACCCAGGGATTCAAACACGGGATATCTATGCATGGAAAGCAAGCTTCATTTCCATGGAGCACAGAAGTAGCTGGCATCTTGATGGGATGTTCTCCCACTGGGAAAACATCCATTTCTTAAAATCAAAATATGCTACAGTAACAAACACTGATTTAAGTAAAATTTCAGTTGAAGGCAGTCATTTAGTTTATGATAATAAGGTATTTGATATCTTTCAGTCTTATAGAATTTGCTTCCCCTTAATGTATATTATAATTCTCATACACAAAAAAATCCCAAACAACAAAAAACAACCAAGTGTCTGTGTTGTGGGAAGACTGTTGGAGGTTCATAAATAGCTATTTTCTTCAGAATTTTCACATCATATGTCATGGGGAAATGTTGGAGTTTGGGGGAAAAAGTTAAAAACCTGGAATATGTGCTGAAAGACAAATTCAAAATTTAAACCAGAGCATTAACAATTCCTCCAGAGTGAAAGGCCCTGCTAATCAGCAGCTGTATCCAGAGAAACCTCCTGTCAAAAAGCTCTCCTGTACCCAACTCTACTGACCAGAACAACAAGCAACTAAATCTTCATCAGTTACTGGCCTCCTGTACCCACAAGACAGTGCCAGCGATGCTCCTCCAAGGGCAGCAGTCAGGACCCCTGGCCCTCAGGCAGAAAGCAGAGCCAGGTGCTGTGGCTCTCCTTGCCTTTGTCTTTGGTTCCTCAATGCTCATGTCCCGCCCAGGCTCCTTGCCTTGGCTACCAACAGCAGCAATGTCCCTTTAGGTGACGTGACAAGGCTTCTCTTGCTGTGCAGTGCTCCTCCTCCAACACTTCCTGGATGTCATTACAGTTACTTGAGCGTTTCCCCTCTCTCAGATGAGCACCTTATCTCATCCAGGAAAACCAAACTCGCTGTCTCCACGACCTGCACATCAGCAAAGATGCTCTGGGGTCATGGGTACCATTCGGAGAGAGAGTTCAGTGCTGGGGAAGCCCAAGCCAACCACTTTGGATTATTGTTTAGGGAATCTGGTGAAACCAGTTGACGTTGTACAACAAATTAAGGGCTGGACTTGTTCATACTGGGTTTTTCTAGAGGACTGGGATCCCTAGGACTCAGCTTCCACTGGTTGTCCTGTTTGGTGGTGACAAATCCTTGTATGTGGTCTCAAAGCACAGCACAGAGTGCTACAGGCTGTGCCAGAGTCTGGGCAGCAGTGAGTGTGCTGTGTGCCTGATCCCAGCTGCAATCACTGCAAAAATGAGCCCTAACAGGCACCATTCACATGCCGGGCTCACTCCTGAGTTGGGAAATAATGACTTGGGACTCACTCTGCAAATGCAGCTGCCTCCTGGGCCTAACTACCACACATTGTGTGGGGCGCAATTAAGAGATCATAGAAATGCTGCCATTGATAGCTTTCTGGCTGCCCCTGGAAAATGTTCTCAACACATGGCTAATAAGTAGGTTTCTTTGATACCACTTTGATAGTTAGGGACAGCAGGAGGAAAACAAGTAGAAGACCAAGCTCCATGCTATTATCCTTTTTAACTTTGCTTAGCAAATGATTCTGAAGAGCTCAACACAATCACTCCCCCTTTTAAGCATAGGTTTTTCCACTCCTCTTCCTCTACTAGGGTCTAATTTTAAGGGAGCACTTTGGGATTTTAATAACAGAATTATACACTTTGCCCACAGGTCTTTAATCTCTCGATGTTTATCCCATCAGCTGCATCTCTGGCAAGCCTTTATCCTGGGATGTTTGTCTATTAAATTAACAGTATTTCAGAAGAAGATAAGCCATTTGCAAGCATTAAATCACAAGGCAGCAGCATTCACTTTGTTCTCTGGCTGTTGCATCACTCAGTACATCACCAAGTTTTTCATCTTCCCTGCCACCCCCACCCTCTGCCCCCACGCTGTCTGCAAAATGCACAAACCTCTCCGAGGCAGGCAAATCCAAAGAGAAGGAGACAGATGAGATCCGTGTGAGCAGCAGACTGGGAAGGTTTGGAGGGTTTGAATGACATTGCTGGATTTTGGCTGGGTTGCCTGTGGAGAAGAGGGTAGAGCAGAGCCCTCCACATCTGAGCATCTCAGAATGTGCCAAAAGCAGTGACTAACCCCGCCCAGCAAAGAGCAGAGTCCCAGTGAATGCAGCAAACAGGCTGCCCACACCCTGCTGGAGTGAAACCACCCCAGGATGGAGGTGGCCCACGCTGAACAGTGCATGGAGAAGTTCTGTGGTGCTGAATGACCAGAAGGAGATGGATGTCTCACAGAGTGAAGGAGGAGAGTTAGTTGGAAGGTGGCCAAGAAAACGGAACTCATAATTCTGTTTATGCACGAAACAGAAATGAGAGTATACATCTTGAATGGCTTTGTCCGTCTTAATTCTTGGCCTTAATTGAAGGGGTCCTTCCTCAAGAAAGAGACCTGTAGCGGATGTTTGGAGATATTTTCAGAGCTTGGTGGACTGTAACAGAATCGTCAGCACTGAGAAATATTCATTTTTTGCTCCTTGGATTGTGCCCATCCAGCAAATGGAGTGGGTTCAGTTTCATTTAAACGCTGATAAGTGCCAGGGCCCTGCAGAAAGCAGACATGGTGCATCTGCAAGCAGATGGGAAACATCTCCATGTAAGTATTTATGAGACACCTAACATAGTTTTCCTTTCACAAAAAGAAGCAAACAGATGAAAATCTAAATGTTAAGTGCAGTGTGAACCAAAAATTTGGGGGGAAAACTCAGAAAAATTTGTACAAAGCAATCTGTTGCAATGACTTCTCTTTTATCTTCCCATTGACTTCTTGCTTCCTACCCTTCTTTCTGTCACCTTTTACAATATAACCATGCAAGCATCCTATTTTTGATATCAAAACTCTCTTTGAACCAAATCAGACTAGAAACAGTAAATTCCAGCCATACTCCACAACATAACACCCTGGGAATTTTGTCTTCCTGCCCTCCTTGAACTAGCAAATGAAAAAAAAACATCAAAATGAAAAATTACTGGTTTTTTTTACAGGTACATGCCCTTTTTTCTGCATCCAGGTGCCACATCTTGGCTAGTCATTCTCTGGATTTGACAGATTTTAAATCCCAAAGGCTTCAGCAAGGCACTTGGCCCACCTTTCTCCCTGGAGAGGGGAGCATATTTGGATTCCTCTGGTTATCTACATGTTTAGGGAGGTGCCTGAGGTCGTGATAATCCCTTCCAGCTCTCTGACAACTGGGCTGTGACACCCTAGACACAATGGATAACACAGACTGAGATGCTGCCCTATCTGAAAAACAGGGTATGAGAAGTGCTAAGAGTAGAATCATAGAATTATTCAGGTTGGAGAAGACCTCTGAGATCATCTAATCCAATTAAAAGACAGAGCAGACAGATCCTTTTTCCTGGCTGGGGAGGAAGTATGAAATGCAGAGTATATTTACATTTTTGAACCAATCTGGAGCAAAGCTGACACCTTTCAGCCTTGCCCAGAGTTGTTTTGGGTGAAGGACCCTCCTTTTTGGCTTTCTTCTTTGGGCTCTGGAGATTCAGCCTTGTTCTCCTCACCCCAGGTCCATTCCGCAACCACACCGTTTCTAAATCAGCCTCTGTCACTTTGTTTGCTTGTGTTTTTGTCTGTCTTCCTCTCCTGCTTTTTGAAATTTGTCTTTGGATCACATAAATCTTCCTTATGGAAATATTTGTGCACTTGGCACATTTCCAAGGAATGTTTAGACTTTAATAAAGCAATTTTTGTGGGTTTTTTTCTATTTTTCTTTTCAGGGGTAGAAGTCTGTCATGGTTTTTTTTTTTAATGGCTTTCCTCCATGAATCTTGGCAGCTTATAGTCCCCTCCAGTGGGATGTAATTGGAAGTAGCTGCTCCCTCTGATAGCCTGGCTTTCAGAGAGTGGCCTCCAGTTCAGTAGCTACAAATAACTGTGGGCAATTTTGCCTGTGCTTAATTGCAACAAGGTTGTTTCCTCCAATTCTCAAGTCTTTCATTTTCAGGCAAAACCAGAGATGAATGCTCATGTGTATTCCTCTAAAACCCCTTTATAATAAGTGTTAAGAAAGTATTCTCTGTCACTGCTGACAACTTCCCCTCAGAAGACTGGAGGAGATCCAGATGCTGCTGGAAACATCGGGTGATGTGGTCAGCAGAAGACTCTTGGTTTGGCTGATTGATAAAGCTCTGCCTCTGCCCAAGAGTAAATGTAGAGCTCATTGCTTATTCCCTCTTTCTCTTGGTAAATTTAGAAATCTTTCAAGCTGGGTTAATTTTAGTTTTAGGAATTGTAATGCCACAAAAGAATATAACCGGTGTTTCAAGTAAATCCCACTTGTCCAAAGGAGCCTCAGCTCTGATAGTGCTGCACTCAAAGGGTGTTCTCCAGTCTAGCCTTCAAACTCTCATGATTCCACAACCTTCCTGGGCTATTTTTCCAGCATTTAACTCTCAGTAGTCTCAAAAGGGCAATCTAAATACCCTCTATAACACAGGTTTATCTTTGAACCACTCCAAAATTAAACTGCCTCAAGTTTAGAAGAGGATGGAGGAACCTCGGATCCTCAATCTTCTGGCAGCATTAGCTGTCAGCCCACAGAAACCCTTGCAGGGATAGGAATAGCCTTGGTGCTATTCCGAAATGCTTAGAAAAAGCTTTTCCCAGGAAACCGGGCGAGTGCTTTTCCATGCTCCGCCATCTGCACCTGCTGGAGACCCGCTTGGCTCCTGGCATCTCACAAATACATCAATAGGAGACAAAACCATTAAGAAACCAGCAGAGATCACTTCAAAATGCAAACAAAGGAGAATAGTGAGACACTTCAGGACACATTCTGAACTGCTGTAAATCAGTAAAACTCACAGATTTCAACCCAACTCTTGTCAGTCTGCTCCAGCTGAGGATTCGGTTCTTCATCATTAATTCCTCCAGCATTGCACAGCCAGCTTTTGTAGGGATCGAATGACTTCCTTCTTGGAGTTTATAGCTGTTCCTGCAAGGCCTTTGGTTTATCCCTTTGTCATTAGCCTGTCTAAACAAAAAGAACAAAAGAAAAAGAACTGGGAAAAAAGAAACCCAAACAGATGCATTCACATTTCCTCCACTTCAGGCAGACTTTAGGTAAGAAATATTGCTATAGTGGGGATCTACTGGGACAGGTTTCCTGGTTAGGATAAAGATGTTGGTTAAGATCTAAGGCCTGAAGAATCTTGGTTCAGATTAATGAAAGAATAAAATAAGACTCTAAATTCTACCCAAGAGTCTTCTTTTTCATGAAAATAACATTTCATTCTTCATTTCAATGTTTTCCAATCATTCTGAATCCTCCTGGAATCAGATGCAGATGTCATGAAATACCAGCAACGAAGCTAATACGGACTTATCCTGAAGGATCAGAGAAGAAATAATTATGAAAATTAGGAAGAAAACCTGCTCTGCTGATATTGTCCATCCATTTTGGAAAATTATTAGGGACCAGTAGTTCAAAAAAGCCTCAGGTGCCCCATAGGAGGAGCTGAGTCCTCACCCGACCACAGCCTTTTTGGCAGCTTGATCCCAGCTAGCAAACTTCATTTTGTAGTTGAGCCTGGACCACATAGTGCCTTTTTTGCCCTTCAGACTGATTTTCAACATTAGGGAGATGGATTAAGACTCATAGAGATGGTTAGATGGTTGGAAGAATTTTCAAAAATACATGTGGAAGTTAAATAAACAAGGAAATAAGTGGTCCAAATGTTTTTCAATTCTGCAAGCCTTCCTGTGAACCGCTAAAGACATTATTTTCTTTTTCTTTACCACATGAAATCTTTCATAAAGCTGACTTGACCATGCCAAGGGTCACACAGCAGTTAAGAATTAAACCCCAAGACTCTCAGATCAGGAAAAAAAACCCATCCTGAAATGCTTTTTACTGATTTTGTTTCTGGTAATAGCACAGATAGAATAAAAGGTTTTCACTGGGTGGAAGCCAACCAGGATCAATCTTCTGACTAGTAGCAGCAGCCTCAGAACTCTACCCCCCAAAGCTAATGAAAAGGCAGCTTCCCTGTGTTTTTTGGAAAGAATACCTTGTGCTCTGCCACAGTCTCAGCTGGTGGCCTGTAAACCCTGCACAGGAGTTGGATCTGCCATTTCTGGTAGTTACCGTGTTGTCTTCAATACAGAACTTGTCAGAGCAATAAAATATATATATTTTCTGTCCTGTGGGGCAGCTTTGTACACTTTTTTCCATAAGTAACCTTGGAATGTAGACTTTTGAGGAGCAGGCAGATGACTGTGTACATGGGGCAACTTTCACAGCAGCTGGCCTGCTGGAGCCAGATGGGCTCCATCTATCTGCTAAGGGCAAAAGGATTCTAGCCCATGAATTGGTGGAACTTATTGAGAGGGCTTTAAACTAGGTTTGAAGGGGGAAGGGGATGCAGCTAGACCCTCCAGAAACAAGCCCAAGGGTGGTAAGCCAGAGTTGGGTGAAATCAGTAGCCCAGCTGCAGTGCACGTACACTAATGCATGCAGCACGGGTAACAAACAAGAGGAGCTGGAAGCCGTGGGACAGCAGCCAAGCCGTGACATTGTCACCATCACAGAGATGTGGTGGGATGGCTCGTGTGACTGCAGCGCTGCGATGGATGGCTACAAGCTCTGCAGAAGAGGCAGGCAAGGGAGAAGAGGTGCAGGGGTGGCTCTGTATATTAGGGAGGCTCTTGACGCCATGGAAATTGAAACTAATGACAATAAAATTGAGCACCTATGGGTAAGAATCAGGGGGAAGGCCAACAAGGCTGACATCCTGCTGGGAGTCTGCTATAGACCACCCAACCAAGAAGAAGAGGTGGATAACTTTTTCCACAAGCAGCTGGAGGATGTTTCAAGATCACCAGCCCTTGTTCTTGTAGGTGAATTTAACCCACCAGACATCTGCTGGGAACTCAACACAGCAGAGAAGAGGCAGTCAAGGATGTTCTTGGAGTGTGTGGAGGACAACTTCTTGTCACAACTTGCTTGTGAGCAAGCCTACCAGGGCAGGGACTACACTAGACCTGCTGTTTGCGAACAGAGATGGACTGGTGGGAAATGTGGTGGTTGGAGGCCATCTGGGGCACAGTGATCATGAAATTATAGAGTTTTCAATATTTGGTGAAACAAGGAGGGGCATCAATAAAACTTTCACACTAGACTTCCGGAGGGCAGACTTTGACTTATTCAAGAGACTTATTCAGAGAGTTCCTTGGGAAGCAGCCTTTAAGAACAAAGGATGGGCATGCTTCAAAACAGAAATTTTGAAGGCACAGGAACAGACTGTCCCTATGTGCCAAAAGACGAGTAGACAAGGAAAACAACCAGCCTGGATGGGCAAGGAGCTTTTGAAGGAACTAAGGAAAAAGAAGAGGGCGTATTACCTTTGGAAGGAGGGTCAGGTATGTCAGAAAATGTTTAAGGGGGTTGCTAGGGTGTATAGAAAAAAAATTAGAGAGGCAAAAGCCCAGTTAGAACTCAAACTGGCAACTTCTGTGAAGGACAATAAAGAATAATTTTATAAATACATTAATGGCAAAAGGAAGGGCAAGGAGAACTTCCATTCTCTATTAGATGTGGGAGGGAATTTAGTAACTAAAGACGGTGAAAACACAGGGCTACTTAACACCTTCTTTGCCTCAGTTTTCAACAGAAGGACAACTCAGTCCTCCTGGGCTGGTAGATGGTGTCAGGGATGAGAATAGCCCCCTGTAATCCAGGAGGAAGCAGTCAGAGACCTGCTGAGCCACTTAGATGCTCATAAATCTACGGGACCAGATGGGATCCATCCTAAGGTGATGAGGGAGCTGGCAGATGAGCTTGTGAAGCCACTCTCTGTCATTTATCATCAGTCCTGGCTCAGTGGGAAGGTCCCAGATGACTGGAAGCTGGCCAGTGTGACGCCCATCCACAAGAAGGGCCGGAAGGAGGATCCAGGAAACTACAGGCCAGTCAGCCTGACATCGTGTCTTAGTTTAAAAGACAGGTGTCTGCCAAGGAAGGCAGGAGTCCCCCTTGGAATGGAAAATGCAACCCCCTTCCCTCCGAATTATTATAATTTTGAAATTAAAGGGCTTTCAGGCAAAGATATGAGAAATAGGAATAACAGTTATTTTACTAATATATATATAAAACAAAGCAATAGTACAGGAACACTGGTTTAACCTGACAGAGTCAGGGTATGACCTGACACCCTGCTGGGCAGGGTGGTGGTAGCAGTCCGGTCAGGTGAGAGCTGCAGTTCTCTTGGAAGTGGTTCTGTTGAAGCAGNGCGTGGGTTTAGGAGAGGTAGGTCATGCTTTTATGACCAAGTGACCCGCCAGGTGGATGCAGGAAAGGATGTGGATGTTGTCTATCTGGACTTCAGCAAAGCCTCTGGGACTGTCTCCCACAGCATACTGCTGGAAAAGCTGGAAACCCACAGCTTGGAGAGGTGCTGGGTTAAGAACTGGCTGGATGGTCGGGCCCAGAGAGTGGTGGTGAACAGTGCTTCATCCAGTTGGTGTCCAGTCACTAGTGGGGTCCCCCAGGGATCAGTGCTGGGGCCAGTCCTGTTTAATATCTTCACTGATGATCTGGATGAGGGGATTGAGTCCACCATCAGTAAATTTGCAATGACACCAAGCTGGGAGTGAATGTTGATGTGTTGGAGGGTAGGACAACTCTGCAAAGGGGACCTGGACAGGCTGGATAAGGNTATCTGGACTTCAGCAAAGCCTCTGGGACTGTCTCCCACAGCATACTGCTGGAAAAGCTGGAAACCCACAGCTTGGAGAGGTGCTGGGTTAAGAACTGGCTGGATGGTCGGGCCCAGAGAGTGGTGGTGAACAGTGCTTCATCCAGTTGGTGTCCAGTCACTAGTGGGGTCCCCCAGGGATCAGTGCTGGGGCCAGTCCTGTTTAATATCTTCACTGATGATCTGGATGAGGGGATTGAGTCCACCATCAGTAAATTTGCAATGACACCAAGCTGGGAGTGAATGTTGATGTGTTGGAGGGTAGGACAACTCTGCAAAGGGGACCTGGACAGGCTGGATAAGGTGGGCCAAGTCCAACAACATGAAGATTAACAAGTCTAAGTACCGAGTCCTGCACTTCGGTTACAGCAACCCCCTGCAGCGCTGCAGGCTGGGGGCAGAGTGGCTGGGCAGTGGCCAGGCAGAAATGGACCTGGGGGGACTGGTCAACAACCAACTGAACACGAGCCAGCAGTGTGCCCAGGTAGCCAAAAAGGCCAATGGCATCCTGGCCTATATAAGGAATAGTGTGGCCAGCAGGAGCAGGGAAGCCATTCTTCCCCTGTACTCAACACTGGTGAGGCCGTACCTTGAGTACTGTGTCCAGTTCTGGGCTCCTCAGTTTAGGAAGTATGTTGGGATGCTTGAACCTGTCCAGAGGAGGGCAACAAGGCTGGTGAAGGGGCCTGGAACACAAGCCCTATGAAGAACGGCTGAGGGAGATGGGGTTGTTTAGCCTGGAAAAAAGGAGACTCAGGGGTGACCGTATCGCTCTCTACATGAAAGGTGGTTGTAGCTGGGTGGGGTCGGTCTCTTCTCCCAGGCAACAACTGACAGAACAAGAGGACACAGTCTTAAGCTGTGCCAGGGGAAATTTAGGTTAGACGTTAGGAAACAATTCTTCATTGGAAGAGTGATTGCGCGCTGGAATCGTCTGCCCAGGGAGGTGGTGGAGTCACTGTCCCTGACGTGTTTAAAAAAAGACTGGATGTGGCACTTGGTGCCATGATTTAGTTGATGAGGAGGGGTTAGGTTAGGTCATAGGTTGAACTAGATGATCTTAAAGGTCTTTTCCATCCTAATTCATTCTGTGATTCTGTGTGATTCTGTGATTTATGTATCAGCACCAACACAAACGCCCACATACCCCAGTGCAGGTCTAGCACACATTCCTTTGTAGAGGTGTGTTTTCCCAAATACAGTGTCAGGGAATCTGTTCTGACTGCTCCTTGATGGATTCGCAGTGTGCTGATCAGCCTGACAGAGGCCGTGTGGAAAGAGCAGCAGTTCTGGCTGTGTTGCCCAGCAGGACAAGGGGAGCAGCTGGACAGGGCTTAGCACATCAGTAAATGAAAGAAAGTGGCTCTTCCTCAGGCTGCACCTGGGGCTTCCAGTTAGAGAATGAGAGTGGAGACCTGGCAACTGCTCCCACAACAGGACAAAAAGCAGGGAAGAAGAAACTTGATGAGAACAAAATCACCTCCAGGGCAAACATAAACTGTTCTGCTGATCTGATGGAGGAGATGAGCCATGTTTCAAGTGTCTAAAGGGGGGTTTGGACCACAAAATTACAGAACACTTGGTGACATCAAGATGGGATCTCTTTTACTCCGGACCTGTTGCTCACAGTGTCCATGAGTCACTTTAAATACTCCAGGATAAATTCTCTATTTTACTTTTCATCTTTTAAAACTCAGCTTGACATATTAACTCATGCCTAGGTTTTGTTGCCCACGTGTAGGGTTGAACATTGTTCTTGTATCTTTCAAACATGTACCGAAAGAAAACATTCAGTTATCTTCTAGTACCTGTTCCTGAATTCTGGGCCACAAAGCAGCACCACTCCTTATGTCGCAGATGGTTTCTGCTATTATTGTGTGGGATTAACACAATGATAAAACATGTTCCAGTTCTGGACTTGTGCAGTGATCCCACATCAGTGATACAGCAGAGAGACACAACCTGGTATCTGAGACAAGACCAAAATTCGAGATGTTCTTGTTGGAGGAACAGCCTAAATCTGAGCTGAGTTTTCAACATTGCATCCAGATCAGGGGAAAAATTACCCTGGAAATTTCACTATATCCAGACAGGCTTCCTTTATGGGTTTTCCATATTTCTAGCTGTCAAATACATTTAAAACATTACATCAGACAGTATCATCTCATAATAGTCTGCTGCTTCTTTCTTTCAGCAGCAAAAGAATGAAACGAGTAAAGAACAAGCTGTACATGAACATGAAACTGTAAAACAAAAACTACTACTAGCAGTAATAATATTCTTGTTAATTATTGTAATACAACTGCATTTAGGAACCCTGCCATGACCTTGTTTTAGGCCATGCTCAAGGTGAGAAAGTAGGTGGCAAAATCATTTTCCATCTTAACAAATTTGCCCATTCCCTGTTTGCGGCACACATCAACCTGGCCCTTTGATCTAGTACAAGATACTCTGCTTCCCTGGAGAATTTAGGGCCAGATGCTTTAACATAAAATATCTCCATTAAATCTCTATTGCCTTCCACAGGGTATCGCAAATTTAAATTGGCTGAAAATTTTGCTCTTGAGAGCTGTTGGAGTGAACCAGGGGAAAATTATGTTTTATCAGGTTTTGCAGCAAAATGCTAAAACAGAAGTAGAAATAGTTTTTCCCCAAGAATGATGACAGACCTTCAGGCAGCAGGAAAAAAAAAAAAAAACAAAACAGCTGAAGTGTTAAAGCCCACAAAAGTTTGTACTCTTGGGAAGAGTAAGAGGAACCAATGGATTCATTTTGATATCCACTCTTGCCCAGAAGTTTGTTTTAATCTGAAAGTTGAGGAGCAAGGTGTTCTACCTTGTGCTTGAGACTGCTGGACTCATTCTCTGTGCAATATATCCATGAGCATCACTGACCTTCCTATGAAATGAAGTCATGTGGAGATAGAGACTCCTTGGGAGCAAGGACAGAGTGATTTCCCCTCTCAAGGTGCGAGGGGCACATGTCACCACGTCCCCCAGCTCCAGAGCCATCAGAAGAGACACTCATGTCCACTTGCTGTTGAGCATCCTGGGGGAACATGGTTCCTCATACCATTTGAAGGTTTCTTTAACATCATCCCTCATCCTCCCCTCTCCAGCTGTGTTCTCTCTCTCCTGCTTTGCTCGTTGCTTCTTCAGACCCGAAGTCTCAGGCTGGGATTAAAAAAAGTACATTTGACTGGCTTTGCCTGTTCCTTTTCCAAGGGTTGTTCCCACCTGGAGCTCAGTTGTGTGAGGGGAGGGAGGTTTTGCACTCCTCCAGACAACAGTCTGTGCATCCATACAGCACATCCACTAAGGACCCAGGAGTGCTGCCTGGGTTTCTGTGTATATTCACATGTCAGCATTCCCAGTTTTATCCAGGCAATTAGGTAGTTTATATCCACGGGTTTGTGCAGCTCACTTAAATCTGCATCTCCCAGATGCGCTTGCCTCACTTGTGTGTTCATGAAGACACAGCTTTTCTTACATCTGCATTAACATGTAGAAGCTTTGTTTCAAAAGCCAGTCTGCTCAGGAGATCTGTGAGCCTTTCTGGCTGAATAAATAGCCAGCCCAGCATTCATTTGGTCACATATCCATCATTCCATTCACCCTGGGTTGGATTGCTCACATCCCCACACTGTCACTGCCTGCACTTTGCTGTACTGCCTGGGATGTGTGGGTTCTGGCCCATCTGCATGGATCACATCTGTGCACTGAGCAGTTTTCCAAGAGCAGACAGCGCTGAAGTGGCTCAGGGCCAGATCTTCAGTGCACTTCCACCAGCTCAAGCACAGCTTTATAGATGTCCTTCGAGTGAGCAAGCAGCTCAACCCCTTCCTTCCCTGGAGAGCTCAAGTTTGGCCCATGTTTTTATCCACTAAGGGGACACAGAATCATCAAACCATTTAGGTTGGAAAAGATGTTTCAGATCTTTGAGTCCAACCATTAACCCAGCACTGCCAGGTCAGTGACTAGACCACAGAATCACAGGATCACTAATG
Organism: Platysteira castanea; assembly: GCA_013397175.1. Taxonomy (NCBI): domain Eukaryota; kingdom Metazoa; phylum Chordata; class Aves; order Passeriformes; genus Platysteira; species Platysteira castanea. Next base: position 9,918 of record VYXC01003153.1, on the reverse strand, counting down.
TTGGAAAAGACGTCCAAGGTCCTCAAGTCCGATCTTCAACTGAATACTGCCATGCCCACTAAACCTTACCATCTACTCATTTTCTGAACACTTCCAGGCATGGTGGCTCCACCCCTTCCCTGGGCAGCCCCTTCCAATGCTTAGCCACTCCTTCAGTGAAGAAATTTTTGCCAATATCCAACCTGAACCTCTCATAGTGTAACTTTAAGCCATTTTTCTTGTACTATCACGAGTTGCTTGGAAGAACCATGTCCCCAGCATATCCACAGATCTTTTAAATCCATCAGGGGTAGTGGCTTCACCACTGCCCTGGGCAGCTGTGCCAGGGATGGACAAACATCCACCAACAGTGGGGCTGGTGTGGTAGTCACAGCAAGGGATCGGGGTGTGGATACAGGAACTCAGGAATTCTTGTTCCCCTTCAGCTGCCGTGGACGCCCGGCAGAGATACTGGGATGCGCAGCCGAGGGTTCCAGCAGCATTCCCGGCAATAAACAGGGAGCACAGAGCCATGGCATGTGCTCTACTGGCCGCTCACCCCTGAGAGTGGGAATGCACTTCCCTCTAGTGGGGAAAAGCTCTGCCGAGCCCGAGATTCTCCGGCAGCTGCAGAACATTTTAATTTAGCTCCGGCAGCCAAGTATTGTGTATTCAGCGCTGCAGGTCACGGGTGAGCTCCCAGCTGAGGACATCAGAGCCCTCGCGGTGCCGTATGAGGGCTGGCTGGTGTCAGCACGTGGGACTCCCGACACACGTCCTGACTGTGCCTCTGTGTGACATCCCCAGGTGCCTCATCAGAGCCGGGGCTGGGCACGGGGGTGGGATGTGCCTCTGCGTCCCGGCAGCCTCCGCCTTGCCAGCTGCCGGGGCCTCCGCAGAGCACAGATCTCATTCCCTCAAATCAGCCCGAGAAGCAAATTCTCGAAACGCTATTTTGATACAGGATTCCAGGATATTTTTGATCTAGAAAGATCAAAACAAACTTATTGAAAAATCCCATTTCATAATGTCAAAAATGTTTCATTTTGAGAATGTCAGAACACTGCAATCTAAGTGTTTAATCAAGTGACATGTATGTGTGGAATATTGGTATTATTTTCATTCAATTTTGGGGTTTTTTTCCCTAATATTTTCCTTAATGTGAAATAAAATCAAATAAAAGGGCAAAAATGTCAAATCAAAATATTTTCTTTTGATTGTTAATTGTTTCAACACTGTAAGTGCCTCTAGGTTTGAAAATATTTTTAACCACTTTTTAATCAAACTGCCCTTTGAAAAGAAAATTTTAAGGCACCATAAGCTTGATACAATTCCGTTGCTCTGTTCATCTCAGCTGGTTCCACGGGTCCTGCCTTTTTATCTGCGTTGAATTAAAATCTCGTGTTTCCTGGCTCCCAAATTACTGAGCTTGATAGGCCATCATGTTTGGAAGATTTAATCTGAAGAGTCCTCCTTCCCCCAGTTCCTCTGCTGCTTTCAGATGGAAGGAGGTGGGAGTAATGAATGCTGATTGAACCTCTGCTGGGAATGAGTCAAGAGAAGAAAAAAAAAAAAAGCAAGCCCCATCACTCTTGTGTGATTCAATTACCTCTGAGAACTTTTATTCTCTTGGGGATTTATTCATATGTTGGTGATGAATTCAATTTGTGAGGAAATGGAAGGGACAGGGATGGCACCCACATGGTGCTGCCGTGAAGTGGGAACACAGCACTGGGAGAGAGTGGGAGTGGGAAAGTCCTCCTCCTTGACATGACTGGATGGCCTCAGGCAGAGGGAAGGGACAAAGGACACCCAGTGAACCTGGCCAGAAAGCAGTGATAAGCACAGAGTCAGGGATGCAGGAGACAGAGGAGACCAGCCAGAGAAACAGTGGGAAGGAAACGAGGCCAGGGATGTCACTACCATTTTCAACTGCACATTTTAATCTCCTGAATGCAAAGTCTGGTCAAAATAATGTCAGATTTGTGTCAAATTTATGACAAATCAAAACTTAATCCTGGCCTGGAGAAGAGACGAGCAAAGAGACAGGTTCTAATACCTTAATTTAAGAAACAAGACCGAGTTGTTTTCTTAAATCAGTGTTTTTAGGAATGCTGAGAGATGGATGTGGGGCTCTTCCCCTGCTATTCATTCCAATTTAAACAGAGAGAGAACTGGCTGGAAGAAAAATCTGGTTTCCCCCCCCCCCTTAAATCTCTTCTTTTTACTAAATAAAATTTTATTGGATTTCTAAAGTGGTTTTATTTGTGTTAATCTCTAGTTCTTTATCATCACAAATTTAAACTGCCAACCCTCTTCAATTATAGAAAAAAAGTCCTCTTTTACTTGATCAGTTGAAGAAGGATTTCTCCTCACGGTTACTGTCCAAACATCATCACTGGGAAATACTTCATCTGCCTTGGTCAGAGCAAGCAGAGCTGATTTCCTGAAATTTTAACACTTGTTTTTCTTATACATCAAAATTCAAATGCAAAATTACCCCCAGAACAAAATTGTTAAAATATTATCAGGAAGCATCATGATGTTCGATTTTTATGAACATCTTCAACCCCAACACTGTCGAGCCATTATAATGAAAAGCAGACATAGCAGAAAACATCAAATAATATTTGTTGATTGTTTCAACATAATCCATGTGTTTAAAGAGTGTGACTTCAACAATATCTTTAAAATGATCATTTCTACCACAGCCAAAGAAAAAAATCCCACTTTAACAAAATGAAAAGCAAAACTCCATGTTAATATTTTCTTCTGCTGGAAATGGGATGGAAATTGAAGCATTACTCAGGCATGCTTTTGTTTTGATAGGATTATCTTTTTGTTTTAATGGAACAATGGGGAAAAACAGGGTTTGTTCTAACTGTAGACTAAACATGTTCTCTTAAACCTCCAATAATCCTGCTGGAGGTTATGCACAGGGGATAGGGGAGGTGGTGGAGGGAGGGAGGGATGAAGCAGCAGAGAGCAGGATCCTACAGAGAGGGGGCTTGAACTCTGTGCCTGGCTTATTATTTCCTTTACCTTATTTGCTTGACTCCAACGAGTGTTTAAAGACACAAATGCTGCCTAAACAGTTTTTCCGATCTTTGATGAGTATTTGGACTCCAAGACGGTCCATAAATGGAATAGGGAGGCTCCTGTTTAGCTCTGTCTCTGCTGAGTGCTCACCCTGGCAGCTGGAAGGGAGCAGCCCTCACCTGCCGCACTGTCTGTTCCAGCCACAGAATTTGCTTGTTGTTCTCTAATTTGTTGAAATCAATCAAAGCAAAGACTGACTCACAAAAATGCACAATAAAATATTTGTAAGTTCCTTCCCTGGAAAATAGGTTGGCTCAGAGAAGAAGGACCAAGGTGATAAACTGAGTAAACAGGGAGTGAACAGTGTGAGAACCAATGAGTCTGGTTCAATTTACACAGGAAAAACGGAACAGAACAAACTTGAGCTTAAAACAACTCCTTTAAAAACGTGATGTTTCAGCAGTGGAAAAGTAAAGCTTTCTGGATACAGTCAAGAAAGTGGTGTTGAGCTGAAGGAACACCATTTGGGGGAGCAGAAATTTTGTCCTCTCAGGAGGGCAAGAAAATGTTTCAGGTCACTGGTGGTGGACTGGGACAACTCAGCTTTGCCAAGATCATCTACATTTTTAAGTTCAACATAGTGCCAAATTGCATGAAAATAACAAGTGTTTGAAAATTCTCTGTGGAGCTAAGGCATTAAAAAACCCAAAGAAAAACCCCCAAAAACGTAAATAACATGTCTGAGGTTGGATGGATGGTTTATTTTCACAAAAAGCTTTGTTTCTATTCTTCAATCAGCAAAACTGTAGAAGAAGGAGATGAAGAAAGGGGAGGAAGAAGAAAAACAACAACAAGAAGAAGAACAAGAAGTATGTACAGTATATAATGTTTATCATATAATAATAATGCAATTCAAATTGGCAAGAGTTTTCACAAACTGTAACGTAAATGTGACACAGTGAAAACACTGAAAGAGCTGGTTTGACATGATTAAATTCTCCAAATTTCCCATAGTAGGTTCTGTTTCCAAAACAACACTTTAGCAATGAAACTTAACTTCAGAGAAGGTTTCAACTTAAACCAAGATTCAGCAAAGACTGGGTTTGGCCTACTCAGCCTCGATGAGAAATAAGGAGGCACCATCTTACTAAGGTCACCTGATGCTTCAGGATTGTATCCCAAGGAGTTCAGGAGCATCAGGCTCAGCCCTTCAGAGGCTATTTGGCAGAAGTGCACATTTCTGTTTCAAGTGACCAGCTCAAGGCCAAAATCAAAGAGTTGTGACCAGCAGGCGGAAGCTGGATTAGGTGACAAAGGAACCAGCATGAAAGATGAGATGAGAATCTCAAAGAGTGAAAGGGAAGAATAATAATTTAAAAAACCTCCCAAAATTTGAAAGGCAGATTGAAATTAGTGTGAAAGAAAGAAAAAGAACCCCAGCCCGCCCTGGCTGGCCCATGGATGCTGGCAGTGCTGGGAGACTGATCCCTGCATCCCTGTCTCTGAAAAGGCAAATCCTGCCCCTCATTAAATTCCCAAGTGCCCAAAGAAGACTTTGATGCCAGCAAAATCTTCACAAGTTTTTTTTTTATTATTATTTCAAATGAAGAAAACATCTATAAAGGCAAAACTTTATTTTATTACTGCTATTACTATTATTATCTTCTTTTGGTTAGGGTTGTTGTTCTCTAGAGGGTTTTTATTAGCATTGTTATTATGCACAAACGGAACTGCCAAGGGAGAGTGTGAGCAATTCTCTCAGAACTGCAGATGAAAGAAATGGGCTTCTTAAGGACTTTATTTACATTATTGAACACAGGGAGAACAGACAGTGCCAGGCAGACATGTTCACATTTTAAAAGGACAGCTTGCCTATCCCGTCAGTATTAACCAGAGGACTCTCAGATCACTTATGGTTGAGATGTCTTCCCCTGGCACCTTCAGGAATGGAGAACAGGTCATTCCCACCTGGATCCCAGGGCAGAAGCATCTCTTAATCTCATTTGCCTGGGCAGGCCTTGTCACTGAAACTTTTTGTGTCTCAATTTCAGTATCAGCAGCTTTCCTGGAGGTCACGACAGGGAAAGAGGTTGTATATGATTCGTTTCCATTTTTTTCTCCAGTTTTCCACCTCTTCCTCCATCCTTTCTCGGATTTGCAACATGGAGCTGAAATTTTAAATTCCAAAAGTACTGTGAAATTTTCAATCTCAGAATGATTGTCAAAGAAATTGCTTTTTTATATCCCCAAGACTCCTGGAACCCCCACAAACACAGAAAAATTCATAAACTTGTCATCAGAACTTTTCTGAGTCTGATTTATCCTAATCTGGAATTATGCCATTTTAATTTCATTTTAAGTGGTTTCAGCTAGCTCTGTGAACTCTGTTTTGAATACCTGTGTAGTGCCTGAAACAGGAGATTTAAAAGCACTTCAGGAAAGTTAATGAACTGTGCTTGCTAAGAACTGTGTCAGGAAGCACAGTGTTATAATTTATATTCTTCAGATAAGGAAAACATGTCCTGGTTTGGTTAAAATTCTTCTTCAAGATTGTGCTTTGAACCTCTAGCAGAAGAAGGAATAGATTTTGATGTCCAAAGAGCAGCCTGTTCTAGTGGAAGGCATTCCTTCCAGTGGCAGGGGAGTTGAACTGAATGATCTTTAAGGTCCCATCCTACCACACCTTCCATGATTTCTATGTCCTGTCCATGGTCAACTTTTTCTTGCTAATCTTGAAGCAAAAGTGCTACTAGATGCAGCAGATATTTTATGTTTCAATATTGTCTGCCCTTAAATTCTTCTGGATTATCCTCCAGCTTTTCCCTTGCCGCAAGCTGCTCTTCCTGCAGGTGTTACCAGGAACACAACACTCAGAGTCATCACAGGAGAGAAAAGAAAAAAGAAATTCAAAAGGCTGCTCTTCTCTGCTATGTGCTGAAATGCTCAGATTATGTCCTGCCTTTTCAGGACATGGCTCAGCACACTGCAGATTCACAGGCTGGAGGAAGATTTTAGGGACAGCCGATGTCCAGCCCCAAGCTCCTGCCGACTGCTGCCTTCTGCTGCAGCCAGGCTGAGCTCAGCTCTCTCCCACCCTGCTGGTGGTGGTGGCACTGGGGACAGGGTGGCCAGATGGCTCCCCTCTGCCAGGGCCCCTGCACTGGCATTGCCAGGGCTAGACTCAGCTCAGTGCTGGCAGATGGACACCAGAGCTGGAAATACAATTACAGTGCACAGAGGGTGAATGGTTGAGCTGACACAACAGAGCTGATTCATCCCAGAGGTAAAGCAGCCCAGTTCCAGGCTGGTCTCTGTGCCCACTATATATTAATAAGTATTTTATATTCAGGATGTATTTGCTGAATTTAGGTACTTCCAAAATATTGCAAGCAGTCATATGACCTGACCTCCTGATATGGTGAAAAAAACAACCAAAAAATCCCAATAAACCATGTTTTCGCTGCTCTAATCTAAGATTAGCACTAAGCAGACATCAAGAAACTAATTTATTTCATAGAAATGTACCTGTCTTCCCTACCATAGAAAAGTTCTTTCCTTCTGTGTTTATTTTCAGATGTTTCTAATAACACTTTTTGGTTGAAAAATAGCAAACTGTCAAAAATGAAAATATTTGCAGTAAAGAGACAGTTTTCGTGACTTTTTTTACATGAAGCAGAAACATTATTCCTTTTAAGATTGCCAAAATTTCCATTTATTCACTTTGAAACAAAACCTTTCAAATTTCCCCTTTAAAATTACTTACCCGTTACAAACTGAAGTAGTTTTTTTTAGAAAATGCCCAAATCAAAGCATGATATTTCAAAATTATATAAATTATATTTTCCAGAGCTCAGTTTTGTGAACATTTTCACAATTCTGGCTTCTCATTCTGTCTGAGGATGAGATAAGAGAAGGTAAAGAAAAGATTTGCAAGACAAGGAAACCTTTTTCTCCCCATTCCACTAAAATTCTCTGCTTTCTATAATACCAAGTGACTGATTAATCCTTCACACACTGGACAGGAACAGCCTCCTTGGGTTCTCAGGCTTGGAAAGTCAAACCCAATCTTTTTGGAGGTTGGGATGTGCAGCTGTAATTGCAGAGAGCTGCGCTGCTGCTGCCACCCTCTCCCACACGGAAACACTGACAGGAAGCAGCTCTGGCTGTAATTGTGTCCTTTCAGTTAATTCTGACCCATTAAGCTTAAAAAGCACAATCGCACCAAATCTTGGCTCTTCCCTTGGTGGTTTAAGGATACTGGAAGTCACGTCAAAGGAGAGGAGATGCTCTGGGTGCACGTCTCTCTGTATGAGGATGTCAAGGCTCTCCTGCGCACCAGGACCCAACCCAGGCAGCCTGTGGCTGCTTTTTTTTTTCCCCAGCCAAGACCTTCCTTCATTAGCCCTTGTCCTCAGTATAGTTCTTTAAGCTTCCACCTCAGTGCTGGATGTTTAACCCTCTCTGCTGGGAGATGGGGAGTTGAACTGAAGAACAGATTATTGCAGTCGAAACACGGGGATTTGGTAAAGTGTGGGGAGAACCCTGTAATTCATCCTTTGTCATTTCCCTAAACTGGACACAGGGCTGACCTCTGTGTGCTGCCTGCTCAAGTCTTCCAAATGAACCAGCCATTTATTTCCCCAGTTTAACAGAAACTAACTTCGGGAGATTGCAGCCTGCTGAAACGTTCCAGACAGGGAATGTGTTAGCCACATCCAGGGCCTGGTTAATTTACAATTTGGGATCCTGGGAAGGATGGGCTTTGAGCAGAGCCGTGCCCTGTCCATCAGCCTCCCAGAGCAGCTCCCTCACAGGAGTGCCCTCAAGAGATGTTTTAAGTGCTTTCAACAACAATAGTCCATGTTTCCCTCTCACTTGTCTCAGCCAGTCCATTGGCACCAAAGGAATTGCTCTTTATTTACACCCAGGGAAGTAAAATCAGGCTCTTCCAACACCCCACTGTTGCCCTGGGCTTTTGCTAAAGCCTTGTTTTTCTGTAAGCCTTCTGTTTTTAACCTTGGAGTCAGAGATTTTCTCACACAGTTATGTAAATAGAGCCGATGTTTACTTAAGTATTGGAATGTGTATAAGAATAATGTAGTGTCAATAAACCGTCGTCATTTGCTTCTTTCTGCTGAACCTGGCAGGTGTCAGAGCTCTTTATTGTGTCCCCTCGGACACACCCCACCACATCCTGAGGAAATCCACATCCTGCAAAACTCCCAAGGAGAGCTTCCCTCTGACCAGTGCTCCAGCTGGAACAAGCCTCCCCTCTCCTTGCTCCTGCTCAGCAAATCCAGGAGAGGAAATGCCCAATATTTCCCCACCAGTAAAAATGAGACCTCTCAATTCCCTCTCTAGCCATGATATTACAAGGAAAAACATTGTCCAATTATGTCTACACAAACGTTTTCTACTCCAGCAGGAGTGACTGCCCTTTCCATCCATGGCACAGGGCTGTCTGGGGCAGGGATGAACCCTCTGCCTCTAAAACACACACCTCCCTCTGAGTTCATGCATGGGACTCACATAGCAGATTTGGACATAGGTCTTGTGACCCTGATCTAACAAATCCTGCTGCCTTCATATCTGCTGGGAAATGTCAGATGTTCTGCAGACTCTCACTCCTCTTCCAGCTTGCTCTAAACCAAGGAAGAAAACAAAGCTTTCAAGAGATTTCCAGAAGTGCATTCCTTGCTCCCACCTCCACCTCCAACTTCACCAGAGAAAGAAGTAGTGTGATGCAGGAGCCACATCTGAGATTGTTAATGAACACATTTTCTGCAGATAATTATAGGGACTGGCATATTGAAAGCACTTAAAACATCTCATTCTTTTAATTCATTAATTATATCGCAATTACACAATTCTCAGGCGCTCACTGGCACTTTGGAAATCAGCCATTCTTGGAAGATAGAGCTGGGTTAGGAACTGTTAGAAGGGGAGAAGAAAAATATGAGGGAAGGGGTGGTTGGAAAAGTCAGGGACTCTGGCAAGGCCAAACGAGTCTGCAGAACAGGTAACTGAAAATCAGTCCAGCTAAAACCCCATTCCATGAGTTCCAGGGATATCTCGTAGCCTTGTACCTACACACTCCTGCAGCTGCCAGTATTGTTATTCTACACATGCTGCTGCAGAGATCTGCTTAGGATGGATTTATTTCCACACATTTTTTTGTTCTCACACCAAAGTCCCAGCTCTGCATATCTGAGGAGCCTTTTTGGATGCTATTCAATAACATTACTGACTTGGCCTTAGAGGGGACTTGATGGACTGGATGCCCTGGTACTGAATGTGGACATTGAGAAGTTATTGCAAAAGCTCAGTGTAGAATCTGCAGAAGCTCCTGAAGATTCTCCTTCTGGTTAAAGCTCCTTCCTCCCTTGTCTTGGTTTGAAAGACAAGTGTCTGCCAAGGAAGGTGAGAACCTCCCTTGGAATGGGAAATGTGACCCCCTTCCCTCCAAATCATTATAACTTTGAAATTACAGGGCTCTCAGGCAAAGATATGGGAAAAGGAATAACAGTTCTTTACTAGTATGATGCCTTGAGTGGCTACCTAGAAACAGAGACTAGACAGGAACAAG